>OX402057.1:12702633-13240133 GCA_947859365.1 Archips crataeganus | reverse complement strand
ATTTTGCTGTGAAAAGAAATAGGCTACGCAGGAAAATGGATATAAACGAGACAGTCCATGATTGCTTAAACTAGGTTGTTTGTTAGTTTTTAAAATTTCAATTCGTGGCAAATACAGAATTACATACTAACCGTTACCGGAGAGTACATTAGTTTGGTAATTATAAATGACTACATGTTGCCCGCAACTCTGACTGCGGAGAATATTTTTCTCGCTATCTAGCCTATCCATACCAAATTTCATTTAAATCGGTGTAACGGTTTAAGTGTGAAGAGGTAACTGACGCATTTTTAATATTAGTATAGACAAAGATCTTGAAATTAACGCTTGAAATTCGGCATTGACGGCCGATGGGGCCGATAGGTTATCGAGTGGCGTCCGCCGACCTGAAGACGCAGTGTAGGTAGTCCTCCAACAAGATGGAGCGACGACCTGGTTAAGGTTGCGGGAACGCCGATCAGTTTGGCAAGCCTTGGGGGAGGCCTACGTTCAGCAGTGGACGTCTTTTGGCTGAAATGATGATCTTGAAATCGTTTCTTTTCTATGCTGTTCAGGATAAGTAAAATACCATTTTATTTGTATCTGTATACTGGTCCGTTTGAAAAATATTTTTAGCCCACTATCGTGCTTCCGGTTCAGTGGTTCGTCACGACGTATTGAACGCTGCTATAGAACTTGTCGATCATGTTTTCTTGTATCAGTACCTTTACTCGTGCGTGGTGTATTCGTACAATATAAAATAAATAAATAAAAACAAATCGTGGGACGATGGACGCTACTTGACCTAGTCCCAAACTAAGCAAAACTTGTACTATGGGTACTAGTCAACGGATAAACAAACTTATATAGATAAATACATACTTAAATACATATTAAACATCCAAGACTCGAGCACGTCCTAATATTTATCTTATTTTTCTAGCGTCCGTTTCTAGGATACAACCTTTAACCGTACCTGTATTTTATGCCAAAGAAGATTTTAGGTTTTGTTCTGTCATAAATTTAATAGTTATTTTTAAAGGACTGTATACTGTCTGCATACATAAACCCTAGACAAAATCTGTTTCACATATACTAGGGGCGTTCAATAAAAAGTGAGAATGAGTATTTTATAAACAACTTTTACTAAATGTCATTTTATTTTTCGACATAGTCACCTTTTAGCATAATACACTTAGTATATCTTTTTTCTAAACTTAAAATTCCATTTTTAATAAAAAAACTAAAAAACACGCTTTAAAAAATAAAAAATAAATTTTAATAAATTTCAATTCACTATTCTTATAGTACAGTAAAAAATCTTTATAAGCAATTATTATATTGTTATATCCAGATCAAAACTTGTATACAATTCTAAATATTGATAAAATAAATAATAATAGTTTAAAATATTTTATTGTAAAAAAAGCGTGGGGTGCATGGTGTCAATTGTCAAGGATTATCATTTTGATAACATCTTAAAAAGCACCCCACGCTTTTTTTACAATAAAATATTTTAAACTATTATTATTTATTTTATCAATATTTAGAATTGTTTACAAGTTTTGATCTGGATATAACAATATAATAATTGCTTATAAAGATTTTTTTCTGTCTTTTAAGAATAGTGAATTGAAATTTATTAAAATTTTTTTTTTATTTTTTAAAGCGTGTTTTTTAGTTTTTTTAAACTATTATTTATTTTCTATTTTTTAGTTGCATTTTTCACAGTGAGAGTTTCCATGTGCTAAAAAGAGAAAACGGTTTTTGCTCGTCTTAAATAGAATCAGTCCATCTTATACTTGGTCTTTGGTGCGCGCGCACTGCTCTACACTACTAAACGTAAACCTCTTTCTTTCTAACTCTACCCCCCTCACCTACAACCCCCCAACCCCATAAACCCAACCCCCCAACATCCCCCACCCCATTTCCCCAATCCCCCCCCCTCCAACCCCAAACCCCAATCCCCTAATCCCCCTTCTCATTTTACAGACCCCCAACCCCCACCCCGACCCCCACCACCCAAGCCCTCCCCGCCACCTGCCCCCCCCCCCCCTTCCAGCTCCATCATCAAACCCTTGTTACCATCTAGGCCTCTTACCCCCTCCCCATTTCCCACAACCCCCCAAAATCACTTACCCCCGAACCCCCAACACCCCCCCCCCATCCCCTAACCCCAACCGCCACACCCTTACCCCCAACCCTCTAAACCCCCGACCCCCTAACCCCACATACCCCATTCCCCCACCACCCCGCCACCTACCCCCCTTCCAGCTCCATCATCAGACCCTTGTTACCATCTAGGACCAAAGTACTCGTCGAAACGAATCAAACGAGCCCAAACTCGATGGGGTTGTTTCGTTTTATTGTGGAGTGCCTTTGGCCATCATCCAGCTCCATCATCAGACCCTGGTTACCATATGGGATCAAAGTGCTCGTCAAGACGAATCAAACGAGCCCAAACTCGATGGGGTTGTGTCGTTTTATTGTGGAGTGCCTTTGGCCATCTTCCAGCTCCATCATCAGACCCTGGTTACCATATGGGATCAAAGTGCTCGTCAAGACGAATCAAACGAGCCCAAACTCGATGGGGTTGTGTCGTTTTATTGTGGAGTGCCTTTGGCCATCTTCCAGCTCCATCATCAGACCCTGGTTACCATATGGGATCAAAGTGCTCGTCAAGACGAATTAAACGAGCCCAAACTCGATGGGGTTGTGTCGTTTTATTGTGGAGTGCCTTTGGCCATGTTCCAGCTCCATCATCAGACCCTGGTTACCATCTGGGATCAAAGTGCTCGTCAAGACGAATCAAACGAGCCCAAACTCGATGGGGTTGTGTCGTTTTATTGTGGAGTGCCTTTGGCCATGTTCCAGCTCCATCATCAGACCCTGGTTACCATCTGGGATCAAAGTGCTCGTCAAGACGAATCAAACGAGCCCAAACTCGACGGGATTGTGTTGTTTTATTACATAGTTCCTATGGCCACCATCCAGCTCCATCATCAGATCAGCTCCATGTTACAATAATATTGCATTGTCATCCAATTTACACAAATTTGCAAAATTTCAGCTCAATCGGAAACCGGGAAGTGGGTCAAAATCGCGCCCTAAGGAGTCGGTTACAAACATACATACAAACATACAGGTGAAGCTAATATAAAGCGTGTAAAAAAGGTCTCATCTTGAGTACTTAAAAAATCTTGTACTGCAGCGACTACCGCGTCGTCGTCTTCAAATTTCTGGCCTCTCAGGTATTGTTTCAATCTCGGAAATAGGTAGAAATCACTGGGAGCGAGATCTGGTGAATACGGAGGATGCTTAAGGATATCGAACCCAGCATCACGAATTGCAGCCATTGCAACGGCGGACTTGTGTGCCGGGGCATTGTCCTGGTGAAACAGCACAACTTTCGAGAGTTTACCTCGCCGTTTTTCGCGGATCTCATTGCGCAATGTTGCTATTTGTTTGGCGTATAATGTGCCCGTAATAGTGGCTCCATGCTCGAGATACTCAATCATTAATACCCCTTTACCATCCCAAAAAACAGAGCCCATAACCTTACCGGCAGATGGGCTCACCTTGAATTTCTTCGGAGTTGGAGATGATGGCCTTTTCCATGTCATAGACTGCAGTTTCGTTTCTGGGTCGTAATGATGGAGCCATGTTTCGTCCATTGTTATAAATCGCGCCAAAAAAAGTTCCCGGTCTTGCTGCATCAGGTTCAAAGCTTCTTGACAAATCTCTAGTCTAGTTTGTTTTTGCGTGTCAGTAAGCATTCTTGGTACCCAACGCGCAGATACCTTTTTCATACCCAAGCGTTCATGTAAAATATTATGCACGCTCCCCGTTGAAATCTTTACATTTTCAGCAATAAAACGAACCGTGACACGACGATCCGCCAAAACTGAGTTTTCGACTTTTTTCACAATTTCTTCAGATACTGCTGTAGTAGGGCGTCCGGAGCGGGGGTCGTCCATTGTCGATGTTCTTCCACGTCTAAATTCGGCGCACCAACGTGCGACTGTCGAATACGGAGGAGCATTAGACCCTAAAGTGTCCCGCAAATCCAAATTGACTTGGTCCGTAGAAAAATTTTTCAAACACAAGTATTTGATTACGGCGCGCAGTTCAATTTTCTCCATTTTCGCTAACGTACTCAATAGCATTGCAAAGAAATTACCGTATATTTTTTTAAACAAAAGACAGTTAGTTTTTTTTTTCATAGCAATCAGCTAGATAGATTAGCTTTACCGGCCAGTATTTAATTTCGTAATATTAAAAGAGTTTGCATCTCATTCTCACTTTATATTGAACGCCCCTCGTATTTTATCATATCATATATTACTACAGAGATGTCCAGTCCGGGGCAAAGTTCCAACAAAAATAACAACTTCATCTCATTTGAATGGGATGAAAAGCCAAACAGTTTGCATTATTCATACAATGCGATAAACGCAGCATGCGTGCGTGCTATTATTTTTATCAACGGACATGCAAGTAAAATAACTCAAACAATAAAAATTATGGCGTTTGCTAACTGAAATGTTTTTATTTTATCTTCAAACTTTAAAAAAAGCCGTAGTGTCCTAGTGGTTTGACCTAATAGCCTCTCAAGCCTCTGCTGCTGCTCTGCTTTGTCGTGGGTTCAAATCCTGGCTCGCACCTCTGAGTTTTTCGGAATTTATGTGCGAATTTACATTTGAAATTTACCATGAGCTTTACGGTGATACACCTGCAAAGAAATTCAATGGTGTCGTGTGTGAAGTTCCCAATCCGCATTGGGCCCGCGTAGGAACTAAAAGACCATTTTATTGCTTGGAAACTAAGCTTAAAAAAATTGTGTACTTATCAAAAAAAAAACGCAGTGTTATGTTGAAGTCATAACGTGTTTCTTCTTGATTTGTATTTGTATTTTCGTTAGCAAAAAAACATCCGAAAAATTATTTTACTAGAAATAAAAGTTTAAGTAAAAAAGGCAACTGAAGCTGCAGACCAGAACGCTAGTTAAAATAAAAGCTGAATATGCTGCCAGATTCTCTGAGTTATTTCTGCTGCAATAAAGTTTCAGAAAGGAATAATTGCCAACTTTAACCAGAGAAAAATTTTCAACAATACTTGGAAGTACAGTGTGGCCAGTACTGGTCGGTCATTACAGCTTTCACTGTATGCAATTTACTAGTCAATTGTGCATATTAATAATTATGCTAGTGAATAGTTTCAAATTCGTCTGCAAAATACGCAACAATAGGAGCGAAAGTTAATTTACATATTGGATTATACGTGCCATCGAAGATTCATTTTGTTCTGTATTATTATGAACGTTATGTCTCTTTTCTTCTTATTCGAATACTAGCTTTTGCTTGCCACTTCATGCGCGCAGTATTGAAAATAAAAAGCTTCATCATCATCATCATCGATATCAGTTAGTTAATATTATATAAATCCCGTTTTTTCTTTATGCCGTGGGAATTTTCTAAAATCCAGAATTTTTTTTGATATTATGATCACTTACATTTATACCGAATTTGAAGAGTCTAGTAATTATAGTTACAGGTCCTGTAGAATTTAATATACAAATCGCGTTTTTTCCTTATTCCATGGGATTTTCCGAAAATACTTAAATTATTTTTTTACTGCTATAATGACCTGGGCCCAATTGCATAACAAAACTAATATTACAAGCGGAACTCTCGCTTCAGTCATATTAACTAGAAAGGGAGTTGCGCTTGTAATATAAGTTGTAATTTGTTATGCAATTGGGCCCTGCTTGTGCTTGCATGCCACAATTGGAGTCTCTAATAATTATAATTACGGAGATAGGGTGACCATTTATTCCCTATCCCGTGGGAATTTCTAAAAATTCTTTCTTAGCGGATGCCTACGCCATAGTAACTATATCCGTGTGCCAAATTTCAGCGCAATCCGTTCAGTGGTTTAAGTTGTGCGTTGATAGATCAGTCAGTAAGTAGATTTTGCCCGCGTTAGTAACACCTACATGAGAATAATTTACAATTTTAGAGTTAGGCTTCAAAAAAGTTTATGATGATATTTTGACAGCTCAACGCTTGCTCGCATAACGCCATCTATTAATTGCAAACGGAGTTCACACGTCTTCTTGAAAGCCGAAGTACTTCAACGTTCTTGGACAGCGCCATATTGTTTAAAATTAAAACACTATCCCATGAATGCATTACAGCGATATTATAGGTATCATATGTTTCAATTATAATATTAATCCTAGGTATTTACAGATCTTAATATATTTATAGTCTCATTCCAGACTTACAGTCGTTAAGTATTACGTGATTGAGTAACAAATAAACACACATCTAAACATCCAAATATCTTCCCAAATTCTCCTTTATAATATTAGTAATTCAGGATAGGATACCGAAAACTAGTAATTTTGAATTTGGTAGGGTCCACAATTAGCCATTTGAAGAAAAAAAACGGGTAGATAATTTTCTTGTAAATACACGTTATCAATTAAGTTAAATCTACTCAAAGCATGTACAACTGCAGATTGTCGGTACAATTTGAATGTTTGGCGACTGTCCAAGTGGACGAGTCTCAATAACCGGTCAAATAGACGGCTGAAACTACTGCTTTTGTGGTCGCACTTAACATGCGTTTGGGTTTGCATATAGACTGGCAAATATAAAACGCTTTCCTCTAACAATACCACAACAATACTGACTATGTGGCTGATAGCTGCACTGAGAGGTACGGTTTAATGCCTTAGAATTAAAAATGCGACCTTTATTAATGCACGACTTAATAATTCTAACCCTCATGTACCTAATTGTCATGAGGATTTAAAGATTGTGCATTATTGTCCTTCATTCATAGTCAACATCGATAAATACAGGGTCATTCAATAACCGCACCCCGCAATTACCAAAACAAAACGCAATCGATAGCTATTATCCAAGATTCACAAAAAGCCTCCGATTATACACAAAACTTCGACTTACAGGGCAAGTTGAAAATCAATTAAATTGTAGCGAAGAATATGTGACGTAATTACTGGTCGCTCGGGCCGTTCCACGCCTCTTCCGTGTCTTGCCTCGTAATGGCATACTCGCGTTTGAGGTTCGGGCCCTACCTTTATTTATGTACTCGTGTCTTCGTAGTCATCCCAGCCTATATACGTCCCACTTAGGGTTGCCAGGTGTCCGGCTTTAGCCGGACATGTTTGGCTTTTTGCGGTCGCGTCCGGCCAAATATGTACGTGTTCGGCCTGTCCGGCTTTTGTCAGGCTTTTTGTCAGAGTGGTGATTCGTACGGTGATGGGCGGACGAGCGCCCGAGCGGACAAGGGCGAGCTGAGAGCAAACTGTCTTCCGCCCGCGCATCGCTCCGTCCGGCTTTCGTTAGGCTTTTTATTACTATCGCACTGCGCGCGCGCACGGCCTTGCCCAGTCTTGCCACGCCGCCCCCACCCGCATCGGACGGACACATACACACAATCAAAAATCCCTTTTTTTAGCATCCGGCTTTGGAATTCAAAAGTCCCACTTTTAAATGCGTGCTTTATTCGATATTTATGACAAAAATCCCTAATTTTTCTTAATGTCCGGCTTTGGGACCCAAAAGTCCGGCTTTTTTGACGGGTAAGGTCGGCTTTTTGATTTTTAGAGATGGCAACCCTAGTCCCACTGCAAGCCACAGGCCCCTCTCCAACGAGACGGCTTGGCCGTAGTTTGCACGTGGGCTCAGGCGGATTGGGAACTTCACACACTATGGAATTTCGTCGCAGGACTCGCAGGTGCGTCTAAGTTTCCTCACGATATCTTCCTTCACCGTAAAGCTTCATGGTAAACTTCAAATACAATTTCGCAGATAAATTCAGAAAAAGTAAAGAGGTGCGAGCTCAGCTTAAAACCCTCAACCCTCTGCTTCCGAAGCCAAAGGTTAAACCGCTACGCTACCATGAATTTAGTTACTTTATTTTAATTTGCTGAGTAAATTAATGAACTTCCACGTTATTTACTTAAGAGTATTTTTAAATAAATTTTGACGTAATGAAGTCTCTTGAAATTTAAAAAAATGAGATACTGAATTTAGGAGGTTCTTTACTCATTTATTTTGTATCTTTCTTTGTGTACCGGTTTGTTCAAACCGTGCTAAGTTTGTCGATAAAACCTTGATAAAACACAAAATTTGAAACGTATTTTAACGTAATACAACCTATTACAGCAGTCAGCATGTAAAATTCAAATTGTTTTAAACAAAACTATAAATCAGAACCAAACTTAGCCAATAAAATATTCAACACTTAACAACACTGTCCGGCAAATCTAATAACAAACCCTGGGTATGGTTAAAATAATTACCGCTACCAGTAATATAATTACATTTAAGATTATCTATGTACAATTTCACTACAAAATTTTGAATAACTAAAGAATTTCGTTTTTAAATTCGGTCTAATGTTTATCATTATCATTAGTTTGTGCTTCCTGCCAGTTTGTCCGGTTTCCTCAGTTTTGGAACATAGATAAAGTTAATTATTAATTTATTAGAACACGGGAATGGTTGAGTTTTTTTCAGTTTGATTTTAGAAACGAGATAGTACAATTAAGAAAATGATAATATACTTAGACTAGCTGACCCCGCAAACGTTGTTTTGTCACATATCACCTAGGGGTATAAAAAATAGCCTACGATCTAATCTCAGACCTACCGAATATAGAGAAAAAAAATCATAATAAAAGCTAGTAAAAAATCGGACGAGCCGTTTCGGAGGAGTTTGATAACAAACAAACAAATTTTTATACAGGGTAATTTTTTATTAAGTGCACATGCACAAATTTTAACATATGATTCAGTTTCGTTAAAATAACAAATTTCAGTATTTTTCGTTATAATATTAAACACTCATTTTTTTTGTTTTTCATAGTAACTCGACCAATTATTGGATGAATTCCTATGAACAACCCAAAGTACAAAATTAAAAAAAAATCTTGAACAGATAATCGTGATCTATCGGCAATAGGTACTGAATCACGTATCAAAATTTGTGCACTGATTAAAAATTTACCCTGTATATTTGAAGATGGTCCAGTGACCTGATATTTAGCTAGTTTCAATTTTATCTTAGTTGTTGTATAACATTAATTTGAAAACCCTGAACTATGAATAGATATAAATTTAACTGCGGTTTCAGTACTTGTGTTTATTATTCATCCATTTGCTGTTCTGTTTGAGTTGCGCTCGTTTAGCTTATCATTAGCGTTGCTTTGCTACAAAGCGTCTAAAACATTACATTTGGTCAATAAAAACATTGACTGACTCTGAGGTTCACGGGTTATTTTGCGATGCTTTCATATCTAATTGTTACCGTTCATTTGTTATACTAACGATAAACACGTGCGAGTTCTAAAGAAATTTCCTGCTATAACCGACACACACATACCAATACAAAATTGACGATTAATTATGAAGTATTTGTACGGGAGAAGTAAGATAATAATATTGTAGTATTAAGATAAGGCCTAGTGGTGAAAGCCGTGGTGAGCTAGCTAGTGGTTAGACTTATGGCCTCTCAAGCAGAGGGTCGTGGGTTCAAATCCCGGCTCGCACCTTTGAGTTTTTCGGAATTTATGGGCAAAATTACACTTTAAATTTACCATTTTCATTTACGGTGAAGGAAAACATCAAGAGGAAAACTGCACACACCTGCGATGAAATTCAATGGTGTGTGTGAAGTTCCCAATCCGCACTGGGATTGCGTAGGAACTACGGCCCATCCCCTCTCATTCTGAGAGGAGGCCTGTGCCCTGCAGTCGGACGTATATAGACTGCAATGGAGATAATAATAATAATAGATAGAAATAGAAAAAGATAATAAAAATAGAAGGATAATTATATTGATTGATCCGCAAAATAACGCCTGAATCAATGTTTTATTTAGTGATAAACATCTAAATCACAAAGAATCACTTGCGTCTTATAGATTTAGAAGACAAGTGATCTTCTAGCGCCATAGTAAATCATTATTATAAGAAAAGTTAGTTACAAATACAGTCTCACTCAATACGACTCTCGACGAACTAAAAGAGTCCTTTTACTAAGAAAAACAAACTACGATTTTCAATTGGCATAGTTCCTCAGACTAAGTTAAGTTCCGAAGAACAAAATAAAGCTTGCGTGCAGTACAAAACTGCTCCAAACTGCATCAATTGGAGCAGAAAATTGAGGGAGTGCCAATTTTATTTTTCAATTCGTTTGTACAGAACGCTAGCTGTAATGAATATTTATTGCAGTAGCATTTGGTGCTTCTCTGGTAATGTTAATGTCAATATTAAATTCTAGTTAGATATGTTATTTGATTTTGATGTTAGGTACTTTTGGCTTAGTTTTCAAGGTAACATTTTCAAGACTGAATTTATTAGGTCAACATAATGTAGATATATTTACTTTCGCCATTTTCAATATTTAACAGTTTAATAGTTTATTTGAAGGAATGATTTTACCGATCCGATTTGGTTTAAGTAATACTAATTTTAAAATGAACATGATGAAAATTTTAGTACAAAAATTGTCTTATTGCGACTTACTTTATTATTAGTGTCAAAAGGCATGAAACTTTGAAGGTTTTACCAGGTTTAAGGACAAAATCGAGATTTCATTTCTTCATGCAAGTCGACCCTAATCATCCCAGCAGAAAGCTTATCTGAGTATTTTCTTCACATCTACACTAGCTCACTTTTATCTGGAACAATCATAAAAGGGGAAATTCATGGAATGCGCATTACTGTGAATCCTTATCTAAAGACACGACTAATTTAGCAAACCGAGTTACTATGTCGCTCCGTCTTTGTCCATATCTGTCCGTTGCTGAGAACTCTCGAGTGTTTGGGCGACGAGGAGAAAATTACCGTAGGTATTCGAAAAATAATAATCATTTAGTTGGTTTTCAATGAGGTCATTTTTAGGCAATTACGCAATTTACAGTTTATTATTACACCAGGGACTTGAACGTGACAATTACTTGCCAAAATTACCTTGTCGTTTCGAATGTATTGAATTGCGTTTAAGTCCCGAGTGTAATAATAGCACGAGCATTAAATATCAGTCATAGTAACTTGACATGGATGCGACTGTTGTAGGTACATGAATAATGTTCGTTGATAATTTAATCAACGCTTCAGATTGTTGTGTCCAGCAAGCCATGGAGTACAAGTTCAGATTCCAGAGCAACTGCAAAATTTCTTTAATTTGAATAAATGAACTAGTTTAGCAAACTTTAACAAAAACGAATATTTACAACGTTAAAGAAGTGTCATGTTTAATACCTTTTAGCTTCTTTACACATCCACTGTGATTGTGTCCCGCCAGTGATATTAGACTCATCACAAACATTCAAGGGTGATCCATCATGGCCGCATGACAGGCCAGCACTGTTTTTGCCTGTCTCCTGCAGATGAGCTCCCAGACCAGAGAATGCTTCAAGTGACAAATTGTCTCAGAACCAAAATGTTGAGCAAAAAACCTCCCTAATTTATTATTGGTGGCTTTTGAGGTTAATTTGTTAATGCCTTTTACTTTGAATTCTTTATCCGGGGTAAGTAAGTACGATTAATAATTTTGTGAGAAAGTTGAAAGGGAGGTGGAAGTATTTTCAATTTTGCGTTACATTTTAGCAAAGTATACATTTCTTGAAATATTGAACGTAAAAATGAAAGGATGACCTCAAAAGCCACAACAAAATCACTTTCAATCGGTAAATTTTCCACAAGTGCGTATTTCGTACGTTCACGAAGGCACGCGTTGTCATAAATAAGTGACAGCTGGATAGACAGACGGAGTGACTCCCCAAAAAGAGTGCTTTCGCTTTTCTACTCGTAATTCACTGAATACGTAATTCAATCAGTGGGCATACGTCAGGTGACAGCGCAAATCTAGGAGTGATCAGTTCAGTTTGAGTTTTAAGTGTACTGAGGGTTTGTTAGGGGTTCACTATAAACAAAGCTTTTACGGTAATATTACTTTGATATGAACTGACATCATTTTCAAAAAAGAAAGGAGCAACAAAAAAAAAAATTTAAACTTTTTATTGCAATTAATGTTGTAACAATTTTCTTATACTTAGTTGCAATCTTTAAATATTTAAGATTATTATAACTAAGGAAATCAACGAAATAAAATAAAACTATTACTATTACTAGTACTAGTACGGCCAGCGCCACAAACAAGCGACCACCTCTGCACCCCGCCACCATGTCATCCCATCATGTATAACGACTGAAAGCGACAAGGTACCAAGATAACAGATCATCTACATAATAATGTCAATCATATTGATTTCTGTTGACTAACGATAGCATCGACCCGATAATTTAAATAAGAATATTTGGGGGAAAAACAAGTTTCGAAAACTATTCTCTTTTTTTTAACTGTCTATTTCAATTAGTTCCTAAATAGTTAGGTCTTCATTCCATGCAAAAATCCTAAACAAGTAGCGGACAGGTGTGCTTCATTTTAAATGCACAGCACACTCATTAAATTAAACAAGAATTGTTCGAGCTTGCTAAACTCGATACTCCGTTTAGTTTTAAGAATAAGTAACCATTCATAGAAGTGATCGCATAGATCTAAAATGAAATTTTCACATCTTAAAAAAATCTTCTGCTGAAACAGGATGATCATTTTGCATTGGAGTTCAACAAGAAACAAATTGGAATCCCCATTAGTTCCAAAGTTTCAGTTAGAATCCTTTAAAAGTTCATAGAAACAGTCCAAGGTACAACCTAGCAATTCACAATCGTTTCACAACAGCCCCTACGAAACAGTGAAACACGAAATATTCGGCACTTTTGTACAATCCGCATTTTGTGTTTACTTTTCCAGTCCCTCGAAAAACAATGGAATGTTTCGAAAACTTTTAATGGTGATTAAACAATCGTTTCATTTCGTTATTTTCGACGGTGGGCGTGCGGCGGAGCGGGTTGAAGGATTTTATTTAAATTTTTCAAAAACGCTCCATTTGCTTAATGCTGTCAGTTGACGCAACTCGCTTTTTGTTCCGTTAAGATTTTACCATGTTTCATGTTTTGTTTTCATTTGGGATTTAAGCAGTAATTTTTCGGTCGAATTTGTCAGGTTGTTTTCGTACGCGCTGGGACCATTAGGGGTGTTGGAGCCCTGAAGTATAGTCTGAGCTAAAAAAATAGGTATTCTGATTTTATTACATGTTTATGTTTACCTGATTTGATTAATCCTTGCCTACATTTTTATTGCTTTCTCGATTATACCTTGGTATTGTTATCTTTACTTTACTTAGACTAAAACTTCGATTTTTTTAGTAAATACTACTTTCGTACCTGTAATGTTTTTTGCATTAGGGGAATAAAAACAATACATTGCGACTATCTAATTCTATGACTCTGTGTTTGATCAACCGTCGTACGGCAAACAACTGAGGATGATGCTTCGGAGAGAAGCGAAACACGTGGCTGGATTTTCAATTATGTTGGTGGTTCTCTTGGTTGTGGGTTTAGTTGCGTTTGCGTTGGTTAATTTACTTTTTTATGCAGAAGGAAGGCGGAATAGCATCAAAAAGCATATTTTCTTAACATGACTACTTCGCGGAGGAGCAAAATGCAAAGGTATTAATTTTTTTCTACTCTATGATTCTGTCATCAATCCCATTTCTTTAATGGACTCTTGAGATGACTGAACAGTATTTTTGTTTTGGTACACTAAGAGAAATGCCAGAAATGTGTTAATAATAAGACTAGCCGTAAAACTTTGTTATAACGCAAGTACAAATTCTGTAGGTGAGTAGAAAGATTTTATGAGTCCGTAAATTTGATGGGCATTTTACGACCTGTCCGCCTCTTAATGCGCACATTTTGCCTTATTAATATCGACTGGTCGTTTCAAGAGGATTGCATGGATTGGGTGTTGCCTTTAAGTACCAAAGAATATAGCTATAGAAAATAATGATTTTAATACACGCACCTAGTTCTAAAAGAGTCGAGCATTCTTTGACGCCCTAATAGCCTGCTTAGAAATTGGAAAATCAGACTATAAAGCTTGGGGGCCGTCCATTAATCACGTGATCTTTTATTTAGCATTTTTTAACCCCCCTCCCCTTTGGTGATATGTGGTGAGATTTAAGACTTCCCCCTCGCCCATCCAACATCACGTCACGTGACATTTTTAGTACCTACAAAGAATCCTAAAATTTTTCGAATATTATCTTTATACAGGTATAAAGTATAATCTTATTTTATTTTTAAATTAAGGACCATGATAAAAATGTCTAGACAGAAAGGTTGCAGATGCAGGTTGTTTTTGATTGGCATTTTAATCAAAATTATAATGTGTATGACGAAAAAATATATACACGTGATATCTTACTAGACCCCCCCCTTGTGATATTTCGTGATTTTTGTCAAACACCTCCCCCCCTTTCAAGCCTCACGTGATTAATGGACGGCCCCTTGATGTTACGGTTGAAGCAGGATATTTTTCTAAAAAAAAGTTTGTTCTCTTGTGTGATGTTTAATTTTATTATTTATGTAAATGTAAATAAGTATGTGAATCCGTTACCTGGTATTCATAGTAGGTACAAGCTTTACTTACTTAGTATGCGACTAGATCAATTGGTGTCAATTGCGATTCCATTAACCAACGCCTGCGAATTTAGTAAATCCAGTTCGCGGTCCATGACAGATGCACCATCAACAGAATTCATCAAAACTGTTTCTATTAACTATAAAAATCAAATTGCAGAAAATGTATGTACGCGTAAAACTTCAGACCGGGTGCACCTATTGGCCCAATTCTTTCATTGTTGTGTTAGCAACTATTTTGAGAAGGTTTGTACGGTACACCCGTGCGAAGCTCAGGTGGGCAGCTAGTAATAATAGATTTTACTCGCGACATTGTTCGCAACGAATAAACCATAGAATGCAAAGCATGCAAGTACCACAAGTCCTTTAGCACGCTAGCGTGCGAGCTATTTAAGTCGTTAAAAAGACATTGTAAAATAATTGTGTAAGACATTTTTTGAATATATTGGTCAGCGCTTGATCCCTGTCACACGTGATGAAAAGTGCAGGATGTATGACAATCACTCTTGCCTTGAAGAGACCTAGAAAGTGCCTACATTTAAAAATGCCGAATAGAAAAATAATAATTCTAAGAATCCCCGTCAAATACTTCTTCGCACAGTACCGTATGTGCGTGCTAAAGAATACAGGGGACGATTGTAATAATTTCTTTGACTACGTATGAAGGGAAATACTGAAGGCGCTTTTCTGTCAGCTGGACAATAAAGCGCACGCGTCGTGAGGGTCCTAGAGGGTTAGAGGACTACCGTCCATGGGACTTGCTGTGCTAAGCGAATATTTGGTTAGCCTCATAAAATATTTGTGATTTTCCCACTAACGTCGATAAGCCAAAGGCTACCAGAAACACAGGCATGCTATGCTTAGTCCCATCTTATAATCTTGGTAAAAACAAAAAGTGGTTTTTGGAAAATTGCATACGATAAAATTCCAAAAACAATAACCGACCAAACAGATACAAAATTCAAATCTATCGTCAAGAAAACATTAATATATGTAGAAATTATTCCGATACGCATTGGCGATTCTTAGTCTGAAGTAGCGTATCTACTGTGTTAAAAAAATAACTTTAGGAGTAATTTAATTTGAATTTGAATTTGACTTTTTTTGCCGGATTCTACTGGTAGTAGATTCTGCGACCTTTATAAGTGCTTATATACCCTAAATTGAATAAATATATTTTGACTTCGAAAACTCAACTCCTTCAATATCAGACAAATTGTTGATTTTTTTAAATTAAAGTGTTGTTCATCAAATTAAATAGTTATTAAAAATTTACGTGGGTCTTACGAAGACTATGAAAACTTAATTAGAAGTTTCTACTTAATCTAGAAAGTTTTTGTCCGACGAAATCGGATTTCTTTTAACAAGTTTCACAAATGTAATCTAGCTTTACATGTACCTATAAGTACTCACAATATCAAAAAGAATAATAGTTTTGTGCTAGAAACCAAAAATGTAACTAGAGAGTAGAATAGTAAAACTATCATGCGATAGTTCTCCGATTGAGAATATATTTAATAGTTTCTAAGTTATAATTTTAGTTTATAAATAAATAAATAAAATGGACGTACAAAAATGACAAACACTTTAGTGAATATAGCTTTCGCAGCATTAAAAGATGGACGGACGACATAAAGAAGGAGTCAATTTTATTAAAATGCGCCGAAAATAAGTCAGTACTGGCTCTGGCAGGCCGCGGCCGTAAATATAAGTAGTAACGCGATTATGAGGACGTGAGAAATAAAGAAGGTCCCCTCCGAATATAAAAGACATTTTTTGCAAGGAAATCGCATACGGATGGCAAAAAGGTGTTATATTTAAATGAATGTTGGGCCTTGCTCTTAACTACCTAGCTCCAAAAAATGCAATTCTCCACATGGGTTAAATTCTATAATCACAGAATATGTATGTCCTTTACTAAAAAAAGCCGTAGTAGCCCAGTTGTTTCACGGTCGTGGGTTTGAACTCGGGCTCGCACTTTTATTTTTTTGGAATTTACGTGCGCAACTGTGCGCAATTACACATTTGAAATTTTCAACTTTACGGTGAAGGAAAACATCGTGAGGAAACCTGCATACACCTGCGAAGAAATTCAATGCTGTGTGCAAGGTTCCCGATTCACACTGGGCTCCCGTGGGAACTACAGTCCAAGTCCTCTCATTTTGAGAGAAGGCCTGAGCCTTGCAGTGGGATGTTCATCGGCTGGATGATGAGGATGAGTGTTTTAGAGCCGTTGAGAATTTTTTATTATAGGTTCGAGATTTTTACGACGATGTTCCAAGTCTTGTCTAAGAATTCCACTAGTAAAAGCCAAGGAAAAATCTTTTAATTGCAAGAACTCATATAACACAGGTCTTCTTTTATTACATTTTATACTGACGTGCGTTATCTTTAATTTCATATTTGTGCAGCAGCGTATCATAAAAGATTTATCTTTGCTCAAGACAACTGTGTCATTTTTCACGAGCGCATTGTGGAGTCTTTCTTGGTTGAAATTAAATGTCAAACGCTTTAAAAGTAGCTCCAGGACACAGAGTAATGATGTGATAACAACACGTGGATTGCCGCAGGCGCAAAAAGCTTTTACTTGGGTGTTAGATTATACCCTTTCATTTTCCTTTATCAGATTATTCCGACTGTAAATCGTAGATCGTCTTCATTGCTACCCATAGTTGTTGCTAAATTAATATCATAGAACATTATTTTACATTAATGTTTGGCTTCTTTTCTACCGCGAATGTTATTATGCTTTAGTTTTCATTCATTGACGTGAACGAGTGAACCCCAATTCGACGGTTTTAAAACACTTTACCCATCTTCATTTTCATCTTTCATCTTTGTCTACTACCCATAGAACAAGCTTTGCTTAGTTTGTGACTAGGTCAATTGGCGTCAATCGTCCCAACATTTATTATTATTATTACTTTTGGCCGTCAAAGATTTCAAAAACGTCATCAAAATACATATGTCATAAAAACACTGATTGAAGAAGGTTTGAAGTAACAAGGCAAGTATATTCTTAATTTGATTACTTAATTCCTAATTTGCTAAATTACATACATATAATTTAGTTAATCTGTAGGTATAAAATGCAGTGGTTTCTGAATTGAACCAACTGAATCTTGAACAACTCTGGAACCTTTTCACAAAAAAGTCATGGTATTAATAGCTGTCATAGTAGTAATATAAATCATTATTTTATCAAACTACTTACTACGAGAAAGATCTACTGTGAGTTCAATAATGAAATGGTTCGATAATACATAAATATATTACGAATCATAGCCCGCACCACTAGTAAGATAAATTACGTAAGTTGCATTACATTGCGAGGCCGTGAAGCGAACGAGTTGGAAGTAGGTAGTCATCTGAGCGCGGAAATGTACGCAAACTTACACAAATCTTACTAGTAAGTCTTGCGGGCTTACGTCAACACAGAGAGTTCCTCCTGTTTACAAAATAAAAGTGCATGGGACTGACAGTTTGATAGACAACTCCCACGCTAGTTACTTCACGCCCCATTTGGCAAGATCTTGAATAATTCATTCAAGGAGGGTGCATCTGCAAATCCGCCGTAACTTTTTAATGGCGCTAATGCAAAAAACTCAATTGTGCTTTTTTATTGGCGAATTTTATGGACATTTTTTTAACAACTTTCCGAGTTTTATTAATTGTTGCATTACGTTCTGTAGTGGCAGATTCTATCCTTATTAACTATCTGCAGTTTATTACATGATTTTATCATAGGTAGTTAAATCTATGATGACTCAGTACATTTTGGCTGGGTACGGCCACACAGATATTTGTCATATAGTATAACAGAAACTTAACTTAAGTGTCTGTTATACTTTCTGTTAAGTTACTTACAGGCGCTAAGTATTGTATTGTATGATGTACTTACAATTTGTTTTATAGGCCAGCAATTATTTATTTATTTATCATTAAAAAGTTACAGAATTACAGTAAAAAAATAATGCGCTGTAAAATTCAATATTACTTACATACATAAAGCTCAAAACGAAACAATGAATAACATTACAACTATGAAAACCTACCAACCTACTACACTATTGTAGCCCCAAGCACATTTCTAAATTCTATTTATGACACACACACACACACACACAGTCTCAGTTATAAAGCTAAAGCTGAAACCTTGTCAGAAGACATACCATCACGGAAAACACGGCTCATAAATACGAAATTGGCCTCCTATAGGTATAAATGTTTATCTATACGTGGTCCAAAATTAAATCCCAGCTGGTGACCAAGGGGACAACTGGGGACAATTCCTCGCCTGAAGGTGTTTGGGCATTGGGCATTCCCCGCTGCACTTTCCCTTTTAATAAGCGGGAACCCTCCTTTAATATAGAGCGTGCCCCCGGGAACCCCTGGGGCCTGCGTTTACGGAGGGGGACGTAATTCCCTAGGAATCCCGTGACTGTGATTTTTCCTGGGAATTTAAGACGCGATGTAATTGCATTCCGTTGTATTAAGTATATTTGAGTGTTGTTTTTGAGGGATTAACTAGCTTTCATTGAGTAGGTGAAATCAGAGTGGGGCGGTGTTCATTTTGCGTATAGATACACCTATAAGCATAAGTTCCCAATCCGCACTGGGCCTGCGTGGGAACTACGGCCCAACCCCTCTCATTCTGAGACTAGGCCTGTGCCCTGCAGTGGGACGTATAAAGGCTGAGATGGTGATGATAGATACACCTGTTTTTTTAATGTCCTTTTTCAAACGCAAAGCAAACGTCAAGTTTCAGTTAGCACGAAGATTTTCTTACTTAGTTTACTAAGAAAATTTATTCAATTTAATTTATAAGTTATTAATCTGTTTGTTTTTATTGGTTTGTATTTGTGATTTTAACTATTATTGTCATTTTTTTTTGTACTATTGACATAATAATTATTATTATACTGTAATTAATTTCATACACAATGTAAATTGTTTTTGATTAAATAAACTGAAACTGAAAAAAAATTTTACAAATTGATTTAAACATGTAGGTATACATTTCGGGCTTTGGAAATTGTTTGCCATGCGGAGATAGCATTTTTTTAAACAATAGCATTTTTTTATCAGTGGTTATAAACTGCACGGTAAATGCTCTTAACTCAAAATTAAATGACAATGGTATGTACATAGAATGTATCAAATTAACTTCTTCTCAAACGCAGGTATGCGACCTACCTTATAAAAAATTAACACGCCCTTTCATCCGGGACGATTTGATGACCCTTTCATCAGATATCAATTAATGATTGAGATACCTCGAAATATTTTCAGCTGGTACTTGTGAAATATTAAATTCCATCTTCGCACGTGACACCCGTCACCACGACGCTTTGTCGGCCGCCTTTATTGGATTTGGAAAACGATTCTTATTTTATTTGACCGCTTTAGGAGAAACACAAAGGGAAAATTCACAGATATTTTTATTGGGGAGTCATTTCCGCGTTTGAAATGCGTTGCACGTGAGTTTTCATTTGGTATATTTCGTATCGTAATCGCTATTATCATAGTTTTAGTGTTATGCCATATTTGAAATCAGTGAATGCTAATACACGTGTACAATTTTTTTCACAATTTTTATACTGTTACTTACCGAGTTACAAAAATATACAATATTATTCAACAATTTTACCTATTTGAAAAAAGACAAGAACAAAACTGTATCATAATAATAACAAATTATGTTCAAGTTTTTCAATATTATTAACGGTAATAAAATGATGTTCTCGTAAAAATGATTGCCCAAGAAAACGATAAAGATAGGTTATCATTTTATTCCCGTAAAAAACCGTTCTACATTTTCGTATAATGTTCACCTAGCAAAACAACTCTTTCGGTGCTGAACAGTAAAACATTATTGTCATCCTTTTTGCTTCTCGTACGTTTGTCAATCACAAATTGCAATGGCAAGTACAACAACATCGGGGGTGCCGCGCATGTGGCAATGTTTGTTTATACTGATAATACTAGTCGTCAATGTCGTCTCAAATGTCTTTGCGGAAGTGTTGTGGAGCTTTTGTTTTAATTATTGTTGATATTTTCAACAATAATTAAATTGTTATTGTTTTTTTTTGTGTATAAGTTTAGTGAATGGAGTTAGTGAAAATGGACAAACGAAGGACTGCACCATTAAATTCTATTATGAATAATGTTGTCAAAGCTAATGAGGATTATTTAAATAACGGTAGGTACCTAATACTATTTTTTAATACTTTATTTTATAATACTTTGACGCGTCTGATGTGTGTGTGTAAAAGTACAAGTTATACGTAAAGCCGAGTTTAGAACTGCAAGAAAAATCTTGCAAGTTGTATTAGATTGCGCGGCGTTAAAGCGAACGAGTTTGAAGTGGTCAACCGAACGCCGCAAGGTAATGCAACTTGCACGTTTTTTCTCGCTGGTCTAAACTGGTCTTAAGAACAATAATATTTAGTTATTAATCATTTTTGTACGTTATTTACCTTATATTAACGTTTAATGTGTAGTCATAATATTGTAGTTATTATTATATTCCCTATTGTAGCGTGTAGTATGTATATACTTACATTGGCCTCTCAAGCAGAGGGTCCTGGGTTCAAACCCGGCCTCGCACCTCTGAGTTTTTCTAAATGCATGTGGGAAATTACATTTGAAATTTACAACGAGCTTTACGGTGAAGGAAAACATCGTGAGGAAACCTGCACAAACCTGTTAAGCAATTCAATGGTGTGTGTGAAGTTCCGAATCCGCACTGGGCCCGTGTGGGGACTACTGCCCTAGCCTTAGGCTTGTGCCTAAGTGGGACGTATATAGGCCGGGTTGAGATGACTATGTTTTCTATTAATAACATATTTCAAACCTCCACGATGTGGTATGTTTTGATTGCGGTTTGATTGGATTTTGAGCCTTCCAAACTGAGGCATCTTTTATCAAAACGATTTTTATTTTCAGAAGAAAACCAAGGAGAAAGTATCGAAAAGACCACTGCGACAGATAAAGAGGTGATTATTAAAAATCATGATTACACTTTACGAGATTTAAAAAACATAGTTTATCGCGAAGAAAACAATAATTTATCAAATGAAGATTTCTCGCCAGTTGTGTCCGAGTATATGCCAAGCCCTGAACGCTTGAGAACTTAGATAGAGTCAAAAGTTCATCAAGTATAGGAGGAGACTCAGACTACCTAGAACATGCCACTCAGAATATATTGAGAACCCCGTCAACTAATTCAAATATTTCGCTTATTTTGAATGCAGCAGTTTCCATAGCATCACCTTCACCGACAGTCGGTGGAAATAACAAGATTTGTACATCTGATTTGACACCAACTTCAAAGCATGCGTTGAATGAATCTTCATTGCAGCGGTCGTCAAAACGATGTCTTAATCAAATATTCCAGAACTGCAACCAGCCCTCGACCTTTGATGCTTACGAAGGTGACAAGCACGAAGAACAAACAAGGACCCTTGATGCTACTGATTTGGATGAAACTCTACAACCAGAAAATAATATGGAAAGTATCTTAACGGACGGATCGATGATCGGCAAAGAAAGCACAACAACGATTCAAAATCAACCGATAATAATAAATAATAAAATAATGGAAGTCAGTGTTTCTTCTGCAGAACCATCAATTTTAAAATACAAATATGACGTCGATTCTGAATATTTCCGAATAAATACAGAGTCAATCCAAAAATTAAGAAGCATGCGAGGTTCCAGACAGACACCTAAATCTATCGTCAGCCCAAGCCCTGCCCTTGAAACTGAACTACCAGTATTATATACAACCAGCTCTTGCCAATTAGCAAGGCATTATACGACGAACTGATTAGCCTTTGTAAGGCAGGAGATATTCCAAGCTACTATCATGCTTTTTATGAGTCCTTGACTTATGTAAAGAACTCTGAAATGAATAATGATGATGAAGATGATGATCAAGAATAAGAATCAAGTAATAAGTACCTAATAAACTTTATTGTTTTAGTTTTTTTCAAGATTCTGTTAATTTTATCCCAATAATTGAAATAAAGCCAAAGTTGATTACCATGTTATTGTTTTATTGCAACACCAGATAAATTACATTATCATAAACCAATTTTCTCAATATTAACGGGAATAAGATGATATGTAACTATTATTTTTACTAATCGAATCGTAAAAATAGTAGAATAAAATGATAAAACAACCATACATACGTATTTTAAACCCTTGAAAAAGCGGGAATAAAATGATAATCGACTTTATTAATCTCAGATGACGATCGATTTCCACTAACTTCTAATTTTTTAAATAACTCTTTTATAATAATGTATTACATAAGTCACACTAAAAAATAAGAATTCTCAAAAAATTAGCTTTCCGTAACGCTGACTATCATCAGTATACGTCCACTTGTTTCGAAGTAATTGGCAAAAATGTGTTTTTTATTTTTCCTGAAAAGTTACGTTTTTGCGATTATCATTTTATTCTGCGGAGCCGGCGATAAGTACTAATAACCAAAAAAGTATGTTATTATGATCAACCCTTCTGTTTATCTAAAACTAATTTATAAAAATATCATTTAAAACTGAATGTGTACTGGAACAGAAAGTATTTTTCAAACAAAATAATACTTCATTAATTACAAATCCTATCTCTCTCATTCTGAAACGAGGCGTGTGACCTTACAGTGGGACGTATAGGCTATACCCTGTCTATTTAACAGAGTTAGCAAAGCGTTCTCTCTGTTGCACTTTTGTATGCAAATGAAAGCGACAAGAAACTGTCAGTGGGCGTCAACAATCGCACGTCGATGGCGGGCTCGGCTTACATGCCGTTTGTTGGAATTTTTTCATCCGTCTCTCTTACCGTCTGACATTGAATTTTCTCAAGTAACAAAAGCTAAACGAGACAGGGAACCGGAAGCTTCAAAGCTTCAAACTTATTGACGTAAACCTTTGACAGAATTAAGTAAGTTCTACTCACTAACAGTAAAGAGTATTTGCATTGTAATTGCCTATTTTAACAAAAAATAGTAACGAAAGATAAGCACTTGAAAGCGTCCGCACCGTACGAGAGAGTCGAGAGACAGATGTTGACTAAATTTTGAGAGGCATGTAGACCTATCATGTGCCGGTGCATGGTGCATCGTTCTTATAGCTGACCAATTACGTGCATTCTTTGTTTTCTAGTACTAACTCTGTTAAATAGACAGAGTTATTAGAATGATGAATATGATCTTAAACCAAGTAGACGAAAATATTAACTTTTTTGAATCATTGGTTCCCTTAATTTATAATTAAGTAATCGACAAACCAACTTAACTCTCGAGGAAATCGCCAATTACTAAAAGTGTCAAAAGTTTCCAGAACAACTTAACGATCCAGTTTCCATATTCCCCGGCGATTACTTCGACACTCGAGTTCTTATTTTGAGACTTTTTTAAGGTAAACAACTTGGCTGGCGAAATGATTGAAAAGTTTGTTTTACTTTTGAGTTGCGATTGGGAACGCCTCCCTTCCAAGTTTTAATGAGTAAATAACGAGTCCCGATTCAGTGCTGAATTGCTCTCTTTGCACGAGAAGAAGAAGAATTCTAAGAATTTTTAAAGTAAGTATTATCGGCTTATTACCTGCGTTTGAATACCTATCTGAGGTTCGTACATATAAAGCTTTTCGATGAAAGAAAAAAGTATCGTTTTATGCCTATGATGCTTTCAAACAAACAATTATCATAATTACAAATGAGCAAGTTGGTGCCTATCATTCCATACATAACATTACATTAAAATATCCTTTTTTTAAGTATGCACATTACATGACTGCTTCTTATGATTTTTTTTAATAAAAATAAAATTGTAATTTTGTTTTTTGAATCCATACAAAATAATTATAAATGCAAAACTACGTCTTTCTGTCTGTCTGTTACCTCTTCACGCTTAAACTGCTGAACTGATTTAGGTAACTTAAGAGTTAGTTTAAGTACCAGGAAAGGACATAGGATAGTTTTTTATCGCTGAAATCACCCTTTAAGGGATTGAAAAGGAGCATGGAATTTTAAATGGGGAATCAATAACTGCTCAACCGATTTAGATAAATTTGGTATGAATATAGTTTGAAACCCTGAAAAGGCCATAGGATAGTCTTTATTTCAGAAAGTTGCGTAGTTCTCACGGCATAGCGATAAACGAATTTTATTCTTCGCAGACGGAATCGTGGGCAAAGCTATGAAAAAATACAGTTACAACACACACGCAATCATTAATTATCATTGACCATATCGATTCCCTAGATTTTGTTTGTTGATCTTTTCTCGATATTGTCAGGAGTTAATTGTACAGTCAACGTCATAAATAGGTACTTAAGTGATTATTTTTGAACCTTGTCGCTTTCAGTCGTTAGGTACATAATTTCGAATGACTTATATTTCGTACTAAATACAAACTGAAATATAGATGCACAGAAAAAACCCCAGAAAAAAGACCAATGCTGGGAATCGAACCCAGGTCCTCAGCATTCCGTGCCGCGTGCCATACCCCTACACCACCACTGGTCTAGAGATTAGACACGAATCTTTCCTATACATCATACATTTCAATCTGCTAAATCATCACCTTATGCAGTGACAAGCGCACATCTATGTTACACCCTCATCGAGAGATTTTAACACTCCTTCGGAACTAACCGCTCACCTGGACAAGAGATGGCGCCTAATCTCTAGACCAGTGGTGGTGTAGGGGTATGGCACGCGGCACGGAATGCTGAGGACCTGGGTTCGATTCCCAGCATTGGTCTTTTTTCTGGGGTTTTTTCTGTGCATCTATATTTCAGTTTGTATTTAGTACGAAATATATGATTTCACGGGATGACCGTAAAAGTAATAAAAAAATGAAGTTGAAAAAATAAGTACAAAAAAAAAGATACTTCATAGCTAACTTGTTCGAATGACTTTTCAAAAATGACGATAAAATTACAAGATACAAAAGTGATCGCTTATTTATGACGTTGACCCTACTACTTATGTATTTACTAATTTAATTACAAACCAGTGACTTATTTCGATGGACTAAATTAACAACACAGACAGTAATTTAAAATTGAAACAGCAACGGACAGTCGGGACTCGTGCATAAATAATTAAACTTCATAAACCACTTTATCCAAATCAGTGTTCAGTCGTAACTACATTAGTTCCTGATCCGCCATCCCTATTGAGCCGAAACCGTGGCAGACATTAACTACGGCATTATTGAGGAGGCCCAGTCCCAGAATATTATATTTCGTCCACACTTCCTTTCACGTGTAACTTGTTAAGTAGGGTCGACGGGGAATAGTCACAACTAATGTCGAATTTAAGAGCCTGAATAATTTATTTAATGAGACGACCCAATTTGTAAATGAATTCAGTTAGAGACGCGTAATTTTTACCTGGGCCTCCAAAACTTTTCTTACAATTAGAATTGTAAGCACAACTTTGTCGTTTGGTTCGACAAACTCGACTTACAAATTTGTTATGCTATCCTACTAATATTATAAATCAGAAAGTTCGTGATGTTGTTTGGATGTTTAAATGTTTGTTAGTCAATCATGCATTAACGGCTGAAAGAATATAGATGAAACTCGGCGTACAAGTACATCGGCTGTACATTTTGATAATGAGACATTTTGAACCATTGTACTAGTATATTTAGACATTTGTACCAAAATTACCTGTTACCCGTTGAAGTACCTCGGATTTTCAAAATGACTTGTTAACTTCGTCTGCAATTCATAGATAGATTTGTCCAAGTGAACGTTGTGTTTTTGAAATGTTACCGTAACCTTTTTT
Organism: Archips crataeganus; assembly: GCA_947859365.1. Classification (NCBI taxonomy): domain Eukaryota; kingdom Metazoa; phylum Arthropoda; class Insecta; order Lepidoptera; family Tortricidae; genus Archips; species Archips crataeganus. The sequence goes on along the minus strand of OX402057.1, from coordinate 13,213,762 downwards.
CATGGATTTTTTTACACAGACAAAGCTGCGGGGTAAACTTAGTTTCAATATAAAAGACAAGTAGGTTTTATCAGTAAATCCTATACACCCACTCAGCCGTCGGTCCGTAAAACCATCTCGCCAATAAATAATAAAAGTTCATAAATGGATGTTTTCGATTTCGGGTTCCACTCACATGATAGATACGTCAGAGGAACGAGGAAGGACATATGTTTCACAGATTTCAACGGTTCTAGAAGTAACCTATTCATACTTAGCAGTTACAATAATTTACTTTAGTAATATCAGTTAAGGTGATATCATAAATCAATTGATGTTTTATTGCCATTCCCCCTCTAGTGGTACTTCGTGATATCTTTGGCTAAATATCAACCCGCTCGCGTCAAAAGCGCGTGCGATTTTTGTAGCAAGTTTTTTTCTGCAACCTAAAAATATTTGCTTTTGCCTGACTTCTAGAAAATAACTCAGATATACATGTAATCCCCGTGACGTTCAGTGATTTATTTGAGATGAGGACCCCCTATCGCAATTTTATCCCCACCATATCATTAGAATAATACTTTGAAAACAAATAAACATATTTTATTTACTGCAACTATGTCATCAGAAGTAGCACGTTACGATTGTTATCGTATCACTTTATACAGAGTATATCCTTAATAACAATTTTATTCATGTTTGCAAAAAGCATGTGTGAATTATCAATGGAGGGGATGTAAGCGACTACTCGTAGCATTATCAAGCTCCCTTTAGGCCAGTTTCACATTTTCTGTATCTCTATCTCCTTGTAGATTTCGGACCAAACTCATCGATCAATGAGAAGGACGGCTACCTTTCCACGAAATACGACTCGGACCTCCCGCTGTTTACGAGTTTTTGTTGCAACAAACTTTCGATTCAAATAAACACAGTTGCCAGTTTGACGTGCCATGGCTAAATTAACCGGCTATTCACAGTCTCAAAGGAACTCGCCCACTGAAAAATGCGAACAGTGTAGCGCAAAATGAATTTCATTGATGATTGCATGCAGTTGTTACAGGATCGAAAGTATTGACAAAAGATTGCCGAATAGCATCCGACTATATTCAAATAAAACATTGATGTTTTTAGAGCTTCATTGGATTCAAAATTTAATGCACATGTTCTATTCAAAAGGAGTTGAATGGATACTGTAACCTTACAGACATCAATCTGTAATGTTCCATCTTATATAAACATAGTTTTAGATATAATAGTTAAAAGTATATAGCTAAAATAGCTAATAGAATTGTTTTATACGCATATAAGGCGATCTTATTATTAATTTATCGATAACAAACTACGTATCTACATACTGAACCTCTTATTGTAAGGAGAGGCCTGTTTGAGGCTTGTATGGGGGTGTGGGAATGACGACAACAATGTTAGTAAGGCTAATTATCAATTACATTTGGAAAATCCTCATTTCATTTTCATTTACCAAGCTCAGAATAACGATTGTCGGGTAGTCTGACGGAACGTGCTCGAGACAATGTACTTGCTCCATTGTTCTGTCCCCCTTTGGACTACATGCTCCGTTAGAATTGAATGCTCCAATGGGACGCATATAGGTCAAATCAAGCGAATCTGCACCTTATGTGAACGGCGTAAAGGCTTTTCCAGTATCGAGTTCAGAATAAAGTTTGTCGGGTAGTCTGAAGAAACGTGCTCGAGACAATGGACTTGCTCTATTGTTCTGTCCTCTTTTGCACCATGTGATTTACATGCCCTTGTTGGATTGAGAGAAGTAAATGCCTAAATGCACCAATGGGAATGTTTGGACAAAATGCAACAAATGCGCCATTAGGACCGGAATTTTAGTATAAAAGCAGCGAGTAGACAGAGAGAGAGGCTTTTTTGTTTGATACGGGTTCGAAGACGGTTCTCCTAGTGGGGTTAAGGTATCATTTTCGTTGTAACTTTTACTGTGTCTTCTCTTACTGTGCTTTCTTTTATTGTGTTATCTTTGTCGTGTTTCTTTTATTGGGTGTTTAATTGTTTCTTGTGATAGTTAACGGGGGGGTTTTGTGGTATTTATTGCCAAATATGGTGATGGAATATTCATTGTTGGATAATTACATAGTTGTTTGATAGTTAAAATGGGGTTAGCGGGATTTTGTGGGGATAATGTATGGGTTATTTATTTAATTGTTTCTTGTGATAGTTAACGGGGGGTTTTGTGTGATTGTCTGGCTTTGTGTATTTATTGCCAAATATGGTGATGGAATATTCATTGTTGGATAATTACATAGTTGTTTGATAGTTAAAGTGGGGTTAGTGGTTTTCGTGGGAATATTGTACGGGTTTTATTTATTTCTTGAGATAGTTAAAGGAGGGGTTTTGTGTGATTGCCTGGCTTTGTGTATTTATTGCCAAATATGGTGATGGAATGCTCATTGTTGGATAATTACATATTTTTTGTTAGTTAAATTGGGGTTTAGTGGGTTTTGCGGGGACAGTGTATGGGTTAGGCTGTGTTAGTGTATGAGAACCTATTCGAGCATCAGCTGAAGTAATAGCTGACCTCTGAGAAGTGACAGACGGGTCACCTTGCGGTCGTTAACTGATAGCCTGGCTCTTCTCAGAGGCGTTTAAGTGTAGAGTACCACCTATTGGAGAAGGGTGGGGGTCTGTATTATAACTCAAAAGTCGGACCTAATTTCTCCCTGGGTGTTGAAGGGTTTGGAGCGCCACAACCGGTGTTTCAAACTCATCAATGTCTAGTTCGCTTATCTATTTATATATATATTACACCCTGGTATTCATCTAACCCAATCCCCTCAGATGGGTACCAGAAGCACACGGGTATAGGGGATAGAAGCTGAGTTATCCCGCTCAAACGTAGGCATTAGTGTCGGATAGGCCCTCTCTTATCAGTTGAAGAGGGACCCCGCGGTAATTGTAAATGTGGAATCCGGATTCCTAGCTTGCTAATTTCGTGTAGAATAGATGGATAGTTTAGCTGCTATGATAGGTTTATAGGGAGTAGGTATAGTCGCCATTAACTAATATCATCGTTCTGCATTATACTATTTGATGTTGGAGGGCAGTGTTATGCTATCTGACTTACTTAATATCATTGTTCTGCATTATACTATTTGATTTTGGAGGGCATTGTTATGCTATCTGACTTATTTAATGTCATTACCATTAACTAAGTATTACAAGTTCTTCATTAAGCTACTGCTATTGCTATTGTTGTGGGAAAGGGTTACATTTGTTGACCTAATTATTGAAGCTGAGATCTTATTGACTGACTTTTGACTTTGACTCTCTTGTACTTTCCGATGGATGGAAGATTTCAGGGTTTACTTTCATCCATGTGTCCTACCTAACAAACCTTAGTAGCTGCGATTTAGTGAGTCAAAATAAAACTCAACAAGCTCACTATGAATATTTATTTGCTGAAAAGTAGAATCTCCTTTGAAGTCGGCGGTCGTCCCTGGTGAAATAACCTTGGATTGTCTGGTCCTGTGATGGCTAGTTTTACTTACTACATCTAAAAGGGTAAAAGTCTTACCAAACATTTACATTTACAAACCGTCATTCCGACTATAACTAAGGCAGATGCAAGTTAGTGGCTTACTGGTACCATAGGATCTGGTGCTACTCAATAGTCATTATGATAAACCATCGAGGTTACGCTTACTACCAAAGTTCAGCTAGCTATTGCAGAAGCAATGTGATCACAGGTTGGATCCAAGAACGGCCACAGGCTGTAACTGACTTCCCTTTGAATTGTCCTCTCATTTACTTAATGTAATGCATTTATTACCAAAACAAGGAAAAGGTATATGCTTCTTCAAAGCCAGTGGGAGGAGCCCCAGAACTCTGCCACGTAATATAGTACCTTTTCCATACAAATATAACGTAGACTATGGACATATGACATTAATAAAACTACAGACAATTATCTTTCTTCAACTACTCTTCTTTTAACGACTCTATGAGTTTATTAACCATATGCAATACTTAAAACTATATACAATTACTTAAAACTACTAGGGGCGTTCAATAAAAAGTGAGAATGAGTATGTTATAAACAACTTTTACTAAATGTCATTTTATTTTTCGACATAGTCACCTTTTAGCATAATACACTTAGTATATCTTTTTTCTAAACTTATAATTCCATTTTTAAAAAAGGTCTCATCTTGAGTACTTCAAAAATCTTGTACTGCAGCGACTACCGCGTCGTCGTCTTCAAATTTCTGGCCTCTCAGGTATTGTTTGAATCTCGGAAATAGGTAGAAATCACTGGAAGCGAGATCTGGTGAATACGGAGGATGCTTAAGGATATCGAACCCAGCATCACGAATTGCAGCCATGGCAACGGCGGACTTGCGTGCCGGGGCATTGTCCTGGTGGAACAGCACAACTTTCGAGAGTTTACCTCGCCGTTTTTCGCGGATCTCATAGCGCAATGTTGCTATTTGTTTGGCGTATAAAGTGCCCGTAATAGTGGCTCCATGCTCGAGATACTCAATCATTAATACCCCTTTACCATCCCAAAAAACAGAGCCCATGACCTTACCGGCAGATGGGCTCACCTTGAATTTCTTCGGAGTTGGAGATGATGGCCTTTTCCATGTCATAGACTGCAGTTTCGTTTCTGGGTCGTAATGATGGAGCCATGTTTCGTCCATTGTTATAAATCGCGCCAAAAAAAGTTCCCGGTCTTGCTGCATCAGGTTCAAAGCTTCTTGACAAATCTCTAGTCTAGTTTGTTTTTGCGTGTCAGAAAGCATTCTTGCTACCCAACGCGCAGATACCTTTTTCATACCCAAGCGTTCATGTAAAATATTATGCACGATCCCCGTTGAAATCTTTACATTTTCAGCAATAAAACGAACCGTAACACGACGATCCGCCAAAACTGAGTTTTCGACTTTTTTCACAATCTCTTCAGTTACTGCTGTAGTAGGGCGTCCGGAGCGGGATCGTCCATTGTCGATGTTCTTCCACGTCTAAATTCGGCGCACCAACGTGCGACTGTCGAATACGGAGGAGCATTAGACCCTAAAGTGTCCCGCAAATCCAAATTGACTTGGTCCGTAGAAAAATTTTTCAAACACAAGTATTTGATAACGGCGCGCAGTTCAATTTTCTCCATTTTCGCTAACGTACTCAATAGCATTGCAAAGAAATTACCGTATATTTTTTTAAACAAAAGACACTTAGTTTTTTTTTTCATAGCAATCAGCTAGATAGATTAGCTTTACCGGCCAGTATTTAATTTCGTAATATTAAAAGAGTTTGCATCTCATTCTCACTTTATATTGAACGCCCCTCGTATATGCTATACTTAAAACTATATGCTATTACTTAAAACCATAGGCAATTACTTAAAACTACAAGCAATTACCCCACTTCAGTTATTCATCTCTTAAGATCGGCATGGTTTATTATCTATAGACAATTACTTTATTTAATTTATTCAACTCTCACCATTTCATATTTAAACTTAACTTATGAAGCCATCAACTCCATACCCATACCATATCGAAAAGAGCTGACGGGTTATTCTTTACGGACTCAATGTAGGATCCTTATTCTAGACCGCTAACGATCACTTGGCCAATTTTGTGACTTAAACAAGGTAAAACAGCTTGAGTTAGGAGCTAGGTATTTTAAGGACTATTTTTAGAAAAAATTAGGTGCTATAGGTTTGCTTTATAGGTAGGCTTTCCTAGGTAGGTCTTAGAGATATATAGGTAGAAACATATAGGTAGTTATATATAAAGTAATGTAGGGATATAGGTAGAGATATATAAGGGATATATAAGGATTAATATAGGGATTTATAGGTAGGTAGCTTTAGTATAGGTAGATATAGGGTTAGGTATAGCGGTAGTGGGGTGGGTCGGTACAATACTTTTGTTTATTTTTAGTTGCTAGATCTTTACTGATGTTTCATTGTTGACAACACGCATTCAAAATAACGTATTAATTTTACTATTTCAAATATTTATAAGACCGTCTCATTGTAAGTTTGTTGTTCATTGTTTTTAATGGATTTATACTTTTATCTGTACCCGTGTCATTCTTCCAGACTAATGCACACTCATGGGCGTTTTTTTATCGAAATATTTGTAGGTAATTTTTTAACACATTTTATTGAATAATGCGCGCACTTTACTTGCGGCTAACGGGATTTATAACAGCCTATCATGAAGATTTATTTTATTTATTCATTTAAAAACAAGACAGCAAAAGTTCCAATGGTAAGTAAACGAGTAAGCTTCTTACAAGTATGTTAGTGTACAGAAAATAAAATCTTAAAATAACATGAATTGGTATGATACCACAGGACTTCACACGAGGCAATATCTTCTGCTGATCAGCACCTGGGCAAAGTGGTGTGGGGTTTATGTCACGACTCTTTAGCGTGCCCAATATATACTTAAATACGTAAGTCAAAACATATCATGCCACTATATTGGGTTTCTATTGGCAACACTGAGCAGTTACACAAATCGATGTAAAGTTTTTACCTTATTGCTCCTGTTTAATATTGGATAACGGTCTAGATTTTATTCGGAGCGAGAATAAATTGTGTCCTAATCTCATGCATATTTTAAATGATGTAGCTGATCGGACAGCGCCCCTTTTTCAGCCAAGCTTTTCTATAAATAAACATTGGTAACAGTTTTCATTCCAATTTCGTGACAATAATGTTTTGTTAAGTTTTTTTTTATCTTCAGGTGTATTATAACGGATAAAATTTGTCATCCGTATACTTTATTGTTGCTAATTTTGATAGTCAACTTCGTAAACATTAAACACTGAACATAAATAAGTTTTAGTATTGACTATACTAGCATTGTCATCCCTAAAGACATAATAATATCCGGTACCAACTTTAAAGTCAATCCAATCCGATTACTAGAAGCAGGAAGTGAAGTCTGAATTGAAAGATAAAGGCAACTTACATACGAACACTGCAACATGAAAACAGTAAAATATGTATTCAGAATTTTTTAAAGTTTCATGTTACAGAAACATCCTGATAAATGAAAATTCTTACTATCTATACATTAGAAACTTTTTATGGCAGTTAATATAGATCCGTATGTTTAAAATTATTAATTATATTGCTGTTTGGTCCTTATTTAACAAATAGGTAAGTAGTAGTTGTAGTAGTTTTAGCCTAACATTTTTTCTATTTTAATCTGTAACTTTGAGACTTACCTTTTTATAAATAAGAAGGTAGACTTTTACGCTTCATTTAGTATATAAAATTTTCCCTTTTTCAACAAAATCATTCTCTCGACTCAGTTAGTGGCCGTAAATAGTACTTTTCATTCATAATTGTTCATAGCAATTCTTCTTTTAACGTCCTTAAAAGGGTAAAAAAACTATCCTAGGTAGTTGAAATCCACTACATAATTGCTAAAACAGAACATCCTCATTTTCTTGTTAGTTAAAGTAGTAAAAATAAATATCGATACTCAATAACGCTAGATAAAGTTTGCAAATGATCAAAGATTTCTGAAGTCGATGAAAGTTCCCATTAAATAAGCGTCTCGCAAGCTCTACTGACATGCAATTTCTTCTGACGTCGAGAGCAATACGGAATAATGAGGAAATATTCAAGGAATCCTGTCTCAGCTCAAGACTAGTAGACAGACTGTAATATGGCAGATACAAAGGCGAGGCTATCAGTGCTATCGAGTTATTGACGTCAGTCAGCCCTTCGTGCCCTGCGAAGCAGTCATGTTTCAATTAACTACCTGAACTGCATGCTCTTATACGTTCCCAAAACAGAAATTCTATTAGGTATAAACTTATAATCTACTAGCTGTTGCCCGCGACTCCGTCTGCAAAGAATTTGTTTATCGCTGTCCCGTGGGAACGGTGCGATTTCCCGGTATGAAAACCATCCTATGTCCTTCCCAGGGTCTCAAACTATCTCCATACCAAATTCCATCTAAATCGGTTCAGAGGCTTAAGCGTGAAGAGGTAACAAACAAACAGACACACTTTCGCATTTATAATATTATATTATATTATAAAGTATCTAAAGTATGGATTGGTACGAGACACCTTAAAACCCGAAAATTATCGCAATTAATGGTAAGGCTAATTTGACTCAAGGATATAAATCCAGTGTTTTCCTTATCTCGTGGGATTTTCTGAAAATCCTAAACTTAGGTTTTTAATTTCAGTCACCTACCTTGTATGCCAAATTTGAGTCTCTATTAATTACTTTTACGGAAATGGGGCAAATCATATCTTTGAAGCGAAAATATAAATCCCATTTATTCTCTATCCCGTAGTAATTACGGAAAATCCCTTCTTAGTGTGGCTCTGTGAAACTTAAGGTATATTTGTGCCACATGTATTTAGCTTCAGCGGGTGGGGGTTGGTTTGGGGGTTGTTTGAATTTTTGAAACATCGGTTCACGAAAAGGTTGAATGTAGCACGTCTTCCTTTTTTGAAGCCGGTTAAAAATACATATTCATCATCATCATCATTTCAGCTGAAAGACGTCCACTGCTGAACATAGGCCTCCCCCAAGGCTCGCCAAACTGATCGGTCCCGTACCATCCGCATCCAACGCGTTGTCGCAACCTTAACCAGGTCGTCGCTCCATCTTAAATACATATTGTTACAGTTTTAATACTCATCTGATTTCTGACTCCTACTAATTATTTATTAGTATGAAAGTTTGTGAAGATGTTTGGATATTTGAATTTTTAGATGTTTGTTACTCAATCATGCAATAATGACTGAACGTATTTAGATGAAATTTGGTATGGAGGTAGTTTGAGACTTAGGAATAATATAGAATAGTTTTTATCCTAGAAAATTGCATAAGTAGTTACGGGATAGCGATAAACGAAATCTTCGCGGACGGAGTCGCGGGCAACAGCTAGTTAAGAAATAATCAACGACAAATATGTTAAAACACTAACTATACTAACCATAACCATTATTATAACTAGGATTCTTATTAGTTCGCAGATATTTCACTGCCGGGGTTTGATTTATTAGGGTTTTCTCCATACATACTGATGCCTAGTGCCCGCCCCCGGCACTCAGCCTTTGTGCTTGACTGGAAACGTAAAAGCCTCTGAGCACTGTATCGGATATACTTTCGTTACCATTAGCTGATTAATAATGTTGGCGAAACGTTTAAAAGGAATCGTGATTACGTGGAATCAATCACTGGATATAAACAAGGTATCTTAACCCCGTAATCCTGGCGTACTTTACCAGCGTCGGCTGTTAGGTTGACATTATGCTGAGTTGGGGCCATTTTGTGACAATATTTGTCTCAGTTTCTGTTTCTTTGTTATTATAAAATGTCACGAATAAATGTTTTCTTTTTTTCTTAACTAACACTAAAAATAAAATAAAGTTAAAAATTAAAGGCGGTCGTTATACGTGTTTTTAACTCGATCTTTATAAGTTTTTACTGAACTTTTTTAAAACATTGCATGGAGGTATGTATGAGTCCAACTCGCAATGGACCGGTTTTTTTTACTTCTGAGGGGCTCAGAAATCTGTCATAATACTCTAGCGCTTTTGCAGTACCCTCGGTGTGACAGAATCGGTTTTTTTCGGGTGAACGACTTCGAATAAATCGTAATCGACTTCCATGCAGATTGCCGAAGTCGACCTTACAAACAGACCAATTAAATCCGAGTCGTTGCCGAAGCCGAGATTTCATCTAGATTCCCCATTGTTAGTTTTCAATGGGTCTCGTTAAGGCGCCTCAAATGGCCTGCTGGGCCTATCCCTTTTGTTAGTAAACGAGCCCTTGATCGATCTCACAACAATGGGCCAATTTCAATGCTAGTGCGGCTTACTTCAGAATCAGGTGGGCTTTCGGATTAAAGTGAAGCTTAGAGAATTTTTGGCAAATTTTTCTGAAGGCTAAAAGTTCTTAAGTACCTGTGAAAAAATGCTGTGCATTTATAGTTGACTATTATTAAGGTCTAAGGTTTAAGGTAAGGCATGGGTTTGTAAAGTTCAAAGAACCTAAAAAATACTTAAGTACTACTTAGGTACTCCTCTGGCGCAAATTCCCAAAGTGTGTCTTGGCCTCTAATACGAGTGCACGCCAAAGATCCCGGTTCTGTGCCGTTTCTCGGCAGTCGTAAGTCTCATGCTCGTGCAGATCCGCCTCCACATCTGCCCAACGGTCTCTAGGGCTACCAACGGGACGCCGCCCTGTTGGCCTACCCTGGTAGGCCCTCTTCACTGCACGACCGTCCTCCATGCGCTCGAGGTGGCCGACCCACCGAAGCCTGTGAGCTCTTAAAATAACTAACACTTTCACCATGTATTAAAATATTGAAAAATGTATAGCAAAATGTTTTTCAAATAGGTAATACACGCAGAAAATTCTGAAATAAAAATATGTAATTTACCGAACCTCGCTCGCCTCGTTATTCACATTTCAGCTAGAAGCTTTTAAGTCTCACAATAAAATTGTTTAAAAAATGATATTCATAAATATTCTTGGCACTTCAAAAAGGTTTCTAGCATAATTGTGCTGACTTTGTCAATACAAAAATACTGTTAGTAATAATAATAACAATATTAAATCTTTATTTACTTAACAGTCAACACCAGTTGCCATATCCAGGTAAAGTTTTTCCCATTTTTACACGGTTAAACACTGTACGATGCCTTATACACTTGATTTTCCGTATCACCTACACTAGGCTGGGATATTTTGTAGGTTATCAAGCGCAGAGAAGTTTGGATAACTTATATAATGCAATGCAATGTTTAGTTAGTAGGTGCCATACTTCCGAAGTTCTACGCAAATTTGCCTTAACATTTTTTTTTATACAATATAGGCTTGCGTTTGACCACAATCACGCCTGATGGAAAACGAAGATGAGGCCTACGCTGAAACGCGCTCGCCTAGTAAATGCTCAATCACCCTAGATTTAAATTTAGGGGAATAAGCAAGAAGAAGGGAGTTGAGCGCGGTGTTGCGCGAGTACCCAAGTAGTGCAAACCGTACAACAAATACGGGGCACAGCAACCGATTGTGATTTTTCTTTATATTTGATTTTGAAAGAGACGTTCTACTGACCAAATAGAAAGACATTGCTCGTCAAAAAACTAAGGAAAACGCTAATTAATATAAATAACAAAACTGTATTCTTTGCAAAAGTTCAAAGTTTTCGAGAAGTTAAAATGGGTCTCAAAATTACGTTAGACTAATTTCGTAATTAACTCGATTCACTATCCCAACTCCTTACATAATATTCAACAAACGAACATTTACGTACACGTTTACTTACTGACACACAGCCGAGAAACACGTCAACTCATTTAAACAAAGGATCCTCTAGTAGCTGCTCCATACTTAAAGAAAAGTTACCTACTCGACATTTTGTTCTATGACTAACGACCGCTTTAGCCTAGTTAGTAGTGACCCTGCCTACGAAGCAAGAGCTCCTGGGTTCAAATCCCGGTAAGGGCATTTATTTGTGTGATGAGCACGAATATTTGTTCCTGAGTTATGGATGTTTTCTATGTATTTAAGTATTTATTTATCTATATAAGTATGTTTATCCGTTGCTTAGTACCCATAACACAAGCTTTGCTAAGCTTACTTTGGGACTAGGTCAATTGGTGTGAATTGTCCCATGATATTTATTATTATTTATTTATTATTTATTATGACTTCACTCGACTCTTGTCTTATCAAAAAAGATTTACTGGTGGTTGCAAGCGCAGATGACTCGATAGGCTTAGAGGTTAGCTTGAGGTCCCTGGGTTGATCCGCGGTCTGGGAAATTTTAACTATAATTTGCAAACAAATTTGGCAACGAGGTGGACGGACGATTTGGTCAAGGCCGCAGGTTCAAGATAAATGCAAGCCGATTTCAACCGTAATGATTGGGTATGAATGAGGGAGGCCTATGTCCAGCAGTGGACGTGATACAGCTGAAATGACATCTATGATACAAGTTTGGCAGGCAGCTACATATTTGCGGCTTTTGCTGTTGAGACTCTCGGGCCGTGGGCACCCGAAGGTCAATAACTATTTTTAAATGAGCAATTCATATTTTGAGCATTAAGAGTTTTGTCATATATTTCACAAGATACGAAGTATTGAGGCTGCATCTTTCTTTAGGAAGTTTGGAACTCGCACGCAACTTGGAAACTTTTGTCATATGTCTCCTTCCGCGGACAGGATAACATGCTCAGATTGTTTTTGGATCCCTGCTACAGCTGTACCATTTATATATTTTTTCGTACCTATCTTCAAAAACAATAAATCTTTGTTTAGTTTTCCGATTACATAACAATTTAGCACATACGATACATACGTACTATTTACCGAAGGACATTTACATAAATTACGCTCGAAGCGATTAAGTACTAATTACGAGTGAAGGATTTATGACAGTGATAACTCATGGCGTGGAGACGTGGTTGCTAACGATAGGCCTCATAAGAAAGCTCAGGGTCACTCAATAGGGCGGTGGAAAAGGCTATGCTTGGAGCTTCCTGCGGGATTGCATTAGAAATGATGAAATCCTCGCAAGAACTAAAGTCTAAAGATATAGCGTATCTATTTAATCCTCCCATCGTTACATACCTATACCTTAATTCGACGACATAAGAGCTATGGGACATATTTATGAGCAAGTTGTGCACTTTTTTACACATTTTTACACTTGACTGTACGTACATCGCTCATAGAAGACCGCAAGACTCATTGTACGTATACTTCTAACAAGATGGAGCGACGGCCTGGTTAAGGTTGCGACAGCGTATTGGATGCGGATGGCACAGGACCGGTATGTTTGGTGAACCTTGGGGGACGCCTATGTTCAGCAGAGGAAGTCTTTCGTCTGAAATGATGATGACAGTGAGAGAGTATTTTATCTTATTGAATTTACTTCACACGATGAGAAAAAGTTGTTTTAATTCACCATTGGACATTTTGGAAAATCGTTATTTAATAATGTGCCGAAATAAAGTCATCAACCATATTTATTTTACCTTAACCATATTGAGGGGCTGTTGCCATAATCGCCACGCTTGGCAGGCGGGTTGGCGATTGCAGAAAGGTTAACCGTAACTATTGTGAATGCTGCTGTCTGTCCTCCGGTGTTACTGGCCGCAGTTTTATGACATACCCGGGTTGGATAGTGTAGGTAAGGCTCCAGCAAGATGCAGCGTTAAGATTGCGGAAATGCGTTCGATGCGGATGGTGTAGAACCGATCTGTTTGGGGAGCTTTGGAGGAGGCCTGGGTTCAGCAGTGGACGTCTTTCGGCTGAATGATAAAATGATGAAATTCATCAACCAGATCAACCGCTTGATAAGTGTAGTTGTCTGTGTGTACGACCGGTGTGCCAGTAACAGGGAGAGTGCGGGTTAATTGAATAATTTCCATATTACACGCGTCGTCTCGCGTTAATGTGCTAATTAAAGAATGTTTTAGTTGTCTCACTACGCGCATGTTCAATCGGTTGGTTACCTACGCTTACCTCTGCTCTAGATGCCTCATAAGAATCATAAATCTCAAGGTCACAAAGAGGGCGATAGAGAGAGCTATGCTCGGAGTTTCTCTGCGGGGTTACATTATGATGAAATCCGCGCAAGAACTAAAGTCACTGACACAGCTTGAAGAATCGCCAGACTCAAGTGGCAGTGGGTAGAACACATCGCCCGTACGACTGATGGCCGATGAGGCCAAAACGTTCTCGAGTGGCGTGTATGGACCGAAAAACATAGTGTAGTAGTAGGCCTCCAACAAAATGGAGCGACGACCTGTTTTAAGGTCTGCCCAAATCTATCGATGTTTAATCGGCTTCAGCCGATCGAAAAGCCTTTATGCCAAATTCTAGACGTGTGGCGTGGGATCAAACGTGTCTTGGAGGCTGTGAAAACCTAAGCTTATGCGAACCTGAGGGTAAATGTTCACCTATCCCGTAAATCAGTGACTTTATTGTGCGTTTGTTTACTTATGCTCACAACCGGAAATCTTAGCTTGAACAGATGTGTGATATTGCATTTGTGTATTGAAATGAAAAGTAACGTTAGCTTTGCTTCAGGTAGGTAATGCAAGCAGGCAATCAATCAATATAAACTCTGTTTTATGACCCTGACTGAAACTGTCAATCATTCTTCAAACGCAATTGGGAATCAGTCCACTCCAGTATGCTTCGGAATGTCCAACAGACGTAACTTTGTTAGTTTATGACTTTCGTCTTAAGCACGTTGTGTTACTTTGCAACAGCAAAAATAATCTCGAGCAACAACAGAAGAAGAAAGAATATTTGTAATGAAACCTTCATAATCATTGTCATGTTTGGAGTATAATTATCGGCGTTGACTTTATTCATCTTCACCATAATGAATATAAGATTTTCAAGGGTACCCTGTAAAAGTTTGCAAGGAATTTTCAATTGAAGTATATGAATTTTTACATACCTTACCTCCAAATATAGCGTTGTGTAACTCTTGCTTTTTAAATGAGGATGAGGGAGGACCTCATTTTGCCTCGTGAGGTACTCGCGAGGTACCCCTCATTTGAGGTGAGGTGTAAAACGATTCAAAACGATCGCAATGAAAAGCGCTTAGCGTAGCGAGGCGCGCGCATCGTTGCCACACGACGTGAGGGAGGCTTACATCCCTACTCGTTTTGCCTCGCGCACGAGGTGCCCCTCATTTGAGGTGAGGTGTAAAGAATTTAAAATGATTGCATGAAAAGCGCGTAGCGTAGCAAACGAACGAATAAACGAAAACCATTATTTTATTTATAAAATTTTGTCAAATAACGGTTTATTAAAATTAAATGTTGATTTGGGAAATTTCAACCATTTCGTAAAAGTATTACTTATTTTCCATAAAAAAAAATTGTGTCAATTTTGTGGCAAACTGTATGAAAAAAACGTCACAAAACTAACAAAAAATTTGAGACATTCCTTTTTATCATCAAAATCAATAGCGCTCTTAATTCTGAGTAAGAAAACCCCGAAATTTCCTCATTGTAACAATTAATGTTCGATCAATTCATTCCATCGAACTCATGAGTCAGTGAGTAAATAGTAAGTTATCTGTGCTCGCGCCTCGCGCCTCGTTATCTGTGCTCGCACCTCGCGCCTCGTACTCTGTGCTTGCGCCTCGTGATAGAAAATGAGGAGCTAAATGAGGTGGTTCAAAGTTGCAATTCGAGTACTCCCTCATTTTGTCGCGATGAGGAACTCAAACGAGGTACCTCACGAGTGAGGGACTCATCACTATTCAATTATCGATGTTCAAAATATACCGTCTCAAAGGTAATGATAACTTGAACTTGCCCTGTCATTGGCTGAAATTTTATGAATTTATGACGCATTTATAAATAAACCTAGTACACCATTCTACTATAGAAAGTCCTTACTGAGGTCCTTGACGTGAATAATATTCGATAGTTACCGAAATCAGCCAGACGTTCCCAATAGCAAACTTACACGTTATGCTATTATACAGAACAAAGACTGCAAATAATCGATCTCCTTTGTTGTCTAATAGCGTCTGATTCAGTGCACCAAGAATGATAATTAAGGGGCTTTCATACGACGGTGTAGCGGCAAATACGTAGATACGCAGTAGCTTAAGTTAAAGATAAAAACTTAATCTGAACTAAAACTATTAAAATATAAACGTCGTTGAGTTTTCCTGCCACAGACATCGATCCCAAGACGCTGTCCGCATAACCTCGCCGAATTGCTATTGCTTGTGTTTGTGAGAGCCTTGGGGTCGCCAGAGATCAAAACCAGGGATGTAGTGGATTCCGGTTTTTTCGGATGCGGATTCGGATTCTTAAAGGCTCACATCTGTGGATGTGGAAATCTACATCTTTTGTAAGGAGTTAAACTATTGTTTTATAATCTATCAACTATGAAGTTTTGCTTAACACACAACAGTAAATATTCACAAAAAAGTTAAGTATGAAGTATCTTTTTCTATTTATTTTTTATTTTCTTCAACTTAATTTTTTTTTTCTGGGCTTTTTTCTGTGCATCTATATTTCAGTTTGTATTTAGTTTGAAATATATGGTTTCACTGGATGACCGTAAAAGTAATAAAAAAAATGAAGTTGAAGAAAATAAAAAATAAATAGAAAAAGATACTTCATACTTAACTTGTAAAAGTTGGCCTAGTAGCGCCATCTCTTGGTCCAGGTGAGCGGGTAGCTCCGAAGGAGTGTTGAAGTCTCTCGGTAGAGGGCATAACATAGATGCGCTTTATCACTGCCTAAATGTGATTATAACAGACTGAAGTGTACGATGTATGGGAAAGATTCGTCGCTAACTTCTAGACCAGTGATGGTGTAGGGGTAAGCACGCAGCACGGAACGCTGAGGACCTGGGTTCGATTCCCAGCATTGGTCTTTTTTCTGGGGTTTTTTCTGTGCATCTATATTTCAGTTTGTATTTAGTTTGAAATTCACAAAAAACTTAAATGTTCTTAGAATAGGCACAACTAAACATATCATGAATGATTGATTTACGAGAAGTAAAATGCACGAAATTTTCGTCTCTATTAGTCAGTCGCCGGCCCCGCCCAATTTATTTCTTGTCACAAACTATGCTACAAACATCTATATCCACATGAACATCCGCATAACTAATATGGATGCGGATGCAGATGTTTAAATCGATGCGGACGATGCGAATATTCGCAACATCCCTGGTCAAAACCAAATGTCAATTTGATATTTCACAGGCATATCGAGTAGTTCTTTGCGTGTAACATTTTGAGCGCTTTTATAGTTTTCCAAAATCGGAAAGAGGGGAATCCCGATAAAAACTTAGTACAAAAAAACTTGAGTCAACAAGATTACTGTCTTCCTGTATACTATGTTAGTGCCCTATTGTTGGCAAGCCGTGGTCAGAACATAGGCGAGAGACTGATTAATTTATAGCTTTGTTAGATTCCGACCGCTGCTGTACCTATGTGGTTTAAAGACAAGTGGCTGTAAGCCGCCCTAACCGCATCATTACCTTAAAGGAAGTACAAGCAAATGCACAAAATGAGGGGAATAATAATTAATTGGTGGGATGCTGAACAATAAAGCAAGAAAGAGGGTGTGGCTACGAAGATTTCTATTCTCAGTGTATTTGGACGAATACCTGTGTCATCGATTTGTTTATGATGTGATGAAATTTAAACCGTTCAATCTCCTCTTTTTTATGGAACTTTACAATTTTTTATGGAACAACATAATTATTTTAAGTATGTTTTGTTTGTTCTGTTTAAATAAAGAGCGTTGTATACAATGATGGCGAAAAAGCCATTTTGAGCGATAAGACCGCCTTTTGTCTGCCTGTTTTTTTATTGTTATGAATATTTTTTCTGTTTTTTTTTGGTGATCAATAAAGAATATTTGTATTGTATTGTATTGTATTGATGGCAAATGAAAGATTTTAGAGCCTATGGGTAAAGTCTATTTGTGGTATAACCATTATTAGCTATACCGGTAGTAATTATTTGCACTGGGTTCTAGTCGCTTCCAGACAAACCTAAACCTTATAGCAAAGTAATTGAAATTCGGATGCCCTTGCAAATTATCACTTTCAAAAGACAAGTGAACCTCGTCTGTCTGGACATTTAGACAGTAGGATCCCATTTGTCTGCCGTTCAAAAGGACTGATACCTTGGGCTGCCATTAATTTTCTGTTAAATTATGAGTGTGTTTACTGGCGCTTCATAACGGCAGAGTTGGTATGTAAGTTGGTAAGATGAACAAACACGAATTTTATTAGACAATTGAAATTAATAGGTACACACAAAACACGAATTCACCTTTAAGTAATTATATAAATATAACTATCATTAAGTAAAATAATGAAAGCAAGAAATGAAAAAAAAAACAAAACATAATAATGAAAAAGGAGTCCCCTTAGGCATGGTTCCGAAGATACTTACTGGTAGCGTTCCCCTTTGAATAGCTACGCTAATTCTCTGACCGAGGTAGTTGCGAGTTCATCGGTCTCCTGTGACGTCAAATAACCTCTTTGCTATTTCCTTAAGTACCTCCTCTACAGTCTACACTAATTTGAACTAGAAACTTAAAATTTGGC
The DNA here is from genome assembly GCA_947859365.1 of Archips crataeganus. Lineage (NCBI taxonomy): Eukaryota > Metazoa > Arthropoda > Insecta > Lepidoptera > Tortricidae > Archips > Archips crataeganus. Next base: position 13,195,689 of record OX402057.1, on the reverse strand, counting down.
ATAAATGGATAGGTATGCCAAATTGATTTCCCTTGAAGTTTATTATGGTACACTAAGGATAGTTTTTTCCTTTTCCTTATTCTACCTTGTGGGTATATCACGGCCACAAGCTAATTTATTATTAAGATTTCGACTTAGTTTAAAAAGGAACCCTAACACTTAATACCGTTGATGTCAACGCAGGCTTTAATAGCGCGCGTTCATTACTATGCAGATTGCAGGTATTAGCCAGAATTCAATTTCTCAAAATTATAACTTTATGCCTCATAATGTTTTCCGTTCCTACGAGTTGGTAATATTAGAGTGAGTTTTCTTTATGATTAACTACGTAAAACCTAGTTGATTGGTTCTCTTAATGGGGGAAATGGACGTTAAATCATTAACTCAACACCTATTACAGTTATAATTCCTGTTAGACGGTTATTTTAACGAAATTGTTAGTAAATTAAATGAATAACAGAATCTACATGGGCTGTTTTCTACTACATAATTAAAATTATAACCGAATCCAGTCAGGCTATTATCTGTTAGTAAATTAAAATTTAATGAATAATAAAATCTAGAAGGGCAATTTGCTGTCAGTATTTTGTTTATAAAACTGACTCGTGATTGGCTCCTATCTCGCCTGATGAAAGCAGATGAGGCCAAAGGCTCCTACCTCACTGGTTCAGTGACATCCTATTCACTTTAGCTTTGAAGAGTCCTATATGTATAGGTTAATCTATCTGGAAATACAGACAGTTGGAGCGAATTACATTCCAGCTGTTTTTGTTAGAAAATATGAAGCAAACTTTTTCGTGCGGATCAATGGAATACGAGGGGCGTTCAATATAAAGTGAGAATGAGATCCAACTCTTTTAATATTACGAAATTAAATACTGGCCGGTAAAGCTAATCTATCTAGCTGATTGCTATGAAAAAAAAAACTAACTGTCTTTTGTTTAAAAAATATACGGTAATTTCTTTGCAATGCTATTGAGTACGTTAGCGAAAATGGAGAAAATTGAACTGCGCGCCGTTATCAAATACTTGTATTTGAAATATTTTTCTACGGACCAAGTCAATTTGGATTTGCGGGACACTTTAGGGTCTAATGCTCCTCCATATTCGACAGTCGCACGTTGGTGCGCCGAATTTAGACGTGGAAGAACATCGACAATGGACGACCCCCGCTCCGGACGCCCTACTACAGCAGTAACTGAAGAAATTGTGAAAAAAGTCGAAAACTCAGTTTTGGCGGATCGTCGTGTCACAGTTCGTTTTATTGCTGAAAATGTAAAGATTTCAACGGGAAGCGTGCATAATATTTTACATGAACGCTTGGGTATGAAAAAGGTATCTGCGCGGTGGGTACCAAGAATGCTTACTGACACGCAAAAACAAACTAGACTAGAGATTTGTCAAGAAGCTTTGAACCTGATGCAGCAAGACCGGGAACTTTTTTTGGCGCAATTTATAACAATGGACGAAACATGGCTCCATCATTACGACCCTGAAACGAAACTGCAGTCTATGACATAGAAAAGGCCATCATCTCCAACTCCGAAGAAATTCAAGGTGAGCCCATCTGCCGGTAAGGTCATGGGCTCTGTTTTTTGGGATGGTAAAGGGGTATTAATGATTGAGTATCTCGAGCATGGAGCCACTATTACGGGCACTTTATACGCCAAACAAATAGCAACATTGCGCAATGAGATCCGCGAAAAATGGCGAGGTAAACTCTCGAAAGTTGTGCTGTTCCACCAGGACAATGCCCCGGCACACAAGTCCGCCGTTGCAATGGCTGCAATTCGTGATGCTGGGTTCGATATCCTTAAGCATCCTTCGTATTCACCAGATCTCGCTCCCAGTGATTTCTACCTATTTCCGAGATTGAAACAATACCTGAGAGGCCAGAAATTTGAAGACGACGACGCGGTAGTCGCTGCAGTACAAGATTTTTTAAGTACTCAAGATGAGACCTTTTTTAAAAATGGAATTTTAAGTTTAGAAAAAAGATATACTAAGTGTATTATGCTAAAAGGTGACAATGTCGAAAAATAAAATGACATTTAGTAAAAGTTGTTTATAACATACTCATTCTCACTTTTTATTGAACGCCCCTAGTACTAGTCACATAAGGGCGAAGATGTTTCCTCCACCTGCACACCCGTTGGTAAAATGGAAATAGAGCAATTACATGTAATTCCGCATACTCACCAAAATTAATCCGGTAAAAAACAGACAAACAAGCAACTCTACGACGGCTTTCGTGGCTCTGTAGCATGTTGCCGATAGACGGGCTGAGTATCACAAATGATTCTTCGGGGTCGACGCTCCACCAAATCGAATGCGGCTAACTGATACTTGGTGGAACTGTCCCAAAGGTGGCTAGTAAATTAAATGAATAACAACATATTCTAGTCAGGCTATTTTCTGTTAGTAATTTAAATGATAAACAGAATCTAGTCAAGCTACTTTCCATTAGTTCGCACCTTTAGTAGGATTCTTGATTCTTGTTGCGAACAACAGACAGTGCAACAAGCAGATCATAAAATAAAATTCCACTAGTTCTCATTTGATGATACGATGTGAATTAGAGTTATATTTTGCCTTAAAGTTCGCAATCTGCACAAAATGGTGCAAATAAATGAAAATAGCACCACAAGACTAGGTAGGGTCAACGTTATAAATAAGTGATCACTTTTGTACCTTGTCACTTTGAAGTTGTATTTGAAAAGTCATACGAAGTCATGTAACGACTGAAAGCAACAAGGCACATAAATGATCACTTATTTATGACGTTGACTGTACAAAAACCAGGTCGTTTAAGTAGTACCAACTAAGCGCGGTACTACTATAAGCTTATGAGATAACTTCAATAAGTCGCTTACACAATAACGCTGTAAAATACAATAAAATACTATTTACGTATAAAGGCAAAACAATACGCAATTTTCACACTGCGAAATAAATTATTAACTTGACAGGTTTACGTTTTAAAAACTTTTGTCTCTGGAGTATATTTTTGCAAAATTTTAAATGACGCCAGCGGAGGCAGCCAAAATGCAAATATTGCTGCAATAGCTGGCTCATGAATACGTCGTTGTTAAGATTGCAGACTTGTCTTCTTATCAATTTTCCGCCAACTATCTTAGGGATGGGGGGTTTGAGATTGATATTCGTAATATTGATTTAACTTAGGTTGAAAATAAGTAATTAAATTTTGATATAATTTTATTGATCAACGTAAAGTACGTCTTAAAAAGAGTTTAACTCGACATGTTTCGGGCTAATCCGTAGCCCTTCCTCTCGGAGTCGCACATCACGGCGGCTGCTAAACACGAGTGATCCGTTTATTTTCACTATGAGTGAGTCTGACGGTAGTTTCATGTTTAAAACGTAAAGTACGTTTTACTGATTGTTTATTATGTAAAAACGCAGCGTCGCAAAATCGTATCGTATAAAAAATAGGCTGGACGATATGAATGTTGGACGGTTTGCGACTAATAATTACTTACCTGAAGATACGATAGTACGTATAAATGTGCGAATTTAAAAAAAAAAACATCTGTTTTTTTTACGAGTACTAACATTGAACAATTATGTTATCCATCCAATATAGATCGGACCTGGGTCCAATATAAATGAATCATTAATACTATAATTATTTACTAACTACCTTTCGTTATTTAAATTCATAACTCTCATAGATAATGATGATGATGTGTGGTTAAAAATATCGGTCTGATACAGATCCAAAAAAATCAATCTTTTTAACTGTTTTATAATACCTTTTTTCCAGTTTTTTGATTTGCATTGATTTAAAAATCGATATTTTTCAAAAGAACGCCACCCCTACGGAGTTTGCTAGTTGCCCGCCCCCGGCTATGTAAACAGGCGGAATCCCGGAGTGCCTCTTAACTAACAAAACATACTTTATGAGCAATTTCTAATGAATACGCTGACGAGACGCTTTTGATGAAAATTAAAATGGCGTGGGAAGGAAAATAGTCTGTTGAACGGCGATAATAAGTATACCTACTGTCAAGATTTTTCGGTAGTTTAGTTTTATTAGTAAGTAAACGGCTGCACCTAGTCACGATTGAAAATAATTACATGGCTCATTATATCTTTATAGGTCAATCATCAACAGAAGCTATATTAAAATCAACACCTTTCATATTTTCACGGGAGAAAATACGGACGCCTGATTTTTTTATTGCACCATTTTAAACGAAAAACCTGAAAGATTGTTTTTATTTGGTGGGAATAATTGATTTCTTTTTGAAGTGAAACTTCTAATGCGACTTCCAACAAGCGTTGCGTTAAATACGCAACGCAACGCAACGCAACGCAAGTTGACGTTTACGAGACGTTTGGAGAGGGGTGAGGTGAGGGGGGTGAGGGGAGGGGAGAGGGGAGGGATTTAGATATAGAGCCGAAATTTTCACCCCCCTTTGAAACCCACGCGCTCCCCCTCACCCCCCGCGCCCCCCTTACCCCTATAAACCCCTAATGACTCTATATCTAAATCCCTAATGATTATTTGTCCTATGTAATGTTTGTCCTAATGATCGTTTGTCCTAACTCTTTTTATTTAAAATCTATTAATTGTTCTGGATTTTTATAAAACAAACCTAACCTAACCTATAGAGTTCTAAAGGATAATAACAGAAAAATCCCTGAAAAATTCATGGTTTCCGAGAAAAAAAGTGTTAGGACAAACGGTCATTAGGACAAACATTACACACACCGGTTCTCGTCCGATCATCGAAGTTAAGCAACGTCGGGCGCGGTCAGTACTTGGATGGGTGACCGACTGGTTTTTTATTTTTTATTATGAAGTTTCACTTCTTCCGCGCGGAGGGACTCCACGCACTATTTTTTTTTCTTTTTATTATGATCGAGAATTTTGCATTACTTACCAATTATTTTTATAATAATTCTTCAACTTTGCATGTCGTTTTTATTTCAAACGTCAATTTGTTCATCAGTCTTGTCATTTCTATTGACAGCAGAGTATGCACTGTCAACGGTCACAATGTATTAATAGTACTTTCAGAGCCTCTAATGGTGATGTTTCCACGCACAAGTCCATTTAGGAAACTCCAGATGAAAATAAAACCATTAACGACGGTCCCCTCAAACAGAGTTTCCACAAGTACATCCAAGTCCCAGCTCGTAAGGAATGTTCGTGTCACCCGGAGGCTACAGTGTTAAATCTTAATCTCAGCTCTTGAGGGCTCTCGGTACTTGGACAAACTAAAGAGTCCCGTGCCGGCCCCCAAAAGGGTCCAACTTAATTAAACAACAGTTACTTTGAAACTAGATTTAGGAGCAGATTGTAAAATGTTTTGGTAAGTTTTACTTCAAGTTATCGGGTAATATTCGAAGCAGCTGTGGTGTTTGTTACAAATGAGTATTTTTAAACTAGAATTCGGTTTCAAGGCGTCTAATGTGTAACATATTGTGTTGTAAGCTATAGTCGTATGATAGAGATAATCTACGATAACATGGCCCGCCCCTCCAATATTCAAGAAGTCTTCAATGTATTTGTGGAAGTATTTATAAAGCACCACCAAAACTGCAAAAGTGCTGAGACAGCCGTCAAACAAAAGCAGATACTCGGATTAATTCTTCAACTAGTCGTGTGACATAACACTTGAAATAGTAATTTGGAGGGGCGGGCCATGTTATCGTAGTTTATCTCTACAAGCTGTAAAAATAGGTATAAAATATTTGATTATTGCATTTGTTTTTATCATAGTCTTCCGAAGCCTCATATCTCAACAAGACAAAGATCTAAAGCAGAAGGTTCAGTGTCATCGGCGCTGTTAGCAAATTTTTGCTCCCCCGAATTTTATTATTCAATTACCTAGTCGTCTAATTCGTTTTAATTAAAGCAACTCCCATAACACACGAGGAGGACAGACATATTGAATGAAATTAGACGTGTCTCTTGAGAATTTCGGGAGACTTGAAACTGAAATGAATTTGCCAGATAGGTACAGACGCTAGACTCTAATATGCAGGGACTGGAATACCTTTTAGAAGATGAGAAATAGTGAGTTAAATAAGGAGTTTCAATGTGAAATTCGATGATCAAAGCATCTTTGAACTAGGATTCTTACTGGTAACTAGATGCAGTGTGTTTGGGATGGTACCTGAGTAATGTGTGGGAGCTCGTAATATTAGCAGTGGGTTTATTTGGCGTAAAATTACAATGTAATCTGCTGAAAGCTCCCTAAAATCGAACTTATGCAGAGAAAATTGCAGACAGCTACAGCATATTTATTAACTGGCGTGATTTGATTACGAAAGGATACAATACATTTGTAGGAAACATGTAATGTTTCAAAACACTTCGATGCGACGTTTATGACAGGATATTTTTCAAAAAATGTTCATTCAACCGCTGAGTCTTACGACTCTCTGTCATTTTTTACGTTAAAAAATATGGGATCAAAGCACCACTTCAGCTTTATTTAAGTGCTCTTCAATGGTGTGAATGTACTCATCAATAACCTTATGAAGTGACTCGCCCCTGTTTTTACACGTGCTTGGTTTACACTCGAAGAGAACTAAGGTAACATTATTTAAGATTATTTAAAAGCGAAAAAGTTTTTCGGGTGCGCCGGTGGGATTCGAACCCACGTCTCCTGGGTATGCGCCCCAACGGGTGTTCTACCAATTGAACCACGTCGCATCCAACCGACTCCCCCGAAATTCTTAATCGCTTAGATACGCCAACAGTAATATAAGGTAACATTGTAAAACACCACTGCAATAAAACAGAAAAGACTAACAAATATCTAGTCTTGCTAAATTTAAAGGAACAAAAAGGGACTTTAGACCGAATGCTTACCTAGTCTAGAAATATTTCAGGTAAAATAAATATGTACATTTTGATGGCTTAGGCCAACCGCCCATGAACTTATCTTCGGGTTTAAACTATGGTAAAATCCTTATCTGCATTAGTAATTAAACGTAGATCACTATCAAACACATAAATTTTCTTTATCCTGATTTTAGTTTTCATTTATTTTTTCCAAATTATATTGAACCAAAAAAAACACATCGAAAAAACTAAAAAAAATAGCTTAGGCTGGGTACCGTAGGGTGACGGCACCAATCATGGACATGTTAAGCACAGTAGTACCCAGTAATGGACAGCAAAGGTTCAGTGCCTTATAGTTAGCCCACCATTTATGGACTTTACCAGTTATGATCATCAGTTATTTGAGCATATTGTTGATAGTTTAAAAATGTAAAATCCGTTTCTTAAAATTTGGGTTTACGGAAAAAGTCCATAATTAGTTTTTGTCCATTACTGGTGCTGTCTCCTACCATACCATAAACATTAACTAAATTAGGTAACTAAATAAAATATACGATGAAATTACCCAATGCGTTCTCGATCGATCACTAATTTACAAATGAACACGACCAATCACAGCTTGGCGATAAGTAATTAGCGAAATAGCAGCGTGAGCTATAAGTAAGTAAATACTTTATATTTTTACAATGTGTTCTAGTTTCAGTATTATTTATATAAAAAAAAACAACTATTGTACCTTATGTAAAAAAAATGGAAGCCACTCATTACCTGCTTAGATACCTAACCAACACTATCCTCTGATTTGGTTACAGATGTTCAAACAGATTCCCCAACGCGGGAAACCGTTACCTAAAATTGAATCCGGAAATACAATAACCTAATGCGTAATCGGACCGACAGCATTAAGGTAAATTTGGCTCGTTATATGACGATACAGCTACGTTCTGTATTCCACATCCTACATGGGCCAGCGCACGGGAAATTTCACCATATTAGCAAACCGGATTGTTCGCAGCCGAGTTCCGATGGCACGGGGGTAAATTCAATAGGACCCTAATTTTCCAGCCCCTGGTACGCACAATGGATCACAATGTAATGCTGTAATGTGATGTAGACATGTGTCGGGTAAGTGCTAGCTAATTACTGTGGCGAGGCTTGCTTTGACGCTTTTGTTTAACACGCTGTATCTTCAATATAAAACTACAGTGAGACTCGAATTATGTATATTCAATTAGAAAACACGCTGTATTTTCGCTTGAATAACAGTAACAGTTGTAAGAAAGTCGTAGGTTTGAACAATTTGTGGGAATAATGATTACATAAACATCCGAATAGAACTCAAGCTTTCAAAGGACTACTGGCATTAATCCAATAATTAAATTCAATTCAATTCAAAAATATTTATTTCGAATATATAATAAATACATTTAGGCACATTATGCATAGGTGTTAGTAATATATTATAGAAAATCGATTTAAAAGTGTATATCACTTTCCTTAACCTTAATTATTACGAGGGTTATGTACGCAAGACATTATGCCATATCCTCTCTTTTATAAATCGTAAACGCTTACTATGCTTACGTTTTGTCTCTAACTGGCACTTTGACGTTTGACTTTGCCAACATAAGGTAAACGTAGCAATGCTCGACATCTCAACGCCCAGTAGATGACACCCGTCTGTCACCTCTCTTACTATGCCATAAGATTGAAGGTGCCATGTATTGGGTTAGTGTCAAGCACAGGGACTTTTACCTTAGGTACATTTTGCTGTAACTAGTTTATAACTTGTACTCTGAAGGAGTTATTATTATTATTGTCTACATTTGCTAATGCGCTCGCAATCGCAATAAGTGTTTATCTCTTTATATCAACATTTTATATCATAACTGCGTTTGCAACCGTGCGCGCATTAGGCAATAAACCTGCAGATTCAATAAACCAAAGTATCAACAAAATGTGTGATCTGAAATGATATATTAATAAAAAACTTGGCGCGAAAAGCGTGCCGCGTACGTGTCTTCTGAATTCCGTCGCCACGTGCGTTTGACGACGCGTCTCTCTGATCAAAAAATAATGGCAGTTTTTTGTAGCTAGAGATTGTCTTTTAGACTTATTCATAGTTTAATAATGTAATGTAAAGGAGTCCAAGATCTTTCCCTTTTCTATCTGTCTTTCTAATTAAAGATTATAGGTAGACATTTAGGAATTTGCTATGAATAATTACAGTGGAAAATTAGTGAGCATTTTGTGAATTGTATGCACAGTTTATTTAAGTACGCCAATTGTTTAGTTTAATTTATTCGTTCAAGATAAAATTACATCATAATTTACATAAACGTCCCATTAAAATAATTTATATTGAAATCGACGAAGTTTACATAAATAAAATTAGTTGTAATTAAATTGGTTCACCGCTAGGGACTGTAAAGAGTTTTTAATCGGATTCTAAAAAGAAGGAGGTTCTCAAATTCGAATTTATTTATTTTATGTTCCTGACCTTAGAACCTTGTCATTTTTGATTTCGAAAATTCTGTTTGTGTTTAACTTGGGAGAGGGTGTCTTTTTGAGGGGTCTCATACTTGAAGAAAAAAACCCTTACGAAATTCTTTGTAACTAACCCACGACAGTATACGAAGCTAAAAGTGAAATACTAATAAATTAAAAGAGTCCCTTCACATTATGTCATGAGAAGTCATGTTAGTCAAAGTTGAGTTTGGAAATTTACTTTTTGAAGCGCATATGTCAATCAGTTTGATAGGTATCCACCACAGAACCACCACAGAACTTTGTCGTCATTATATTTTATCTTCATCATTTAATAATACTTTGTATAATTCAAATAAAATTATTCACTAAAATAAGGTTCTATATTTTCCTATGAATCAAATTGGTTGGCTGTACCTGTGTCTTTGTAATGTGCGAGCATGCAATTGCAACAGAACTGAATGAACTTCACAAATGAATACGGCTTAACGTTGCGCGGGGCTTAAAAACGAATAAAGCTCCCTTTAAATTCGTAAAAACTGTGGAATATGGCCGCGGATATGTCAACAGTACGTGCTGGTGATTTCAATCAGTCGGGTCGTGTTATTGTTTCGGTGCTCTTGTCAATTTTATCGTAATGGCGCTGGACTGGTTCCACACGGTGCCGAGGAATATTCTTTTGAGTATTTTTGTAAAACTGGTCACACTAGCGTTCCAGCGTCACACAGTCGGTCACACCGTTGTCGATCCTTCAGTATACGCGTTGAATATACCAAGAGATTCGTTTACTGTCCTAAGGTTCAATGTAAGCTATTTACATCAATATGACACAGACACCACCACAGGAGGCTACATTGCTGGAAAAACAATTAATCGTTGAGGGAAAATGTTTGCGAGATGCGACCACAAACAGCAAGACTTGCGTTGGCAGGTCCCTCACTGGGTGGACCGATAATGTTATTATTACAATCAACCTATGTTGAAACTGCTGTAAAAAAAGTAAAACAATTACTTGGTCTATACATAGGAAAGGAGACAATCAGGTGAATATTTTATTAAATATTTATAAGAAACAGATTATAAAATAATTAATATATTCATTAAGGTTTTCCGCATGATACACATGATACATGATAATTGAATGAAGTGTTCAGTCTTCATACAATGTTGTCATGTTTATTGGAATTACATACGACCGGTGCAACTCTCCCAGCGTTCAAAGGCACACAGCAAGCATTTTAATCCATCTAGTGCACTCACAGTACTAAGCCTTATCAAATAGCGGTGCGTGAGCGCACGTAATCGGGGTGCTTTGTAGCAAGAGTCCATTCCAGTGATCGGTTTGAATCGAATCAATCGGATTTCCAAACAAACATGGGCGACGAGTTACAAACACCATTTACATCTACTTATGAGTGGAGCACTAAAAAAAGCCGTGGTAACTTAGTGGTTGGACCTATGGGCTCTCAAGCTGAGGGTCGTGGGTTAAAGCTCGGGCTCTTACTTCTGAGTTTTTCGGAATTTACGTGCGAAATTACATTTTAAATTTACCATGAGCTTTAGGGTGCAGGAAAACATTGTAAGGAATCCTGTACACATCTGAGAAAAAATTCAATGGTGTACGTGAAGTTCTCAGTCCATACTGAGCCACTACGGCCCAAGTCCTCTCATTTTGAGAGGAGGCCTGTATCTTGCAGCTGGATGTACATAGGTTGGGACACTTAAAAATCATCGTGTAATGTAGTAGCCTATTCACCCCAGCCTTGAAGAGCCCTAGGTTGTATTTATCTGGAAATACAGACATTGAGAGCGAATTCCGTTCCTTAGCAGTTCGTATAAGAAAAGATGAAGTGAACCGCTTTGTGCGGGCCAATGGAATACTAACCACATAAGGGTGAAGACGCTCCCCCTCAGGATGTTCGTTCGTAAAATGAAGATGGAGGAATAAAATCATACTGGCCTTTTATAATATTCATCTTTTACAATACTATTTCCTGATCACCACATACACACACAAGGCCTCTTACATCTTGACAGATGATTTAAGCAGCGTCTATTTGAGAGAGGCAACGCACATACATACAATACACAATACATAACCTTTACGAAGACAGCATAGGTATATTTTAACATGCTCGCTCCCCTTCGAAAATCGTAACAAAATGACTTAGATGACTGGTCAGCTCCATTTGAGTCTGATGGATAAGCCATAACGACCTCAAAACTTGCACAATCATATTATTACAGTCCAGGGTCATTCAATGGATATTTTGATTTTATATTAACTTTCATGAAAACGTTTCCCATGTGTTTTCGTTTCTAGTCATGATGATTAACCGTAAGTATGCTAAATTCCAATATGCATAGTTGGTCGATATCGTAGTATGTACCTACCAGTGTTAAAATAATTATGCTATGCTTGAAGAGGCATATTAAAATAAAATTATACAGGGTTATTTGTAATTCACTAGCATCCTTTTAACCCTAAACTCCTACCACTTAAACAAATGTTTTTTGTTTTACGGCTTTTGTCATAACTTAATATTTTTGGTGTAATAACGTTTTGAAAATTTGAGATTACCTCTTATTTTTACGATACTCTGTGTATTTGTATGGGAAAAAAAGTGCTTCATTTTAAAAAGTCGTAAAACAAAAAACATTTGTTTGAGTGATAGGAATTCAGGGTTAAGAGGATTTCAGTGAATTAAAAATAACCCTGTATAGAAAATCAAACATTAATACACGTTATTATGATGTCTTCTTAACAGTGTATTTGTTACATTTCTTGTGTGTCTTTTTGTCACGTGATGGTCTAAACTAAAATTAAATCTAAAAGAAGTTTTTACTAAAAAAAATACAAGTTTTTAGTGTTTACTTTGCTTTTTGAGGACGTTACTTGCATTGTCATCAATATAATATATCCGTACAGTCAAGGAAACTAAATCACATACCAGGGTCATCATCATCATCATCATTTCAGCCGAAAGACGTCCACTGCTGAACATAGGCCTCCCCCAAGGCTCGCCAAACAGATCGGTCCCGTGCCATCTGCATCTTGTTGGAGGCCTACCTACTCTGCGTCTTCCGGTCCGTGGACGCTACTCGAGAACCAGGGTGAACCCTTGTAATTGAAAATGTCATGTTGACATTCCATACATCTGCCAAAGAAATCATCGTGAAATTGGTTGTGAAAAGGCTCCACCCTGGTACGCGATTCGATTTCCTTGACTGTACCAAATATCAAGCCAAATATAATATCACTAGCACTGGGTGTAATAATCGACTTGTAAAATTAGAAGATAACTTACCTACATAGGGATTATCTAAATACAAATATCGCAAGTTAAATAAAAGCTATAAATTTAATTAAGGTACCTATTTACCTTTATCAATAATTTCTGAAATTATTAAAATACGCACAGCCGCGATGTTAACTTTCAATTACCAACTTTTATGTGGTTTTGTCCTTTAAATCCAATTTACGGCGACATAACTTCTAAGTTTAAACAAAGTACAAAATTAACAAACCAATACTTGCTCACTAACTTTTTAAAACAAAGGCTTCTCTGTTGTATCGATGTCAATATGAGCAATAATTTGCTTTTCAATACTTTCAGTAAAAACGGCAGTGAAAAGTTGGTTATTCAATTTCAAAGTCAGGGTTTTTTTAACTTTCAGACATTTACTGTATGAGATTGCAAAGAATCTTATAGCCATTATTGCCATTCTTTAAATTATTTAACAGCACTTTTTTTGTATGAAATTCGAGTACAGTAATAGCCTAAGAAAAACTAGTCCTTATCTCATTATTCTTCAATGTAGACTTCAAAAACCCGTGGATTAAATAAAAGACTTTTTGAACTTGCAGTTTAAAACTTATGAGTGAATTTTGACCCACTTTCAGTTCATTCCATCATGACAATGCAAATATAGTCAGTTAACAAAACATATAATCAAGAGAGATTCTATTAAAAAATAAATCTATTTAAATCTGTTATCTCATACTCGTATTTCTTTACCATTCATACGCAGTGAACTAAGCGTTTGGATCACAAATAAACACAACGATATACCCAAGCGCATGAGTCAGTAAATCTGTAGAGACTAAAAGCTCATAAAATCCGCTAAAGCATTGTAAATTCAGCACCTCGTGTGAGCTAGCGGAATGAAATCAGAAGAGCCCCAGCGAAATTGGATTAAGCGACCTATTGTTGCAAAACGATAAATTTTCTATTCTGGCCGGCTAAGCTCGCGTATCGCAATGTTTTACACCGGGATGCCGAGCACTTTACAGGGTTAACTGCAGCTCGTGTATTGTTTTCCAGACTATTTCTTTTTCCTCGCATTCATTGGAGGCTTTTCTCGGTTTAATACGCTTCCCCAGTCAACGGCAAGGAGAGCTCTCGATAATAAAATCGAAATTTCCTTTTAAGGTACCGGTGTGAGAACGGTTTTAGTGAGCCTTTTTTGGGGCGCTTGTGGTTTACTGTCATGCGTCGTAACTTTGAAATCACTTGATTTAGTGCACCGGCATTTCGGGGATATTTCCCTTTTTTCTTTTTTAAAATAAACAATTAATTTACAAAGTTTTGGTCAATCAGAGTGTATTAACTGATAATTAGTTCCCCGCTTATTGATATTTCGATACACGAAACAAATAATGGCATCCGAAACACTACGTACAGAATTAAATGGCACCAATTCCAAAGTCGCGTTGCCGGGCGATATCATGGCAACCAATTTAACATGAGCTGCGCTATTAAAAAGACTTTCCACTTTCAGCGGTTTTCGCTCACTAGTGGAGATGTCGAAAGGGTCAATTTAGATTGGTATAGTGACTGGCTGCGTGTTGTGAATAAACCATGAGTTGTTTTCAATTTAGCGTAAAAGCGTTCCGTCATAAAAGCTGGACCTCTCTCATAATTAATATTTATATATGTGTGACGAACGATTGTGCTAGTCAAGTGCAGGACTTTCATTGTCGTAGCTCCATTCAGCTCAATTAAGTTTCCTTTCAAGCATTTATGGAAAATATTAAAAATATTAAACACACGAAGCCTTTGAGCATAACTTCAGAATCACCGTGCATAATTTCCGTAGGTACTCATTATTAAACTTAATAATGGTTTATTTCCGCGCGAAGAAGTGCAGAATACCTATTTTATTGCGTGCATAACATCAATGGTAATTCAGGCATTTCTAGTAGTTATCCAAATGTTCCTATTAATTAATTACGATTTTTTTAAATAATATGTATAAGCTTTTGTTATCGTAATTTAAAATTTATTTACATTTTCTTTGGTGTAGTTAAATTTCATTTTATAAGCTATTATTGCTTCGTGGAAATAATGGGTCAGTAAACTAAATATTTGAAAGGCACTTTACCCGTACTATTAAGAAATTGTTGGTTTCTAGTTTTATATTAATGCTCACCCATATAGATTTTCAGACAAATCTTTTTTGTTTTATTTGATTATTTATTTTCGTAGGATTTTCTATGATTACTGCACATTAACTCGAATAATGTTTTTTTGAATTATAATATGTGTGAATGTGTAATGATTTTTGGCAGTCGCTTTCCAATGCATTTTCGTTGACTTATACTAACTATTGATAGCTTTCCGCCAGGTGCCCCGCCTGCTTGTTTGACCCCCATTAGCATTAATCATCATCTCAGCACAAACCTCCTCAGAATGAATGGTTTGGGCCATAGTTTGCACAAGGGGCCAGTACGAATTAGGAACTTCACATACATCACTGAATTTCTTCGCAGGTGTGTGCTGGTTTGGTCACGATGTTTTCCTTCACCGTAAGTAAAACTCGTGGTAAATTCCAAATGTAATTTCGCAAATGAAATATGAAAACTCAGAAGTGCGCGCCCGGGATTTGAACCACGATCCTCTGTTTGAGAGGCCATAGGTCAAACCACTAGTGTTCACGACGTAAACCCATCATATACAAAAAATCTATATTATATTTCTTACGATTGGGGCAGGATTGAAATCAAATAGAAATATTTCGTGTTTTGTATCAAAACAAATATCAAAGTTTAAGTAACTTAGAAGAACCGCTCGAAAAATGTGGGTTGATGTAATTAAACTTAAATTGCTTTGGTTTCTTGGGCGAAAAATTGTATCTTAATTTATTTTAAGCGCATCTCGGTACCGGAAATATTTTCCTTTGAAGTGGTTTTTGTCCTCTGGGAGACCACGAAGAATTTTGCCTTTCCGTGTCTTTTTTATAGTGATACGGAGCTTGATGTTATGTTACTTATGTTTATATTATTTTTGTTATAAACCTAAGTCTTTAGTGCAATAGTTTATTATATTTTAGGTATCACATACTTACAGTGTTTTTTTACGCGACACAAAAATTTGTAATTCTAGTTTCGTTGAGGCGAGCAATCTAGAACTATAACTCACTTTTTTAAACTAGCCGGATTGAATTTAGGATATTCATACTCGCACTCTGTTTGAAATGAAATCATTAATCCAAAGTTCGGACCCTAAATAAAATAAGACTAATGAAAGAAATGCACTATTACTGTCAACATTTAGGTGAGCCAGAAACACGCATATTAGGGTTCCGTATTGTGTCACGTAAACATTACTGGTCTCCATGGTTTCCCATGATTTAATACATATGTCATAATGTATCATTTCACATAATTTTCATTAGTCATAAAGTCATTTATTTCTGAAATAGTATTTTCTTCGGAATTGTTATTAAACTAACCTAACCTACTGTATGTTATACGATGGCATTTCAAAAATCCTGAAACACTACGCTTCTATATATATTTATTCTATGACAAACATTGATTTGACAAGTTAAATTATGACAAACCAAATCATTGGAAGCCAATCACATACGTTACATGTAGGTATTTTAATACGGCTCTATGAATATTAGGAGGTATTTTTAAATAAACATTGATTCTTCTTCGACAAGTTGCGGTAGTCGAGCACTCACCCGTCTCTATCTAAATTAGTCGATAGATAGTTACAAAAAAATGAAAAGTTCTAAGTTTTTTTTCAATAGTTAGTCCTTTTCGAAAAACTTCAAATTCTGACCTTTAACTCTGAATGACTTTTTAGCACACATGGGATCATGGGGACTTTTGAAATTTTATTTCTAATGGTGTACTCAAGGTCTTCACCAAAATTTTGCTGTGTCGGAATTTTGTTATTTGAATAATATATTTATGTCTATTTTAACCGGATTACAATCTGCTTGCAGCGCAGGCAGAATAAGGGTTATTTAGTTATTTTTGCACATTGTCTGCCAAATTGCTAGTGTCCGACCGAAACACGATTTTTAGCCGAAACCGAAACCGAAACCGAATATTCGGTTTTTTTCTGATTTCGGCCGAAACCGAAACCGAAACCGAAACTTTTGAAGACGTATCATATCAAACAAAATATTCAAAATTACTGTACAGATCGTAAGGAAAAGGTTATTGCAAGGATTTCTTATATGAGAACAGTTACTTTTTTTGTTAAACAAAATAAAAAACGTTTATTTTTAATGAAAAATGTCTTGGCATAGGTATTATATTATTCAAAACAAACAACCTATTCTTATCACGTCTAAACTAAATTCACAATCCTAATATCAAACGTATTGTTCATTAATCACAGCATAAAATGCAGTAACAAATAAAATAAATAAATATTAGGGGACAATCTTACACAAATCGACCTAGTCCCAAACTAAGCAAAGCTTGTACTATGGGTACTAGACGACGATAAACATACTTATATAGATAAATAAATACTTAAATGCATAGAAAACATCCATAACTCAGGAACAAATATTCGTGCTCATCACACAAATAAATGCCCTTACCGGGATTCGAACCCTGGACCTCTTGCTTCGTAGGCAGGGTCACTACCAACTAGGCTAAAGCGGTCGCCAAACAGATTCTAAAAAGTAAATAATAATTTAATAAATAAACAACACTCATACATACTACTGTCGCTGGTCCCAGCTGGGCCGGCCGCCGATGCATTACCTACCTACCTACCCGGCCGAGCGTGTCCGAATTAAGCCGAGCGCTCCCGATGCGAGAGCCGCGAGAGCCCGCGAAGTAATTTCGGCCCGGCCGAAGGTTTCGGCCGGATTCTGGCCGAAACCGAAACCTCGGCCGAAATCATTTTTTTGGCCGAAATTGGCCGAAACCGAAACCGAAACCGAAACTTCGGTCGGACACTACAAATTGCCAATATGCATAAATTATGAAAAGCTTGCTCTCTATTTTGACGACTGTTTTTCTTTTAACCACATCTCATAGTATAAGCTCACCCAGTTTGTCTCTATCTTTAATTATAGTCTTCCTTTTATCTTTATTTTTCACCTTGCCAGACACAGACCAACCTAATTATTTAGGTCACCGGTCTTTATTCTTAGGGCTCCGTACCTCAAAATGTAAGAAAGAACATTTATAGAACCACTAAGTTGTCCGTCTGTCTTTCTCTGTATTGTTTCAGACCCATGGCGTGGAGATATCAATTTGAAACACTAAAGGTCTCTTACAACTGTAAAAAATTAAGTAAGTATTTAGGTTTACAAGTTCAAAAGACCTAACCCTTTGAAACATTACTTTCATAAAAAAAAACTGTATGAATAGAAATCTACTTCTCGTTGATATACATATTATTATAATTATGAAATACTAGCTGTAGCTATTGCTGTTACTGTTGTTGTTGTCATTGTTGTTGTTGTTGTTGTTGTGTTTGCAGAAACTATGCAATTTTCCGGGATAAAAAATATTCTATGTGCTTCTCAGGGTCGCAAACTATCTGCATAGGTACCAAATTTAATCTTAATCGGTTCAGCGTTTGAACAGACACAGAAATACATACAGACGGATAGAGTTACTATAATATTAGTACCTAACGATAACAAGGATGACAGAAAATAAATCCTCATAATACAAGTAAAGGAAAAAGTTTGAAATTCCCAAAAAATAGCTTTGTTTTTCATAAAAATACTATACCTAAGTGCAAACTTATTTTTCTTCTGGCTTATAAATTTGTACGAAACCCTCAGTTTGTGAGGAAAACTCGCTCTTGGTCGGTTTTTATTATGATTAAGAGAGCACATCTTATTCAGCAGTGCTTTTAAAGGACTAAGGAGAAGTTTTATCAAGCTCAGCCAAAATTCAAAGGTGCATCTAACCGCATTACTCTGCTTTGCATAATATTATCACACGCGAGCATTACAAATTGTGAGAGTGATAAGAAACACGGCGGCCTAACGTGGGAAGTGAACTTACCGTCTCGACATGATATTAGAACACAGTAGTTGTACTCCTACATACGTTGAAGTTGCAGATTTAAGTCCCATCAGCGATGTTCTGATACTAAACCGCAATAGGTGTACTGCCACATATAGCCAAGTTTCCGTCAGCGGTGTTCTGATACTAAAACACAATAGTAAAGTTGTAGTGGCACATACAACATACAACTCAGACGAATACAACTTAGGTGCAAAAAATTGCTTTTTCTAATAAAAAATGTTATGTACACGTAAAATTTTCGACATTTTAGTATCAAAATACGTAATAATATTATGTGCTCTGCTACTTTTACTTGCTTTGTTTTCTGACATCACATCATTTGCCAGTCAACGTCAATCTGCCAACTTTTGCTTATTCTTTTTCTTCTTATAAATACGAGTATGGACACCAGTAAATGAATGATCGAAGACTGTAGTCATAACTAATGTCATATACTTAGTTTACATTTGAGACGTTTGTTTAGACTGGTCTTCGATAATAGCAATGCCCGCCCGACTTTGATTGTTTTAAACCGACTTGACGTTAGTTTGATAAACAACTCACTGTTGGTTTCATAATTCACCTAGGTAGGTGACATTAGTTTCGCTTGAATACATAGGAAAGACAGTTATTCTCTTGTTATATCGTTTATAGTCATGATTAATATTATACCTAATTATGATTACATAGTATTTTGTACGCTTCTGTGCCACTGTTTTGTAAGTTTGGCGGAATTTATTATTAATTATTAATAAAATATTTACTAAGCAGTTGATCACAACGCAACACGCCTCCAAAATTTTTACATTTGCAGTTAATAACCAAGTTCAATAAAATTGCACGCATTGAAACTTAGTAAGTACTAAAGATACAATCAACTAATTTGACTCATGAGTCACCACGGATCCTAACGTTAGTGTTTTTTTTTACAAAGAGGCTAGTCAACCTCACGCCACACGAGACCGAAGAACTCACAGCTTCCTCGAGCAAAGAATTAGCTCAACAATTCAAAGACAATATTTTATGCTGCCAGTATTTTTGAAACTAAGCTCAAGGAGAGTCCCTTAGTTGTTGTGTACTGTTAATTAATATTTATATACAAAGCCCATTCAATGGTGTCAATGTCATCACGACAAGGTTATAGCACCGAAAGGCATATGAATCAAATTGGTTGACTGTACGTGTGAGTGGCCAACACCGTGGGTAGATTTGATGAAAAGAAAGTAAAATTTTAAAAAAATCCGGATGTATTTTTAAAGATTATGTAGCTGCTACACTGGCATTAGTGCCATTGCGACATAATGCAGTTAACAGGCGTGAAAACACGGATAAAGTAGTGTTGTTGGCACTTACACTGGCTTGCAAGAGTTGTAAGCTTGTACTAAACTAGGTTTTAGCTTGTGGAGAACGCTTCAATAGTAAATAAAATATTATGCGTTTTTTATACTAAGTAGTAACAAGGTTGTAATAATAAACAGACCAATAGGCACTGATGTTAAAAATAAATACCTACTTTTAAGTTATTTGCGAAAATGGATGAAAATTTGCCATTCTGCCGCCCCCTTTCCTTATATCTTCAAACAGTAATTACGAGTATGAGCGAGCCTGAAACAGAAACGGTTTTTTTTAGGTAGGTATAGATTTCAGGAAACCTACAGCCTATAGTATTCATTCCTTTGTAACCCACCCAATATTCAGCGTACATCAGAACTCTCAGTACACGTGTATGACTGGTACTTGACCGGTTTTATCGTCGATGCGGCAACGATAAATTTATGTTTGTAGTAATAAAATTACAAAATTACAAATGTGTAATTATCACATTTTTCCCTATACTTGTAGTAAGTATTGGTCATAGTTCTAGGTCGATGGAAAATCTAATATATAAAAATCTCGTGTCACGGTGTCTGTTACCGAACTCCTCCGAAACGGCTTGGCCGATTTTTATGAAACTTTTTTCTCTACGCTCGGTAGGTCTGAGAATAGGTCGTAGGCACAGAAATAATAATAAAGAGGATAGAAGTGCCTTAGACGCGTGACCTTGGCGCCGTGCTTGTGACTCGTAGGTCACAAGCGCGCGACTTGCGGCTCGGTGCTATTTGAAACGTGGGTATGATAATAAGTGCTTTAAAATGGTGTTTTGCAGCATTAGCAATTGCGGAAACTCGTCCACACTGTGTAATTACACTAATAAGGGGATTACATTTCATTGGTATGTATTAATTTAATGTAATAATGCGGTTTATATCAAAATACAACTTGAGAAAATATTTCATTATGAAATATTGGTTTACACGTTATTAACTCGAAACTTCATATACCATTGCTACTCATGCGCATAAAAACGCAGATCGTTTTGAATTATACGCAGCAATGTAAAGTAATTTTTGATAACCCTTTTGTCTTGCACAAAAGTTCGTGGTACGGACAAAAAAACAGATTACAACTAGTACAGACATAATGCCAACGCGGCCAATAAAGAGCGCCGTTGTGTAAATGTGGGTATGACTTACGTTGAGTGTTATTCAACGCTATCTCTAAGGTGTAAGGTTCATAATTGTTTGTAAGCAAAATTATTAGTAATTCGATAAAATAAACCAAATTATAGTCTTTTTCAAAAAAGCATTGAACGGCATTGGTGGACGAAATTGTCTTATGCATAACGTAATATGTTCTTGTCTACGTACTTGTCTTATTAGCGAATACGAGTATAATTATAATTCAGTTTAATCTCTAGTTATAAGTCAGTTAAACGCGGCAGTGTTTTTACGTAAGGCACAAAGTTTATGGCGGTAATATCTGAACTGAAGCAAACTCACTTGGTGTTTAGGAAGCACCCGGCGCCCGCAGGAAACTACCAACTTTCCAGTCCACAAAGGCGTATGTACATTGCAACTTGATTTACACATACGTCGTTTGTGTCCACACAGGATACTAGGTGACTTACGTCTTGGCTCGCTACCCGCGAACTTGTGATCCCCGATTTTCCTGTATCCTTACAAGTTGTCGAAAAGTTTGTTATACGGGTTTGTTTTTAAAAAAGTCGATCCTGTGCCGAAAAAAAATAGCTATATTAAAAATTGATGTAAGTATGTTATCTAATATCATTATAAATCTGTTTGAAAAAAAAATACCTTGTTGAGTTTCTTGTCAGATATTTCTTAACAGAGTTTTTCAGAACCGGTGGTAGATTCTTCGACATTCATAAGTGATTAAATTTAAGCCTAAATTTTGACATTTCAATAAGAAATACAATATTTCTGTGGCTCTAGTGAAAAAGGGGTTAAGTCTGCAGAAATTAAACAGCTATTTTCTATTTTATGTGTAAAGGGGGCTAAGTCGAAATCAGCTGTTCAACTTCTGAAGACTTAACCCCTTTTTCACTAGATTTTAGTACTTAGTAGTGGTAGAGCCATGTTGTAGCTAGCCACTGCATCACGAATAGGCCGGCTCGTCCGGGGCAGTACCACCCTCTCACAGAACACCGGCGTGAAGCAGCAGTACTCCTGCTGCGTTTTGTACGGTCAGTGAGAGCGCCGGGGGCCAATACCTCTCCCCCTCCCTATCCCCTATTCCCTCTCCTTTTTTAAAGGCCGGCAACAGATCAGTGACTCTCTTTGATTTGTTGATGTTTATGGGCGGTGGTGATCATTTTTCATCAGATGATTCGCTTGCTCATTTGCCTCCCCTCATAATAAAAATAAAAATAAAATACACACACCTACAGGTTGCAGAATTAAATCAATCATGTAATATAAAAATAACCCAGTTCGCCTATGGCGAGTATTTTTTTTTCATTACGAGATATGAATTGACTTTGTACTACCTACGAAATATATTTAACTACCCACTTGAAGATGGAGTGATGACCTGGTTAAGGTTGCGGGATCGCGTTGGATGCGGATGGTACGGGACCGATCTGTTT
Source organism: Archips crataeganus (assembly GCA_947859365.1). Classification (NCBI taxonomy): domain Eukaryota; kingdom Metazoa; phylum Arthropoda; class Insecta; order Lepidoptera; family Tortricidae; genus Archips; species Archips crataeganus. The sequence continues at coordinate 13,173,177 of OX402057.1, read as the reverse complement.
GGCGAGCCTTGTGGGAGGCCCATGTTCAGCAGTGGACGTCTTTCGGCTGAAATGATGATAATAGTGACCCACTTGAAACTTATGAAACTAAAATAATCATTTTCAATTTTCATAGACATTACACGAAACTATTTACCATTATATCACCCAAAAGACCACTCCTGGACAAAGGTTTTCCCTAAAGAGTCCACAACGTTCGCTCCTGCGCTGCCGGTATCCAAGTGGTTCCTGAAACCTTAACCAGATCGTCGGTCCATCTTGTCGGGGGCCTTATTATTACGGCACATACCGGTTCGCGGTCACCACTCTCTGGACTTACTGCCTCATCGGCCGTCGGTTCTGCGAGCAATGTGCCCTGCCCACTGCCAATTAGAACTGGCAACTCTCCGGGCTATATCCGTAACTTTGGTTTGCGGAAACTATTTATAATTCAAAGGAAAAGTCACAATTACGGCTATATAACTTCACTATTCAAGCCCCTCTCGCTTTCCAAATTACCGTTGAAGTGTACCAAAATTTATCCAATAATCCCGTCGATACGCCGACCAAGTTGGGAACAAAATAGATATCATCGACTGTCGAAGCAAGTTGGCAGAGTCCGATCTCACTTCCCTAGTAAATGGCAGTTGTGGCTAGTTCGCTGTCTGCCACTCAGCGAACCAGCAAAACTAAGTGTTTAACATTCTCGTTCTGTTGTGTTTTGACGTTGATATGATAATAGCTGAGCTGATATGTCTGAGAAATTGGAGCAAATGTATATTGACGCTCAGATCGAGATTGATTGATAAAATATTATACTCACGTGGATGAAGTAATCAGAAATATTTGAATGGCTGAAGTCTTAAGAGTTGGATTAAAATTAGCATGAATTCCGCTGTGACACGAAAATTAACTAAGCATACAATTTTGTAAGAGTAGTTTTTGTGTCACGACGGAACTTTTCCAGTCACTCGTTTTGATCTCCATCCACCCGAATATAGGTGCTTTATCCATAAAAATAAGAGTCCTTTGGTAGAGTCTTTATATTTTATAACGGCAATTTATCTACCAAAAAAGCATGTGAAGATATTTATATTAAGCGCCAAATGTGGTTACCTATCAAAATATCTAAAATTAAAAAACCTAACGTAAAATAACCTACGTTCAAAATACCTAAAATCTAAATACCTAATGATTTTAAATACCTAAGCAACTTACACCTACCTACGAATTACCTAAGTTTAAAATACCTAATGGAGTAAATGTCTAATGTTTAAAATATCAACAGCTATGACACCTAAGTTTGATACACCAACATTTGAAATACCAAATGGTCAAAATACCTAAATGAAACGAACGTGGCTTAATTTTTGGCAAGCGAGCGAAGCGAGCGAGCAAGACGGTTCGGGGCGGAAGCGACTCGGAATGGTTAGGTTCAAAGGCTAATGAGCGTAGCGGAGCGAAGCTCCCGCATTAGCCTTTGGTGTTAGTTATTTTTTTATTACCACGTGAAAAATCTAATTTGTTTGATAAAATTTGGTATATGATTTACATTTAGGTACATTTCATAATTTTAAAGACAATAATACCTAATGGAAATAATCATTTTCTGTGCTGTTACAAAAAAAATACCTTACATCGAAGGCTGAAGTGTACGATGTATGGGAAAGATTCGTCGCTAACTTCTAGACCAGTGGTGGTGTAGGGGTAAGCACGCAGCACGGAACGCTGAGGACCTGGGTTCGATTCCCAGCATTGGTCTTTTTTCTGGGGTTTTTTCTGTGCATCTATATTTCAGTTTGTATTTAGTTCGAGTCGCTTCTGCCTTAAAAAGTCTTGCTCGCTCGCTTCGCTCGCTCGCTGCCAGCGAGATACCGGGTAGGATATACGAAAGCTTTCGGTATTTTGAATATAAGTGAAAAAATCATTAGGTATTTAGATTTTAGGTATTTTGAACGTAGGTTATTTTACGTTAGGTTTTTTAATTTTAGACATTGCAATACGTAGGCATTTTAAGCTTTCGGTATTTTGAATATAAGTGAAAAAATCATTAGGTATTTAGATTTTAGGTATTTTGAACGTAGGTTATTTAACGTTAGGTTTTTTAATTTTAGATATTTTGATACGTAACCGATTAGACAACAGTCTAACAAGTAAGTAAACATACTTGAAGTTAAACTTGGCTTATGTTAACAACATCCACGTTTCTCGAAAACTCCCTTCGCTTTTAAACATAACTTCAAGATTAATGCTTTCCACTTGGCACCTAGACCAATGTAAACAACAAGATTGCATCCATTCGCTCAATGAACTCCAATAGAGTTATTCACCGCAAGCGGACCAGACACCAGCGTTCGAATCAAAAACGTTATAAACGCCAGATGAACATTGGCGCTTATATCATTCTTGCTTTTGAGTAAAGACATTTATTTCCCATCCCGGATGTCCGAGTCACTACACTTTCAAAAGAACGCCCGAATGTGAAAAACATTCGGTTTGTATGAACGCAAACATGTATCGATGTCTTTTTCTCGTCGGCAAGGCGGATCAATTTCCGCAACGAGACGAATGCAAGGAAAATAATATATTTTGTAAGATTTGAAAGGTTTTTCGTTAGTCGATTCGGAGTTCCAGCAAAAGTAAGCACCAAAAAAAACGTTTTATTTAAAAATGTAGTTACAGATTCTATCAGAAGTTAGTGGGGTTTTGGGCATTTATTCGAGCGTTTCAACCGCCTCATTTATCTGCTCAATTTTTTTAAGAAATGGCTGAAGATTTAACGTATAACTGGAAACTGTATGAGGATCTTCTGCCATTTCTTTAAAAATGTGACTAAATAAATGAGGCGGTTAAAACGCTCGAATAAATAAATACTCTTGTAGGCTTGGCTAAAGTATGTTCTTTACCTATAAGTGAGCAGTTTTATGTTTCGGACCAAAATAGCCCCCTTATTTCCTTGTATTAAATTGTGTATGTAAATTATCTAATATATAAAAATCTCGTGTCACGGTGTTTATTATCGAACTCCTCCGAGACGGCTCGATCGATTTTAGTGGAACTTTTTTCTCTGTAATCGGTAGGTCTGAGAATAGGTCGTAGGCTATTTTTTATACCCCTAGGTGATATGTGGCAAAACAACGTTTGCGGGTTCAGCTATTATATAAGTATAGATATACTTCTTAATTGTACATCAAGGGATCTTTTTGATGATAAAACAAATTCATCTAGTAGGTATTCAAAGACAGTAGGGCATTCGAAGACAATAAAGCAACCCAATCTGAAAGTTGAAACATGAACTTCAAATTGAAACTGAACTTAGATAAACTTAGAAGCAGTAATCAAGATATTGTAGTTCACAAAGAAATAAAGCGAGAACATTAATTTTAATTGGAAGAAATCGATTTCATAGAATTTCCACATCGAATTTCAAACTGAGCAAGTTTTATTTGAGTTTCGTATTTTCCGATCGTCTTAGGAATCGCAGTTTCGGCAACTCGTTATGAAAACTTGACGACTTTATCGGCAGTAGTCATTGAGCATTTATCAATTCCGTTTTGGGATTCGTGAAATAACTGAGTTGGAATTTTCGAAGCTAGTAAATGAAACACCGAGTGTTTGTGTAGGTACTGCGTCTTCGTACACTTCCCATTCCATTCATCTGGTTTAGAGGACTAGTTGAAGAGTATTAAAGGACAATGTTTAGTAACATTCTTGCAACGAAATCTCCTTTGCATTTAATTTTGATAGTACTGATGTTGATTTTTGTTTGAATTATAAAATTATTTTTAACTAAGTGATGTCCGCGGCTTCGTCCCCGCTGAAATAGATTGAAACGTGTCCATACCAAAAATCACGGCAATCCGTCGCTCAGATTCGACGTGAAAAAAGGACAAACAAAAACATACTTTCACATTTATTTACATTTACAGCCTTGTTGATATTTTTCTAAAGTAAGAACTGCTTTGATGAAAATCGGCGAATCACCTTCTTGGTCGATTATAAATTCTAATTGTTATTAAGTTTAATTGGTCTTTGAGGTACTCTAAAAAATAATGCAGAAATTGGTGAAACAGCTCTCAAGCGTCTGAGTAAATAATCAAAAAAGTTTAAATTAAATAATTTATTAAGATTTTTTCAAATTATGCAGCAGATTTATCTAAGTACCATCATAGAATTTTATAATGAATTGTAGATGAAAACTGTTTTTTATTACATAGGTATTAAGCTGTATAAATACTATGAAACCTAAGGGTTGTAAAGAAATTTTCTTGGTCGACTATACTTTAATATGTATTTTTCTTTATATTAAAATCATCTTTATATGCACACAGTGCATAGTGCTAATGAGGGGTTTTCGTATTTTACTAAATTCGTTTTATAATATTTTTTACCATTTTGTTACGTACAATGCAAAAATAAGTCAAACTGCGCGGCAAAATACTTTTTTGTATTCACATAATACTTACAATTTAAATAAATTGTTATCATAATCTTAACTTCTTGGCGTAGCAACACAATGTCGCTGGCCAGCAATGTCTGTTATTCTTTTTACCATCCTGATGTAGCTCTCTGGATACATTCCAATGGGTTTAATATTTTATACATATTTACGTATAATGTAGGTACCTACTCGTAACACAGATTTGTTTTTTTTACTTACGTCCCTAAGAAATATTGCGAACAATATTGTGTGTTGTGTGTGTATTTAAATATGGACTCAAGCTGCGTCTGCTGCCTCTGAGAATACGAGAGCGACAAATAGGCGTTTTAAAATGATAATGAAACTAAATTAGTAGTTATTTAAATTAAAACTTAGGTACTCGCAGTAAAATTGTAAACTTAGATATTATTATAGGTAGATACCACTGAACCATATCGTCAAACTGGACGGTATTTCTGCTTTCTGAGTTTAATCTGATCTGTACAGTTTAATATCGTTCACATTATTATGGTTTTGTAATTTAAAACATATGGAAGTCAAAAGGACTTTGTCTAGCAGTGGGACACAGACAAAGCCTAAGAAATAATAATAATGTTTTACAAGATAACCAAACTTCTTCTATAAAATAAACGCCGATAAACGTTTGGTAATGTTCGCAGTTGGTACACAAAATGGAACGTCTTTTTGTTTTATTTTCAAAGGATACAACGCGTTGATAGTTTCATTATTGTTTTCGTGTATGAAAAACATTTTTGTTGAACCATTGTTTGTTTCTGCGGCCGAGCTGCAATCAAAACTTGGTCGAAAGGCTGTGCGAAATGCCGATTCGGTATCGAATATCAATCATGTATCGAACGTTTTAAGTCATTTACACTAGCATTTGAATCAGGTTAGTTTCAGTTTCGTATTTGTGAAAATACCTATAATTATTATACTATACGGGACTTATCACGCAAACAAAACTTACCTCGACGTTTCGGCCACATTGCAGCAGCCGTGGTCACGAACGTAGTGTGTAGTAGTGTAGTTGTAGTGAGGCTGACAATAAATGTTCAAGAATCTATACTCCATTTAATTTAGAATTATAAACCACAACAACATTATATTGCGGCTCGTGAACTGTAATCTCTTTACAATTTGTACTAGAGTAACAATTGACGACACGCAAATAAAGTGACATTAAAACAATTCTATTTTGCGGCTCCCAGACTATTGTAGTACTGTACTTTTGCTAGGTAAGAAATAGTCGACGAGCCGCAATATAATGATGTTGTGGTTTTCAATTCTAAATTAAATGAAGTATAATCTGGCGGAACGGTTACATAGAATTATTTTTGTGGTACGGCTAAAAAATCAGGAATCCAATTTAATAGAGCGATTATATAGAACTCTCTATATTGTATTGAATAAAGTATTGAGTATATAACTCACTCGAATTCGCTGGGGCAGTGTGGACATTGATATTTGGTCCCCGCGTGCCATTTTTCATGCTCCCGCGCCACACCCCTGAAAATAATTTAAAAAAAAAATAACTTCTGACGAAAATTGTAGTTGTGTTTTAACTTAAAGAACTTATTGTCGAATCGACCCCAGGCTGTGATTTGTTCGCAAGCAGATGGTTACAACTGTGTGAGGAATGTATGAGATATTGCGAGAAGATGGATATACGACCTTTTTCTGTTCAATTTTAAACTCTATTATAATTGTTCTTATTCTTTGTAAAAATTGTATTTGAATTTCACAGTGCTTTGGTTGATCTGTTATGCTGTGAAATGTAATGAATTGTTTATTTATTTATTTATTTATTCAAGGAGAACCAACAGCTTATAACATAATATAGGTAATATCAATAGTAACACAGAGCCACTTACAGGATCTCACAGATAGTGACTGATTATATGTTTAAGCTTAAACCTAAACGAGGTGAGGTGTTTGCGTGATAAGTCCCGTTTAGTATAATAATTACGAGTGAAAATCACGAAAGTTTAATACAGTATACTTAACTATAGGTACATCAGTAATGGAACCATTAAAAGGAATATAGGTTTCCGTAAAAATGGCTTTTTTGGTAAATACTGACTTGCTGACTGTACTTTTTGTTGATTGTGCTTGCATTATCATCAAAACTTTATCCGTGTCAACTTTCGAGCCAATCAGAACTCTAAAAGTGGGTGAAATTCGAATTTCAAGATTTGATACAAAATATACAAAAATTGTAAGTGGAAAAGTAGAAATGATCCAGATTTCTTGATGTTTTTAGCATGCAAGCAGCTTTAATGTTTATAAAGTATTTCTAGCTAATGGGAATATACTTATTGGAGTCCGGTATTGAGCATATTTAAAAGCGCTAATAATTACATACTTTCAAATGACTCGTGAAAGAAAACGAAATTTTACTAGTGAAACATTTTAAGTAGCGTCGCAAATCCCATTTTCTTTTACTCTGTGACATTATGGCTTGTAGTTTACAAACATACTACAAGTTCAGAAAATATCATCGGTATTTTTAGGTAAATTCGATTGTTCGATTCGACTGTCACTGAACGATTTTGAATCGGCCCGCAACCAACAAACTGAGGGTATCGGACCTCGCCGACAGAACGAAATTGGTTTATACCTTTGTCTTATTGCTTTAAACCCCAAAAAGAATCGGATTCCAGCAAAAAATCGTGGCCCAATGTTACGGAATCGATAAATATTTAGGGTTGTGAGTATGAGATTTTTCCTTTCGTTACGAGTCGCCTTTTGTCCAACGGAGAGCTTTAGGTTTTGCAAGTCCTTGATAAGAAAATGGGAAATGTAAATACCTGTCTTGTACCTACTGCATCTTTCAAGAATGCTGGTTGTTAAAATAACAAAGTACGCTTACTACTAAGCTTTATAGCAATTGACAATCTTCGTGTGACATTTCGCTATCACCGTAGTTCTTTTCACGTAGAGCCAAAGAAAAACTACCTGGTTACGGTTTTTTATTTCCTTTAATTTTGCAAGATATCAACGATGACAGACAAAAATACAATTTTAAATACCCGGCCAAATATTTGAGATTAACTTTTGACCGATTATTATACTCGTTAACCTGTAAAGCTTACTTAGCTGTGATAGTTTTCCATTTAATTTCCTCATATATTAGACCTTTAGCTGAGAGAAGGAAGAGCAAATGACACTAATAAAAATACCACTTGAAAGCTTAATATTTTGAAATTGAATACAGTAAAGTAGGCTTTGGAAACCTTCAATATTTTTGAAAGATCTAAACGACAGCATCAGACACCATGTGGTAGTCAATAAATAAAATGATCTCCACTTTACCTGTTTGTAGTAATGGTAACTAAAACTATTTTTTTTTTATTCTTTTACTCTATCGTCGTGATCATTATGTACATCTATGACAAATTACAGCATTCTAGTATCGAGAATCCTTGATATAAGACGCGGACAGACGGTTGGTGTGCACGACTGTGCATATATAACCTTGTTTTTCTATGTTTATTGTTCCTTTTTAGGGTTCCGTAGTCAACTAGGAACCCTTATAGTTTCGCCATGTCTGTCCGTCTGTCTGTCTGTCCGCGGCTAAGCTCAGAGACTGTTAGTACTAGAAAGCTGTAATTTGGCATCAATTTATATATCAGTCACGCCGACAAAGTGATTGAATAAAAAAAAGTAAAAATAATTTTTTAGGGTACCTCCCATAGACGTAAAGTGGGGGTGATTTTTTTTTTCTCGGCTAACCCTATAGTGTGGGGTATGGTTGGATAGGTCTTTTAAAATCATTGCGGGGTTGCTAACATGATTTTTCTACTAAGTGATCTGTTTGCGAAATATTCAACTTTAAAGTGAAAATTTTCATTAAAATCGGCCGTCCCCCCCCCTCTAAAATCTAAGCTGTTGGGTGGAAAAATTTGAAAAAATTCAGAAGGGTAGTAAATATATCAAATTTACTAGGAAAATTATAGCGGCTAAGATTGCTTGGAAATTATTTGTAGTTTAAGAGTAAATAGTAGCCTAAGGTATAAAACATACCTAAACTTGGATGATTCCGTACACATACGAAATCCTTAGAAAAATTAACTTGATTTTTTCGTAATGGCTACGGAACCCTACCTTGGGCGAGTCCGACACGCTCTTGGCCGGTTTTTATTTATGAGTAGTATTGTCTTTGATATTTAAGGATGATGTCAAATTGAAAAATAAACGAATTTGGTTACAAAATGCTAATCTTCTCTATTTTAATATTAGTAGACCAAAGTTGTACATGGCGAAACTGTAAAGGTTCCATTTTTGCCATTTTGGCTAGAGAACTCTAAAAAGTAAACAATGTAGGGGAGAGTTGGTATGAAACAACACGCATTAAAAGGGACAATTCAAAATAAAAGTCCTATTATGAAAGGGAAAATACACAATTTTTAAAGATTCGAAAATAAATATAACTAAGAATTGATTTGTGACAATTGTTGTATTTCATTTTGATAGATTAAATAATAAACGCTTCCTATATATAGGAAGCTTCCTAAACTTGAATTGTCCCTTTTACCTACATTATTACTGTATAAAACCATTTAATATCAACAGTTTCGCTGGTTTTTCTTGTATGTTTGATAAAGTAACTTCAGTGCCATCAACGACAGCGAAACGCTTTTAAGCCAATGCCAGTGTGGATCGCCGGCGGCCGGTACGGCAGACTGAGTCTCCCTAGACGCAGAATCGATCGCTACTGGATTAAAATCATACATAAAGTTCCTTGTATGAAACGTACAAAAATATAACTAACTATATCTTAATAACTCAGAACAATTTATATGATAGTTGGAATATTACAAATTAAGTCCATTGACTTACATCAATATAATTATCAGATTATTGTCCTGCAGAAACAGCCAGTATGTTATGTCAGGGTTTAAATAGTAGTGTCATACATTTGGCGATTGTTTTTGCCACGTTTTACAAACAGTCGTAGACAATGATGTGATTACCCTAGTATCGCACAAATTTTAACCAATCACGTGGCAGTTAATTGTTCGAGTAGACGTCATTATGATAAATGCAACAGTTTTTCTGTCTGGGAATGCAATAATGCCTTCAAGAAGACTTTTAATTATTTAAGAATACGGTGTCCTTTTTTCGAGACACTTTTCAGTTCTGTGCAGGGAAATGTAACAAAGCTTTCGATACGTTGCCAGTACCATAGACAATAGACTTTTTGTTCAGCACTAAAAATAACTTTTTTGTGAGTTTGTTTGTGAAATTATAATTTGCCAGTTAAAGTACACGAGTAGAAGAATATTTTAATTACAGACTCATTTTACTCGAGATCGGCTACCCTAGGCCTTAAGGTGTTCGGGCACTTACAACTTCGACCCAGAATAATGGACCCAAACCGCATAGTTATGAACTTCCACTTAGCTTTACCGAAACGGACGTTCCATGTAGTCAAATGTACTATTAATAGAGGTACACAAGAACCAGATATTTAGGTGAAAGGTCACCTAACTGCGTCTAAGTGGTGAGATTCAATTAGCAAGTAAGTTGGGAAAAGTTTGAATTCTGTCGTTACTTACAATGAACTGAGGCAGAGGTTCATTAAAACAGATAAGACGATAAATTAAGATTGAATTGCAATCAATGTGGATTTTACTCATTCACGTGAGAATTCCTCCAAAAAATTGTGATCTTCATTTACTTTGCCTCAATAAAACCCGTCCAAAACTGCATGTCTCGAGATTCAGTGATTGAGATTTCGGAATTTAACCTGCGGACATTCCGTACATTCGTTTTCTGTTCAAGGCAATGTAAAAATGCGACGACGAGGCAGACCAAGAAAGAGATAGTGGGACGATTTGGACGTGTACCTACGCAAAGGACTGGCCTAACATTGCGCCAGACCGAGAGTTGTGGAAGTCGAGAGAGGAGGCCTTCGCCCAGCTTTGGCTAAAAAAATACAAATTTTGTTTGTTTAAAAATAATTTTGAAGAAAATACTGTTACAGAATTAATTATTTTATGACAAATGAAAATTATGGAATACGATATACTATGGAATATGGAATTCGGGGAAACGATAAAGATCCGCTAAAATAGGTAGATGATTTATAGCTTATTGGACAAACGGCTTGACATAATACGAATGTTACTCCAGGGTTAAAACACCTTATTTATATTTATGAGTTCGGGGAACAACAAAACTTGAGATTATGATTAACAAATCCCGAAATATTAAGTGAGTGGGAGTTACTAATTACCTAGGGGCGGCGTATTTACGGCTTTTCTAGTAATTTGCATAAAATTCGTCGAGGAAATGAAAGGAGCAATACACAAGTATGTAAATTAATCAGTTATAGTTTACGTTCAGACGCAAATTGCCTCGATACTGCAAATTCGCTAATTAATTCAATTACTAGTGATGGAATTTAATAATCTATGGGATATACAAGTTTACCCTTTCTGTTAGTTATTGAGTGGGAATGAATTTTAACATTAACAGGCATGAAATGTCACAGTGTGACAAAGTCAAATAATCTTTGTTAAAATTTAGGCTAACAAGAACGTAGAACGTCGCAAAATCTACCACCCTGTTCGGAAAAAAACAATGTCGAGAAGAAGAAACCGACAAGAAATTTTAACGAGGCATTTTTGTCGTTTCATGAGAAATCAACAATTTTATTTCATTGTTATTCAATACCCATTCATTTATTTGTAAAGCATAGCTCATGTCATTAGATATAACGGTAGGTAATGTAATGAAATTGGTAAGTACTTATCACTATGTCTCGGCCACATGACATACAAATAGCTACATATTCACATGCAGCATGAATTAATGCCGTGGTGGCCTAGCGGTTTGACCTATAGCCTCTCAAGCAGAAGGTCGTGGGTTCAAATCCCAGCTCGCACCTCTGAGTTTTTCGGAATTTATGTGCGAAATTACATTTAAAATAAAATTTACCATAAGCTTTACGGTGAAGGAAAACATCGTGAGGAAACCTGCAAACACCTGCGAAGAAATTCAATGGTGTGTGTGAAGTTCCCAATCTGCACAGGGCCTGCGTGGGAACTACGGCCCAAGCCCTCTCATTCTGAGAGGAGGCGTGTGCCCTACAGCAGGACGTATATAGGCTGGGATGATGATGATGATGATGATGAAACAGTATTGATGAATACAACAAACATATTGTAACATTGTTTGAAGCCAAAGCCAAAGCCTTGGATTGTTTTCTCTATTTTAATTCTTCCATTCAAAATGTAAACAATATTCAGTTCTTCCCCACACATGCTTGAAGCAAACATAAATTGTCCCGCACACACATACATTATCGCAACATAGTCTTTAGGTCAGGGGTAAATAATAAATGCCCGCAGAACTAGAAAGGTTCTTGATGGATGTCTGCCTGCAGCCACCGTATCGGACGTGGTTCCACCTCGGTTAAGGTAAACAAGGAATATAATATCTTACGTGGTAGTAACTATCCTTAACATTTGTTTGTTTATTCCGGAATTAATACCATTCTTTTAAAATAGCAATAAATCGTAATGCACGACAGTACAATACAAATTACTACACACACTATATTGTATTTCAGTAATCATAATGAATATTATCTTGATATTATTTAAAATTTAAAATAATTTATTTATTTCGAACCTGGTTTTGTCGTATAAAACATAATGGAATGTCATTTTGCACTACATTTGTAATAACATTTATGTTTGTAATGTGATATGCAATAAATAAAAATTGAAATTGAAATTGAAATTAAAAGTGGGTAAAATTTGGCTTGAAAGATTTAAAGGCAACTTACATACGAACATTATAAGTTAAATAAAAGTTTGTAGGTAATAAAATTAAGGTACAGTTCGGTTGTTATAGAAAGAGCCCTGACAGTTAGGTATAATAAAATCCATTATAATACAAAACACTTTATTAACCTACACTTCAAATTTGTAAAATAAAATATAAACCTTTTTTTCATGATAGACCCCACATCAGTCGCAGAGGGTTAATATCAGTACCTGTACTTTTACGTCGGTTGATTGTACGTTTTCTAACTAAGGGCAATTAAACATCAGCTGTCAGAGCTATTCTTATAGTCACCGTACTATAACAAGGAACCTGTGTCCCTCTCTGACTCACGCAATCAACTATTAACTATTAAAACTGATGAACTGTCCAAAACATTTGATGGTTAAACAAACTTACCTTAGTGACGTTTGACCTTAATTATACGAAACGTTGCATCCGAAGACATTTATATTTACTATGTAGTTCACTGTTCAATCTACAGGGCATCACACGATTATTTTAGATATAAAAAAAGAAAATAATATTAAAAAAGTACTAAAATAACACTGGTATCCCTGCCGAGCCCGCCCCGTGCCCCGCCGGTCACGTGACAGCGGTCGGCCTTAGCTTCATTTCGTTCAGAGAATTACCTATTTCGTGTAATAAAGAATTAGGGTATAATTTGTTGTCTATAAAATAGGTAAAACAATATAGGGATAAGGGCGGGAGCATAAATGTCTTCGGATGCAGCGTTTCGTATAATTAAGGTCAAACGTCACTAAGGTAAGTTTGTTTAACCATCAATTATACTACAACGTTGCATCCTCGACATTTATATTTACTATGTAGATGTTTAGATAACTGCGAAATAGGTAGGTACATCTTACGTAAAAATGTGAAGGTATCAATGAATTTGAAAATAAAGGAATGATAATGATAACACAAGTAAGGTTGAGGTATATTTGAATCACTTACTTACTCCAATTGGACTTAAATAGGTACATTACGATTATTGTACTAATTGTAACTAATCAATCTACTATAAGTATCAAAAAGTATGAATCATAAATTATTATTATGTATTAACAATCAGATTCTTCATCCAAGTTATTGTTTAACACTGCTTCAGCAAAGATATTGTTATCTATAGTGGGTAGAGGCCTATTGTAGTATTTGGTGAAAACCAATGAGTTTCCTGACCAACCGGCAGCTCTTTTAATGACGTCTAAAGGCACTCCTCTGCGACCAGCCGCTGAAGTAGCCGCATGGCGGGTGCTGTGCGCCGAGAATATGTTTGTATCGACGCCGCTGTCTGTAAGCACTTGTTTGATCCAGCGGCTGATCGTAGATGCGCTAGCGTTATGGATAGGTTTTTGGGTGGTCAAGATAAGTCGCTCCGTACTCGGTAAGCTTCTGTTGGCCTCAGTGATATCAATATATGAGCAGAGAGTCCTCGCTGGGCATATTTGCTCGCGGTGTGGGAAATACGGTATGGTTAACCTGGGCATCTGGCGTCCCGGTGCGGACGTTTTAATCAAATCTGTAATTATTATTTCGATGTTTGTGTCTGATATTGGTATTGGCTAAACGAATCATTGATAACGTCTGCACACGTTGTCCGGTCGACAACGCGAGCAGAGTTACTAGTTTTTTGGTTAAAATGCCGAGGGGAAGCCCCTCGTTAGGATATAAATTTGACACAAATTCGAGAACAAGATTGGGGTCCCAAGTTGTTAGGTATTTGGGAAAACAGGGCTTTATTTTAAAAACGCCTCGAAGAAATCGGCTAACTCTCTCGTCTTTACTGAATCGTTTACCCAATATCAAGCTAAGCGCTGATCTATATGTATTTACTGTGGAGTAACTAGCTCCGGCTTCGAGCTCCTGTGTTAGGAAATTAAGAGCAGTCGGGATATTTACGCTATAACAATCAATTTTGTTTCTATAGCAAAATTGCCACCATTTTTTGTAAGCGCAGCTATATTGCTTAATCGAGCTGTTAGACAGCGAGGAGACCATGATGTCGACAGTCTTTGATGTCATATCTTCTCTTGAAAACGCTTCCCTGATAATGTTGATGCAACCAGGGTAAGCCGTTTCCAAAGCGGATGAGGGGTCCTGAAAGGGGAAAGAAGCAGTTGCGTATCGGGGTATAGGTATAACGGCTCTTTTTGGGATAACAATACGAACAACGGATACCATGCCTGGCTTGGCCAGTAAGGTACGACCATTATGCCTGTAGCCCTGTCGTTGATGATTTTTCGTAAACTTTTCAAAATCAGTGAAAAAGGTGGAAAAGAGTAGAAAAAATATTTGCTCCAGTCCAGGGTGAATGCGTCTACATTGTAGGCCTCAGGATCGCGTTTCCATGAGACGTACCTGGGGCACTTAGCATTCAACCTGGTGGCGAAGAGGTCTATCTGAGGTTGGCCAAAACGTCTGCAAATTTGCTTAAATGCTGACGTTGAAAGTTTCCACTCTGTGTCAATATTCATCCGTCTCGATTCTTCATCAGCCTCAATGTTTTCCTTAGATTTTATGTACGATGCAAAGACGAATAAATGGCGATTTTCGCACCACTGCCAGATATCACGTGTAATATCATTGAGGTGAGTGTATTGGACCCCTCCAGATCTGTTAATATAGGACAGTGCGGTAGTATTATCTATGCGTAATAATATATCTTTGTTTCGTAAATCGTTTGCAAAACATTTGAGGCCGAAGAAGGCTGCCTTTAGTTCGAGTAGGTTAATATGACCTTTTTTCTCTGCAGCGTTCCAGAACCCATTAGCTCGCTCACCCTGACAGGATACGCCCCAGCCGGTGGTAGAGGCATCGGAAAAGATTTCTAGACTATAATGTCCAGTACGGATTGGATTACTAGTAGTCATTATGTTATTTCTCCACCATAGTAAATCAGAATCTATATGAGGCGACACGGTCATACGTGTTTCGTAGTCCTCGTTTGAGTGACGTAATGCCAAAAACTTTTCTCGTTCTAGCCGCTTAGTATAACCCCAGCCATACGCGACAGCCGGACAGGCAGAACAAAGTAATCCGAGAAACCGAGCGAACTCCCTGATTGTCGTTGATCTGTTATTATAAACTGTATTAATTAGTCCAAGAATCTTTTCGCGTTTGCTATTAGGTAAACGTACACACATTTCGCGTGAGTCTAACTCAAAACCTAAAAACGTCTGTACTTGATTCGGTAACAGGTTACTTTTAGAGTAATTGATTATAAACCCCAGGTGTTCGAGCAGCTGAATGGCTTCTGTTACGCAATTGAGACAATCATCATAAGCATTTCCTATACAGATCAAATCGTCCAGGTAGATGGCCATCAGTAGACCCTTATTTCTAAAATGACATAACTGGCCTCAAAAGTTTTGTGAAAACATACGGCGCCAGACAGAGCCCGAAAGGGAGGCACTGAAACTCGTAGGTCTGGCCTTCAAAGCTAAATCTTAAATATTTTTTACTGGCATTATGCATGCTGACCAAGAAATATGCGTCTTTTAAGTCAATGGTTGACATAAAGCAATTTTTAGACATGAGCTTAATAGTTGTGCGTATGTCTTCCATTTTAAAATGTTGTGGAGCAATAAACTTGTTTAGTTTTTTCAAATTAAGGATGAACCTGTTCGTACCATCTTTTTTAGGAGTAAGGAAAATATTTGAAATAAACTGATCCGGGATGTCGTTACATTTTACTACAGCACCGCACTCGATCAGCTTATTTATTGCTAAGTTTATTTGCTCCACTTCAGATTCATTAAATGTACTACTTAAGGGTTGAACCACTTGCGTGACTGGACTACAAAATGGTATTTTGAAGCCATTAACGTAACCTAAGACAATGGGATTAGTGGTGATAGATTCCCAGCGGTCTAAAAAGTATCGCAGTCTACCTGCGTGCATTACCTCTATTGTGTTTTGCGCGGCTTCGCGCTCGCTTTCGACGTAGCAGAGGCTCGATTCGCGACTGGAGGTTGCCTCTTGTTCGCCTGTGCCCAGTATCGGTTCTTGGGCCCGCCCTGTCTGGGTATGCTGGGTCCTTGTTGTCGGGGTGGGCCTCTCCAGTTTCCCGATTGGTGTGACGTCTTTTTGGACGGAGTGATGGTATCTTGACGTCGAATTTGTAAGCCTGATCTTTCGGCTGTCTTAGAGGCTTTGATTTTCTCTGCCAAGTTAGCCCCAAAAAGGAGCGCGTCTCTCTTCACGTCTGCAATCATGCTCGTGAATTTTTTGTCAAGCGACGAAACTATTAGTTTTCTCCTTGTTTTGGTGTTATCGCAATGCAGATCTAAAAACACCTGGCTTACTTCTGAAAGCTTTCTTATGATTTCAATTTTTTCTACATCGCCGTCGATCAAGGATGACGTTAAATTTGAAAGACCAGATATTCCTAGCCCGAGGATATTCTGGGACTTTTCTAACAGCTTATCTCGGCTTTTAACAGGGTCGCTCAATACATGAGCGATCTCCGGATTTAATGCTGGTGCTTTAACAATCTTAAAATTCTCTGGAATGAGCATCTTATCTTGTAAGGCCTGCTTCTGCTCCTTCGTAAGGCCATCGACCAGTACGCGACCCCAGCGTTCAGATATTGCTTCTTGTATCTTAGGTCCGAACACCTCGTCCCTAATTTTTGGGTCTCCCAGGGCCTCTAAAATTTGAGCTGGCAAAGAGGCTGGGGCGCCGGAAAGTGCGGCGGCGCTTGTGCTTGGTGTAGAAGCAGAAAAACTCGGCATTGTCGTGCCAGCAGCTACTGTGCCCACAGTCAGTACTGTGGGAGGAGGAAGCGGACAACTATTGGTGACCGTATCGCTACCCGCAGCCGTATTTAAAGAGTCGCACCCTGTTGGCGCTATCCCCGCGGGCGCCCCTGGGTCTGCCACGCGCACCACGGATCTTATACGTTCGTCCTGTGAGCTCTCGGATTCCGTCAAGTTCATGGGAAAGCCCTCGGATACCGGAAGCGATGAACTTGATCGGTCACTGGAACCCTCTGGAAAAAACCGGTAGGGTACATTGGTTTCTAGTTGCCCAGTGGTGTGACAGAGGTTTAATATACCACATGATCTGTGATATTTTTATGCTGCTGTTGCAGTATTCTTGTTTAAAGTCGTTAGTTGTAATCGCGTTACAACATTAGACTAGGTGTTATCTAACGTGATCACGTCACGCAGAATAACCCATGAAAAAAGGACCGTTAATTTATAAAACGGCAAAGTACAAGGTACATATTCTGAAATGAATTATTATTAGCACCCTAGTACATTAACTTAATAGTTGTAAATACAGAAAAACTGTTCGTTTACAATGAATCTAGATTAAAGAAAAGAAAAAAACTGTAAAGAATTTCACAGTTGATAAAATAAACCAGTTGAGGGTAGATATGAAATAACTACCTCGTGAAAATTTCTTGTTAACTATTTGTAACGGATAAAAGTTACGTTATGTTTATCATTATTTGATATAGGAGTTGAATAAATACATAAAAATTTGACTAACCGTCATCGCTCGAAGAATAACGTCGAAGTTGATTTTTCAATCGTTTGATTTTTCTTCTAATATGAGAATCTTCCTTCTCCTTGCGTTTACGCTTGTTGCCCATTTTTATACGATACGAATCTAACTATTTGATATAAATTTGGAATTTTATTAACTGACGGCAGAATAGGACACTTGCAGTGATGCCTGCACACGGAAAGCGAATGAAGCTAAGGCCGACCGCTGTCACGTGACCGGCGGGGCACGGGGCGGGCTCGGCAGGGATACCAGTGTTATTTTAGTACTTTTTTAATATTATTTTCTTTTTTTATATCTAAAATAATCGTGTGATGCCTTGTAGATTGAACAGTGAACTACATAGTAAATATAAATGTCGAGGATGCAACGTTGTAGTATAATTAACTGTATATTCCTAGCTCTAACCTTGCGTAGACTTCAACTTAAGGTCCTACTGAGCTTTTAGCGCATTCATTGCATTCATTTAAATCCCTCGCTGTATCATTACTAGCAAAGCTTTAGTTCTGAAATTCATGTGTAAGATATTTGAAGATTTACCCTGTTTTTCGAAACACGATTACTTGTAGTTTGCTCGATAGAAAAAAATCCAAGGTAGTATCTAAAAAATGAAATAAATCCTGTATTTGTTTTAGTAATACGATGAAAATACCTAAATACACGCGCGGTCTGACCAACCTGTCTTGAGCCGTCGCGCTTCCCCTTTTTCCGTATAGTTAGTTGCGTTAGTTCTCCTTCGGCCATCGGACGGGGAACTTGTGATGCTTGCGCTTACGCACAGCTTTGATTCTAGCCGCTCTCATGCACACATACACGAGTGCATAGAATACCTAAAATCGATTAGCGCAAGAAGCTCGGTGCGGCCTTAACACTGTCTAATTTTAGTTTCCATATATTGCTGTTGCGGAATATCTACTTGAGCTTGTTTGCGATTCTGTGCAGAATGCATTGTTTGTTTAAGCTGAAGTCTTAATTATTACTAGCGTAGGTACTCAAAGCAAATCGCACGAGCGAGAACTACTAAGCATTATTGTTTACTTGCAATCCAGTTTTAATCTTAAAGATAGACCATATTTGCGAGTAAAGCCGGAGCAAAAAACTAAAAACCCCATTTATCCTCTGCTTGAAAGAGTAATGGAAGAAAAGCATTTGGTAACTTCGAAAATTTAGTCAACCAGGGGGGAAACGGGTTGTTAGTACCCTTCACCATTGATAGACCTACGATAGTATTTATTTAACAAGTTCATTATTGAGAACTAGGTTTGGTCCATGGAGTACCTTCGCCGTTGTAGAACTAATAACCCTAGCCCCAAAGAAATAACAATAAATGTCATGGACATGGCAAAAGTTAAGGGTCAGTCAGTTAGCCAATATTTTTTAGTCAAGTCTACATCGGCGTGTGGGACGCCCGGCCAATTGTCGGCCCAAATCTTAAGTTTGCTGATTCAGAGTCGTCTTATGACTGCAGGAGAGATATTATATTTTCTTACAAGCCCGAAAAAAATGTGTTTTTACTTCATAGTATTTGTATGAAAAACAATGATTTTTAGGGTTCCGTATCCAAAGGGTAAAAACGGGACCCTATTACTGAAACTTCGCTGTCCGTCTGTCACCAGGCTGTATCTCACGAACCGTGATAGCTAGACAGTTGAAATTTTCACAAATGATGTGTTTCAGTTGCCGCTATAACAACAAATACCGTCTACGGTGTTTCCAACTAACTATGACATCGGGTCCTTCAAGAAAAGAGTGTATTGTTCCCTTAAAGGCCGGCAACGGACTAGTGACCCTTCTGGGGTTTCTGGTTCTCATGGGTGGTGGTGATCGCTTACCAACAGGTGACCCACTTGCTCGTTTGCCTCTCTCTATCAATAAAAAAAAAAACAAATACTAAAAAACAGAATAAAATAAATATTTAAGGGGGCTCGCATACAACAAACGTGATTTTTTGCTCGTTTTTGCTCGACACTATTTGATAACGGCAACAGGCGTAGACGCTTGAAATATTCACAGAATATTTAGCTATATATTCACTTGAAAAATAAATAATTAAATTAAAATAAAACAAGTATTTAAGGGGGTTCCCATACAACAAATGATGAAAGCGGGGTTAGTTGTGTGTCGCTGTCAGTTGCGTCGAGTAGCCGCGCGACCAGGGCGGTAGCACGCAGTGCACGTTTAGCAACCGCCGAGACGTGTGCCTCCAAGAAGAAGGACGGATTAGCCCGAAACAGTCGAGTTAAACTCGTTTAAAGACGTGAGTGGTCCGTTTATTTTCACTATGAGTGAGCCTCACGGTAGTATCATGTTTAAAGTACACTTTCAGAAGGTTGTGAAAATTAAAGGAAATCAAATTTAACACGGTGTATTAGTAGGATACATAAACTACCATAACACGTGTATCATATAGATGAACGGATCATTGTTACTTAACTAGGAATAAATAGATATTCAAACGTAAACAATACTAGCCATGCAGATTATTCTTATATAATAGAACCCCCGGCATAGTATCCATGCACCTAAATTATCCAAATCCTATTGAGGATCGATTCACTTTGATGCAGTACCATCGCATAATGCTTGTTATTACTATTGTCATAAAGACCTTTATGATTTGGTGGAGCAATAATAGTGTCTGGCTGAAATGTTTTAGTACATAATGCAATCCGAACCGAGCTGATGCATTCTCGCTTAGCGCGTTGTTATGGTAATATGTCTCTCTCCCATGATTCAATAATTTCATTGCTTGTTATATTCTGCTTATCATATTAACTCATCATCATTACCATGATCATATAGAAACATTAGAGCTTTTCTAAGCTAAAATGACGCGCGCCCCTCTACTGAATCAGTTGATTTGGACGAATGCGTGCAAATATTACAACTCTTCATCTATTTGGGAGCGTCAACTATTCCGTTAACTATGATCAGTGTTCAACATCACGATCGACAAATCGCATGAAAAATCCTGTGCGTAAATGCGGTGGTGGGGTGCGTTATTACACGCTTTATATTAGCTTCACCTGTATGTTTGTATGTATGTATGTTTGTATGTTTGTTTGTAACCGACTCCTTAGGGCGCGATTTTGACCCACTTCCCGGTTTCCGATTGAGCTGAAATTTTGCACATATGTGTAAATTGGATGACAATGCAATATTATTGTAACATGGAGCTGATCTGATGATGGAGCTGGATGGTGGCCATAGGAACTATGTAATAAAACAACATAATCCCGTCGAGTTTGGGCTCGTTTGATTAGTCTTGACGAGCACTTTGATCCCAGATGGTAACCAGGGTCTGATGATGGAGCTGGAAGATGGCCAAAGGCACTCCACAATAAAACGACACAACCCCATCGAGTTTGGGCTCGTTTGATTCGTCTTGACGAGCATTTTGATCCCATATGGTAACCAGGGTCTGATGATGGAGCTGGAAGATGGCCAAAGGCACTCCACAATAAAACGACACAACCCCATCGATTTTGGGCTCGTTTGATTCGTCTTGAGCAGCAGGTTTAGAGGGTTGGGGGTTAGGGTGTGGCGGTTGGGGTTAGGGGATGGGGGCGGGGGGTTTACGGGAAATAGGGTGGGGGTGTTGGGTGGTTCGGGGGTAAGTGATTTTGGGGGGTTGTGGGAAATGGGGAGGGGGTAAGAGGCCTAGATGGTAACAAGGGTTTGATGATGGAACTGGAAGGGGGGGCGGTAGGTGGCGGGGTGGTGGGTGTGGGAGGGGTGGGGTGGGGGGGGGGGGCAGGTGACGGGGGGGAGTGGGGGTGGGGGGGGTTCCGGAGGTATGGGGGTAAGGGTGTGGGGTTTGGGGGGGGTTTGGGGAAATGGGGTGGGGGATGTTGGGGGGTTGGGTTTAGGGGGTTTGGGGGTTGTAGGTGAGGGGGTAAAGTTAGAAAGAAAAAAAATGCAACTAAAAAATAGAAAATAAATAATAGTTTAAAAAAACTAAAAAACACGCTTTAAAAAATAAAAAATAAATTTTAATAAATTTCAATTCACTATTCTTATAGTGCAGTAAAAAATCTTAATAAGCAATTATTATATTGTTATATCCAGATCAAAATTTGTAAACAATTCTAAATATTGATAAAATAAATAATAATAGTTTAAAATATTTTATTGTAAAAAAGCGTGGGGTCCTTTCTAAGATGTTATCAAAATGGCAATCCTTGACAATTGACACCATGCACCCCACGCTTTTTTTACAATAAAATATTTTAAACTATTATTATTTATTTTATCAATATTTAGAATTGTTTACAAATTTTGATCTGGATATAACAATATAATAATTGCTTATTAAGATTTTTTACTGCACTATAAGAATAGTGAATTGAAATTTATTAAAATTTATTTTTTATTTTTTAAAGCGTGTTTTTTAGTTTTTTTTAAATTAGATAAGCTCTACGATGATAAGTCGGAGAGTTTACATGTCCCACTGGATGGGCACAAGCTTCTCTCAAATTGAGAGGGCTTAGGATGTAGTACCCACGCGGGCTCAGAGCGAGCACTTCACACACACTATAGAATTACTTAACTGGCCAGGACCGGATTGACAATGTTGGGCCCCCCAGGCAATACAAATTTCTCTCTTTCAGCCAAATATCAACCCCCCCTTTTCAAGAAGTCAACTGGTAGCATGCATCAACTCAACTGGTAGCATGCATCGAGGCTACAAATTTTCCAGTTAACTTTTCACTTCAAAACATTTTTATGCGATGCGGGGCCGCTATGCAGGTGCCTATTCTGTCTAATGGTTAATCCGGCCCTGTAACTGGTCCTATTCTATAAAGTTTGAAATTAGAAATTAGTATCGTGCCGTCTCGTTTACGCTAAATAGTAGATATTTAATAGGAGAGTGAGACGGATATTACGATACGAACTTCAAATTTTGAATCTCGGAGTAACCCCCTAGGTGTAGTGTATTGTAGGAGCAGAGCTTGGAACCGGTATCGAAAGTACCTGTTACATACCGGTGTTTTTACAGCTTTCTTTCGTTTTGGTTTCAAAGAACCGGAAAAGGAAAAATACAGTACCTAGTCGCGCACTTTCAAGTTTAACTTATTAAAACCGGTAAATTTCATCAATTTGCGTTCTCAAGGTATCGGTGTCATGTAGGACCTTTGCTTGGTACCGGTACCCCGGTACAGGTACCAAAACTTATACCGGTTCCAGGTGTAAGTCCACGATACCGGTTCCGGAAAGTACCGGTATTTGAAGTCCTGGTAATAGGTCGTGTATAGGCTGGATGTAAAACATAAAAACAGAGACATCTTATAAAACACGTGGTTATAACGGCCGCTATAAATTCGATAGCGAAAAAATAGCAAAGACTCTCCAGGGCACTGTAAGAACGAAAACGCACTACACGTGGACTATACAATATTTCCTCTCAAGTGCGTCATGCATCAGATCTCAGACTGGAGCACTTCGGGTAATGGAAACTACCATTATAAATTTCCGCCACTAAGAGCTTGTCAGTGGTTAGACAAGGGGACATTGATATTTTTCCTAGGAAATGATTTTAAAAGTTCTATTGTGGAGTCTTGTGAAGTAATATTACGTTAAACTGTCTACTCTTTCTATTTAGAAACATCCCCTGAAGCTATATAGCTCTATGCCTTCATGTCATACTAACATTTCTGTATATGTAGATTATAATGAAGACTTTGACTGTATGGTTTTAAACCTCTCCCCTTGCGGAAAGAATTTAAAAGAGAACAACAATGTCCGTATAGACAAATTGACGTACCAAATTAGAAATATTACGTAAGTACCATATGATATTATCAATGCTTACACTCCAGAGAAAATACATAAAACTTTTACGTGAAAAACTACAGTGTAATTACTTATGTGTATGAATGAGTATTATTTTAACAACGAAAATGAATTCCGTTAAATACCTATAATAGTCAAAATTAAAAAGTTTTCCCTGTGAGTAGAAGTAGTAGAGCCTCATTTATATTCTTTATTGTTAACCTACCAGCAATATTTTAAAGACCAACGTTACCACAAAGAATATGCCTAAAGAAACATGGCTAAAGCGGACCTACACGGACAAGGTTAACTATAACTCCGTGTTAACTGCTAATCCAGAATTCAGTAATGTCAAAATATATAGAACTGTCAATCATAACCCAGTATTAACAATTTAATTTTATAATCCTAGACCATACAAACGGCTCTAAGAGTAATTAAAGTAAAAGGAAATACAAATAAAAATTTTGTGCGATAAAACAAATATATTGCATTAGGTTAGAATTGACTCATCGTAAACACGCTACTGCTTCAAAGCTTCTTCACTAATTTCGCCATGAAAACGTAATAAATAATAACAAAATTACATTTGTAATTTAACATCAAAGAACTCCCTTCTCCAGTTACAAAGCTTACGCATTTACGCACCTTGCAACCAAGATTGTGTACCGCTGTACAGAAACATCTCGACTTGAGCTCAATACACTCAAGACGAGAAAAAATTAAACAAGCTTCTCCAAGGCGGGATTAAGAAATACAGATCATTATGAACACAAACTGGAGGGCCTGAGTCTTATACTTATGCCCACTTCGAGCACTAGAGCCTGTTGTATTTACTATAATGAGATACGATGTACAAGAATTTAGGTATTTCAGGAACAAATTTGATTCATATTTTAATATTAGCATACGTTGTTCATAAGCTCATTAGCTACGTGTATTAAATAATAAATAAATAAATAAATAAATATCACGGGACAATTCACACCAATTGACCTAGTCCCAAAGTAAGCTTAGCAAAGCTTGTGTTATGGGTACTAAGCAACGGATAAACATACTTATATAGATAAATAAATACTTAAATACATAGAAAACATCTATAACTCAGGAACAAATATTCGTGCTCATCACACAAATAAATGCCCTTACCGGGATTTGAACCCAGGACCTCTTGCTTCGTAGGCAGGGTCACTGCCAACTAGGCTAAAGCGGTCGTTATAATTAATGTTCTTCTACGTTCGAACAACAATCTGTTTTACAATCTACGTGCCCCTTTACTTTCCTGATATAATAAGTAGGTACTCATAATATTATTTATGGTACTGTCATGTTTGTTTACATAATTAGGAATTTTACTCGTTTCACATCATAAAACAATTGACACCAATTGACCTAGTCTCAAAATAAGCAAAGTTTGTGCTATGGGTAGGTACTAGGCAACGGATAAATACTTAAATACCTATATATTCAATGTTCATGACTCGAGAGCAAACATTCGTATTTTTCATACAAGTCCCCCCCCCTGCCCTGACTGGGAATCAAACTCGGAATCTCAAGTCAAGATTCATAGTCAGATTCTCTAACCGATTGGCTGTCTGGTATCATTAGCATATTAATTTCAACCACACAGCCAACAAAATGGTAGGTGCTTCATAAAAATACGTAACAAAATAAAAGGTTATAAGTGATCTAACTTATTGATAGGGCCCTCCACAAAATAACGCCTGAAACAATCAATTACCCATTGAAACTCGTTTGTATATGTACATAATACAGGGTGAAGAAGCCGTGGTGGCCTAGCGGCTTGACCTACAGCCTCTCAAGCTGAGGGTCGTGGGTTTAAATTCCGGCTCGCACCTCTGAGTTTTTCGGCATTTATGTGCGAAATTACATTTGAAATTTACCATGAGCTTTACGGTGAAAGAAACCATCGTGAGGAAACCTGCATACACCTGCGAAGAAATTCAATGGTATGTGTGATTTTCCCAATCCGCACTGGGCCCGCGTGGGAACTACGGCCCAAGCGCTCTCATTCTGAAAGGAGGCCTGTGCCCTGCAGTGGGACGTATATAGGCTGGGATGATGATGGTCACATATTAATACTACTGTACAGGGGTACTGCTGAACTGATTCCAAAAATTGTCTCACTAATCGAAAGCTACACTATTCAAGATTAACATAGGCTATTTTCCATTCTGGCAAAGTGCAAAATTGCACAGGAGCAAGACAAAGTTGCAGATAATAGCTGCTGTAAAATAAATACGTGTATTTTTGCCAGAAACACAAACGACTTAGTCTAACCTTAAAGTTACAACCCAAAAAGCAGATTGCACGAACGTTATTTCGAAAGTTTTTGAATTATTTTCCATGTTAAAGAGAGTTTCAGAACTGTTTACTACTTATATACGTATATCGTGCAGTTATAAATTTATAGATCGGAAAGCAATCAGACAGCGTCGTTTGCAGAATTCATAGTACTTTTGCAGTTTTTAAATTACTCGTACCAATAACAGAGAAGAGATTAATGTCGCCATTGACCAAAGACTATGGAAAACGTAGAAGGTTTTTCAAAACAGCAATTTTTGTTATAAGTATGTTTTACTTATTAAAATTCATTAATTTAAATAATTGTTAATATTATGAATAATATGCGCAAACACAGGTACCTAATGGATATAATAGAGGCCATTATTATCTTTAGACAAAAGGTCCCTCTGCTGGATTAGACCTCCTTTAGGATGAGAGGGCTTGAGGTATTTCCCACGCAGGCCCGGTGCGGTTGGGACCTGCACATATATGCGCAGGTTTCGTCGTGATGTTTTCCTTGACCCAAAAGATTAAAGTAATTTTTAATGCAATTTCGCAATTATATTCTGAAAACTCATGGGTGCATGCCCGGGTTCGAGAGCATAATAGTACCAACCATTACGTTACCACGATGAACGATAAAATGAAAAGGTTAAAAAGTTTGTTCCAAAAATTTTCTAAAAATAAGAATAGTCATAACAATGATCAAAAATCAAGATTCAAGTTTAATTTCTTCAATCCTTTAAACATCCCCATTTATTTACCGGCATGAAAATGTTTGCATCTTTTACGTTGTTTATCTTATTAATCTCCATTCCTGCTACCCTTATTTGTATTATGCTGGGCCCTGATATACTTTTAATCCTTTTAAAGGACGTCCCATTATCATAAGCCTCATTCTATAGGTATTGTGCGAAGGTTCGGAGACACCCCGTATGTTCGCTTTATACTTAATTAATATTTGAAAGGCTGTTTTCGTTGGGATCTGTGAAAAACACGTTAACAAGATCCTTAAATGTGGGTTTTACACGTGTTAATCAATAGTTTAGTTTTAAGCTTTGTTGAGTTTAGCGTATTCATTTGTGGATTCGTTCATTTTTAACTAGACACGATAGTGCGACTCAGATGTTTGTAAACAAAATGAATTACGCGTCTGTGTATTATTAACTTCAAAATCAACTTGTGTAGTTATTTGTGTAGACGGATTAAGACTCATCAGAGTCAAGTCTTTTAGGGCAGACCTTAAATGAACACGATGTTCCGACACTAATTTTACATTATTTTTGGATGTATTAATATCACAGAGTTGTACGTCATCGTCATGACTAAAGTCTTTGATCTAATTAAAGCGACATAATTACGAGTATACCTACCTACGTTTGAGTCACACTGAATCACGTGAAAGCACAGAGTAATTAGTGATATTGAATCAACTGACGTCAACGTCGGCCATATTAATGCAATTGAATTTTGTTTACAATCCAGACAGTTTTTGGGCAATAGTGGTAAATATGTCATGCACTCTTCAATAAAAGTAAACAATTTGCATAATTGCGATATCGTTTACACTAATTGCCAATTACAGTTGGGTTTCATTCAGTGCGTGTAATTTCAGTGACATAAGTGACATGACACAAGTAACCATAAACAAGTTAATTAAAAATAAAAAGGTTTTGTGTAAGTAAATAATACTGAATTGAATGTTTTCTACGATCTTTACAGTAGTAATTTTAAAACGATCCGTAACTTATAAGAAAATGAAATTCACAGAAATATGTACCCCCCTTAAAGGTTGACTGGTAGAGATCTCTTAAAAGGTTATCCCTTTAAGGTAGCTTTTATACACGCATCTTTACTTTTTTTTCTGTATTTTTGTTCAATAAAGGGTTTACATAATACATATTATAATAATTATGTGTAGGTCAGTCTATAAGGTATCATAAAATAAATTAAAAGGATTTTTCTTTCAGCGGTTGAGCAAGTCAGAATGAATTGACCTGCAATGATTATTCACATAAAAAAAACATTCAAGACAACAATATCATCTAATGTACGTAAAAATTAGTCAATATTAATAAAAAAATCTTAAAAAACGTTTACATGAGTTTACTCAAACTTTCCGGATGAATTTTGAGTAGGTAAATACATTGTATAATTTTAACCATTTAAATTTCAGTATTTATATATGCAATATTTCAGTGGCTGTTTTGATATCTTTTCAACAATGCCTTTCAGAATTATAATCATGCCGCTTAGGAATTATCCCGTTAACAAAGTATAGCCTCTCCGGCCTGACATGGGCAAATGTCGTCCTTTTGTTTCTCGCCCGCCTCGACGCTGATATCTTTTACAACTTAGCGTGGTAATCCTTGGTGAATTCAATTAAATTTGAATAAATTAATTTTATCTTCTCTTTATTCAAGCGCTAATGAGCTAAAATAAAAACTGCGAGCTTTGTAATTAAATGCCGGTAGAAAATACTTAACAATAGCACCTAAATATTTGCTTCGATTCTTTCCAGAACTCTTGAATAAGAGAGATTCTGAGACTTCAACGTTCACAATGAAAAGCTGAAATTATTTCACCTCATAATGGACACAAAAGTTTCAAGTGCTCTTTCAAAAGTTATAAAGATTTTAAATCTAGGACAGTCAACACCGCGCTACGGAAAAAGCCCGGTGTAAAATCTGATGAAGAAAGTGCTACAAAAATCCATTTTCCCTATTAACAGTTAATCTTGGAAAGATGATACCGGGAAAGCTAGGCTTTAACAGTTTTTTATTTGACTTTAAATTTTTCAGGATTCCGCATCGTGAAACCCACGATTCAATTGTCAATATATTATTTTTGAAAATACCCTAAGGTACGTAGACGGCAGATGGGCTTGTAGACTTCTCGTCAAATAACCTATGTGAGCTAAGGATGCCCGAAACGTATCGATATTTTGTGTGTTATACAATTCGTTAAGATGCACACGATACACTGACATAATGATACACGATACAACGTGTTGATACGAGACGATGCAATTTATTTACTTTTAATAAATCTTTTTTATTCTTAACAATAGTATGGAAAACATCACGTTACTTAGCAATGTTACTACTACCTATATGTTCCGTATTGAGAGTAAGCAGATACTCCCAGACTTCCGAACAATCCTGTCTCATTTCTTGAAGCCTTTACTACATTTCACACTAACCTAAAATAGCAAATAGTCTTTATTGCTGAAAATGGGTTTAACAAAGACGTTAAACACAAAAACCTGATCTATTAAGTGTGCCTTTTTTTTAATTCTTAATTTTCTGTTTGTCTTGTTAACTGTGCAAACCAAGACATTTTCTTACAATGTAGGTAATAAAGAGTGCAATATTTTTACTGATTATTGGGTTGGGATGACCTAGACCCGTACAAAATCGAATGGCACGAACAGGCTCCTGACAGTGACGAGGAGCGAAAGCGTTAGGGCACTCAATAAGCTACAAAAATGGTTTTAACTTAAAATAAATGAAGACGTGAGTGGATGAAGGGGGTATATCGCATTTTATCATTTTCGGTTTTATGCCATAAATTAAAGAAAGAAAGAAAGAAAGAAAGAAAGAAAATACATTTATTTACAACATCACAAGACACAATATTATACAAAACAAAAAGGCAATACTAAAGCTAAAGATAGAATGTGTCATTGCGGTTGCAAATCGGACACTGGCTCAGCATAATGCTGAGGCGTTTAAAGTACCCCAGCGCTGATTTTCAGCCAGTACCGTTGGTGACACCCGGATCGCTGTTTAGATAGATAAATAAATAAATAAACTGCACACTAATAGCTACATACATAAGACTAGGTACATGCGTAAATAAATAATTTGTAAATTGTAAAAGCAAATAATAATAAGAAAATTTCTTGCACATAATTAGTATATCTCACTTGCCAAGTATACAACCCTGCGCGGACTAAAACGAAAAATGAAATAACCAAGACAATAAAAATCAAAGAAGTTTTGTGAAATAGTGCTGGAAAGGAGAGGAAATTAAGGATTTTGCAATGACAACAAATAGCCTTTAAGCTTTCGCCCAAAGGTGTACCTGCTAGTCACACTTAGGATGGGAGGAGGGATGTCATTCCAGCACTTAGACGCCGCGAACCTAAAACTCCCTCGAAACGCCTCCGTCCGGTGCGGCGGCACAATAGCCTTAAGTCTGCGCAAACTTTTCAACCATGAGATTTTTTTAAAAAGGTAGGAAGGCGTCTTGTGCCGCACTACACCGAACAAAAGGGTTGCAAGGTGCAAGCGCCTGCGATTGTGCATCTTAAGCAGATCAGCAGCGTTCAAGTACGGAGTGACATGGGACCGAGGAGGGACCTTGAAGCAAAAACGAGCACATGCGTTTTGAACTCGTTGGAGCAATCTCCCAGAACGACCAAGTAAGCAACCATCATAAACGACGTCACAATAGTTCATCCTAGACAATACGAGTGATTCACACAATCGGACACGCAAATCCACACTGAGGTAATCACGAATATTGTTAAGAATCCGAAGGCGATAGAAGCAGCTGCTAACTAACTGAGCAATATGGCTCTCGAAGCGTAACTCGCCATCCATAATTAGCCCAAGATTTCTTGCTACGTCTACCCTCTCTATTGGGTCGCCCATGATAGCAACATCCTCGGAAGCCAGGTATTTCAGAGTATTACGAATTTGATGCCCGGATCCAAATATAAGATACTTGGACTTTCCAGGATTAAGAGCCAGACAGCACCTCCCCGACCAAGAGAAAACCCGATCAAGGTCCGCGTTAATGTTCTTCACGACGGTGACTGCATCTGAAGGCACACTGGATGCATACAGTTGCAAGTCATCGGCGTAAAGATGGTATCTACTGTTCTTTATACAAGAAACGATATCAGCGCTGTAAAGTATAAAGAGCAGCGGACCCAAGATCGAACCCTGCGGCACTCCTCTGTTCACAGAACTAAGGGAAGACCGCAAAGCACCATCATTCATTCCACGTAACTCAACCGCCTGTGCCCGGCCGGACAAGTAACTGTCAAACCACCTAATCGCCATAGCATCAAATCCGTAATATGACATCTTAGATAATAGCAAGGACAAATTGATGCAATCAAAAGCCCTAGAGAAATCCAAAAGAACCAAAATGGTACTTCTGCCAGCATCCCTTGCCTGTAAGATGTTATCGACTACATCGAGTAGTGCAGTAGCAGTCGATCGACCCTTGCGAAAACCCGACTGTAGTTCAGGCAGGATGCTATTTTTCTCCAGGTATTCCGACAGCTGATCACAAATTACCCTCTCTAATATCTTCGATGTGCAAGGAAGAATACTTACAGGATGAAGGTCGGATAGGTCAGCTGGATTCGGTTTCTTAGGTAATGGAGTCACTCGAGCGTTTTTCCAGTCCTTCGGGAATGTTGTAGTCGTAATACTTTTGTTGACAATAAATGTCAAAATGTCAGCAGTCTTTGAAAGTGTCAAATGAAGCATGTCAACAGAAATCGAGTCCAGTCCCTTTGCTGTAGATTTTATCCTAGTAATAATTTTAGCAACAGTCTTCGATGTCGTTGTTGTAAGTTTAAAAGTCGAGTCTCCATGTCTGTGAAATTCGTAAAAAGACAAGTCAGATATAGATACTTCCGACTGCCCTGGAACGTTGAGAAAATGGCGATTTAAAGTGGTTAGGTAGGTCGTTTTGCACTTGTGGCTCTGGGAGAACTGTGCGCTTCAAATTTTTCCAGAGAGTCTTACTGTCAGTTGTGTCGTTGATATGTTGTTTGAAGAAGGCACGCTTCTCGTTGTGGATTGCTGCAATAACGAGATGCTTTAGATCCAAGTAGTACTGCCTATGTGAGTCCAACTTAGTTCGCTTAAATCTCGAATGCGCTTCGTTTCGTAGACTCATCATAAGCCTCACATTACTGGTGAGCCATGGTTTTGGTGCCTCCTTCATCACAACCGTCTTCTCTGGCGCATGTCTGTCAAAAAGTTCCAGTAGAAGGTCATCAAAGCGTCTCACCATTTCGTCAACGTCTTCAAGGAGAGTTATCTGGTTCCAGTCCATTTCGTCAAGGTCACGGTAGAATTCAATTAAGGTTCTAAGTGCATAATGCAACACCGAACGCTATCAGTTCTCATGTTTTTAAACTATAACAGCTTTAAACCCAGTGTATAAAGGACCTATGTACAAGAAAAAGTTACGTTCTTCGTGAATGAACGTGCTAAGGGCACATGACTCTAGAAGTGGTTACCAGTTTGCGAGTGAATATAACAGAAGAAAGTGTCATGTACGCACTTAGCTCCTTCATCCATGTTATGAGACAAACTTTTATTTTATCTTATTCTGACATATCCGATATCCAAAAAAAAAAGAAAACATTAGGGATCAGCTGAAATTTATAAACTCTGAATGCAGGTAGGTATTTTTACGAAGAAATTCTACTAAATCAATAAATTTTGTTACAATAAACACTTTCAATTATTTAACTTCTTTTCTTTGCAGAACAGCTTAAAGGAGAAAGAAGGGGTTATGTACTTATTTAAATAAAAAAATGTAGCATTTATTAAAAAAATCAATAGATCAGGCTATTTGGTTGATTTTTATAAAAGTAACAATACCCTATTCAATTTAAAAACAAAATTACAACGTAAAAACCTTTAACTGCGATTTACTAGAAATAATGTTTTTGTGACATGCCCCCTTCATCGACTCATGTCTTCAAATCATTAAGGTTTTAGCATAATCATAATTCATATAACCATCCTAAATTTCTTATAAACTTCTTTTATCTTCCTTGGCAGATAATGAGTAGACAGACTCCGTAATGTAGACAAAATAATCAAATACGATACGATGTATCGATACGTAGTTAACACCTCCCTAACGTTGCACATACGAACTATAAAATCCCCATTACACATGGAACCTTTTCCCGGCACCGAACACATACTTTGCATACCTCTCGTCCCTGTTAAGAATAGTCCATTTCAATTACAACTCACTTTCTCTTATGGGAGTGCTACTAAAAGCTTTCTCCGTACTTATCGTGCCGAGGTTAGGTGAGGGCGGAAAAAAGGAAATTTATTAACATCTTGATTAAGGCTATCTTCATTTACGTTGCCTTTGCCGTTTGTTCCAAATCTGAATGCTTCGATGGAAGGGCGAAATTCGTATTTCCTGCGCAGGATTAGGATTGCCACGTGTTTGGATTAAGAACGTTGTGGATGAGTAAGTTACGGTTTGAAAAGTAAGTAAATATTTATCTATACAGCCTTCTTAAACTTAACTTTAAAATAAACACGAATATTCGTCCATTCGTAACAAATCCACAATTAATTGCGTGAAGATATTTTTTTGAGTTTCTTTTCTCTTAACTAACCAAAACTTTTATCAACTTAGATCCCTAAATTGATTAAAGTTCTTGTTATCGAGAGAGATGATTGCAAACTCGGAAAAATATTTTAAGGCAATTTCTTGTGGAATTGTTATTGAGTTAAGAGCTCCGACTGCTGAAATACAGGTTTTACACCTAGTTTGGCAGCTGTGGCCCACTTTATTTATGATTTTATCTAGTTTCCACATATATTTGTATAAGATACCTGTACCTTTTTATGGAAATAAAGAATTATTATTAATTATTATTATTATATTTTGGGTGTTGTTTTGAACTGTTTTGACCGCCGTATCCCGTGATTTACGATTATTAACTTATAATACGTCCGTCAACTAAAATCCCAATAACCACTACCACTCGTGTGGTCGCAGAATTGCAATTGGTTTTCGTGGACATTATTCTTAGATTTTTGTAACACACGGCATAGGGCGATTAAAATTCTTGAGACCGGACCCATTTAGTACCTAAATACAGTTTCAATCAGCAAATATAGGAAAATATTGTCAAAATTATTTGGTCACTGATAATTAAATCCTGGTAACTATGACTGTTCCCTGACACTACAATTTGGCCGCTTTCAAGTCTAGGGTGAATGAGCATTTACTAGGCAAGCGTGCTCCATCGTTGGCCTCATCTTCGGTTTCCATCAGGCAAACGCAAGCCTATATTGTATAATATAAAAAAACAGGAAGTTTAAAACATGAGTATCTAAGGCATATTGACAACAATTCAAGCCCTCTCATTTTAAGAAGACAGTCTGTGCCCAACAGTGGTCCGTATAGCCGGAGATGATGAAGGACGGATTATGTAAAATACTTACGGTTCTGGGACTTCTGCAAGGGTTTAATCTGGTGGGCGCAAGCTAGTTATATCCTATTCTTAGTATAACACGTTTTCATTACAGTGAAAATGTATGTTTTATCCGGAGCATGTACCAGGTGCGTCGGCGGTTCCTGGCAACCCTACCCGGTAACACGAGACCGTCGGGGGAGCCGTAAGCAAAAAGCCGGTACGAATGATAATGGCCTGATTAAGAAGGTCCCCACGTCTCCCCGTATTGTATTCTGGCATGTTTTTCTTGGTAAAATACTCTTTAGATAAAATTGCGAGTCAATCTATATAATCTACCCCCGACCCGACTAAATCTTTGTAAAGGTTCCAAATTCTATTTTTGTTCGATAAGGAAAGGTGAAATAATAAGGAAAATGAGTAAAAAATGATATTGAAGCCACTTGGTAAATCGTGGTTAGGTTAACAAATAGAATCAGAGAGTACGTAGAGTATTTTCTTTAGTAACTAAGTTCAATATCGTCAATTAAATGTGAATTTCAGATGGAAATAGCATATTAGCCAATTATGTGATACGTGCACACTACTAAGTTGTGCTATGTATTTTCCCTAATTGCCTTGATAGCACAACCTAATGAGCTTCCAGTATTCTCCAATACCAATAATCTTAAGTCATGACAATACATGTTACTTCACTAAAATATGATAATTGAACATGAAATTTTTTGTACATACATCTCTATGTAGCTAGGACAAATTATGAAATTAGAAAAAAAAACAAATAATGTAGTTTACAAAATTGGTACGAATATTTTTGAATTGTACTTACTGATAAACAAACTAAAAGTCTTCTTTGGTGAGGGTAGAGCCGGCAATTGAACAACAAGTGACACAACAAGATCAGTTTTTCGATTTTGCTCTTCTCGAAAATCAGTTTATATTTTACTAAAAATTACTGCATTTAGTTCATTACTGCATTAAATTGGTTAATTGAACTAATTTGTGTTATTTTTTTTACAACAAAAAAGGACAGTTTATTTGAAATATTTATGGGCGCTAGGGCCTTTGAGACGTTTTAAAATTACAGCTTTGTTTCATTCGGTCGCTTTTGTAAAAATAGACATTCATTTTGTTGGATTGATCTATTTTCCGTTGTCCACTCTATAACACTCAAATGCAAACATCTATCACAGCTATCCGGGCTGTGAGCATGTCGCAACATTTAATAATTCCTGCACCGACTTCGGCACTCTGTTACCAACATTAATCATAGTGTAATCCGCCCCGACCGAAATCCAAATACGCTCATCGTCGTAGGTGCGACCACGGTGCGTTCGCGATAAAAATTGTTTACAGAACTAATTAAAATGGCATGACGCAGCCCCTGGCCGCCTTGCCCCGGGCGTTGTAATCCAATTCTGGGGCCGGGTGTGTCCGGGAAAGCCCGAAACATTAGTAATTAAATTCCGTAGTAAATCAGTCGTAATTTTCTGATAGGTAAAAATGCGTGGGGTAATTGCGTGTCCTGCCCTGTGTCACACATGTGAGGATAGTCCCTAGCTTGTACAAAAGACACGAGCATATTTGCTTGTTAACCGACTTCAAAGAAAAGAGCAGGTTCTCAATTCGTCTGTAGGTATGTTTTTTTACCTTTGTTTTTTGTCTTACAACATGGTGTGACAAACGTGATATATCTTAGGACAATATTCAATATTGTTTTTTATTCAACTTTGCAATGTTTGTACATTTATAAGTTTGTTAACGTCAAACTTTCAAAGTCGAAATTTACCCAATTTTAGTTATCAGATTGACGTAAAATTTGGGATGAATTTGTAGGTATTAGACAGTAATAGACAGTAAGTCGTGTTGGATGCGGATGGCACGGGACCGATCTGTTTGGCGAGCCTTGGGGGAGGCCTATGTTCAGTAGTGGACGTCTTTCGGCTGAAATGATGATGATGAGACAGTAAGCTATTCTAAAGAGTTGACGACCTACATATATTTATATTAAAATAAAAGTGTACTCGAACTTACCCACAGATCTGAAAAAAAAAGTGTGAAGAGTTGGACTGAAAACCAGCGCTGTGCGCGTGCGCACCTCCGTGGGCATGCATCCACAGCACACGCTGAGCCTAATCCGTTTAACACGCTTAGTTATAGGTTCAATGTAGAAAATAATATTGTATCTTTTTTTTTTCTAAGAGTGTTAATAAAATTCTATTCTATTCTATTCTATTCTATTCTATTCTATTCTATTCTATTCTATTCTATTCTATTCTATTCTATTCTATTCTATTCTATTCTATTCTATTCTATTCTATTCTATTCTATTCTATTCTATTCTATTCTATTCTATTCTATTCTATTCTATTCTATTCTATTCTATTCTATTCTATTCTATTCTATTCTATTCTATTCTATTCTATTCTATTCTATTCTATTCTATTCTATTCTATTCTATTCTATTCTATTCTATTCTATTCTATTCTATTCTATTCTATTCTATTCTATTCTATTCTATTCTATTCTATTCTATTCTATTCTATTCTATTCTATTCTATTCTATTCTATTCTATTCTATTCTATTCTATTCTATTCTATTCTATTCTATTCTATTCTATTCTATTCTATTCTATTCTATTCTATTCTATTCAATTCTATTCTATTCTATTCTATGCTATTCTGTTCTATTCTGTTCTATTCTATTCTATTCTATTCTATTCTATTCTATTCTATTCTATTCTATTCTATTCTATTCTATTCTATTCTATTCTATTCTATTCTATTCTATTCTATTCTATTCTATTCTATTCTATTCTATTCTATTCTATTCTATTCTATATTATGGAGTGCAGTGTATGTACGTAAACCGAATTCTTCCTACTTGTTTGCCGTGGGTGTACAAAATGAATAAATTATTAACGTAGCTATTTTACTCGGCTGACTTAAAGCAGCAAGCCAACGTCAGATTAATTAACTTCAGATTTTTGTTTACTTTACCTACAATTAAGAATTATTTTGTTTTTAAATACTTCTGTAACTAGAACACACTAAATTAACTAGAAAAGTAAATGCTGGTGCCGGGAATCGAACCCGGGTCTTCGTCAATCCAGGACGCTATGCTAGACTCCTACACCACTCCAAGCTTAACTTCATGGTGAAATTTGTGTTCTCGAGACAGTTAGGGTAAAACCAGAATAGTTGTCCCAGGGGTATTAGTTGCCTCATTTAGAATTACTCTAGTTTTGCGAATGAATCGTATTTTATTTAAATTATTTATTGAGAGACTTTCCAGCTATCACTAAGTTGACCAAGTCGCATGTCTCTGTGTAATTGCATGGAAACCCAAAATGCGATCAAAGTTTTTAGGGTATATAGAGTTGTCCCGTTTCGGGGGAGGGCATCTATCCTAAACGGCATTGATATAGATCAGGCAACTATCCCATACGTGGGATATCTGTCACAAAATGAAGAGGTCTGCTATAATCGCTAATACTCTGAAATATTCAAGAATTTTTTTTTTTACTTTTTAAAAATTGGTCGATGAAAACACGAAGTAGGTACCGGCCGGTTTTATAAATAAAACATTTTACTTTTTTTACTAAGAAAATGAGTGATTTCAAAAAGTGGGGCAACTATCCCGGTTTTACCCTAGTCTAGCGTATAGTATAATCATTCACTTACTCTAAGTAACTACTTAGTTATGAAATGATTTCGTATTATTATAAAATTTTATTTATTGTACTTGATGGCGTGCTCGTATTTTGTAGAGAGAATTTTCTTGGTGAATTTAATAGTTTAGTGCAGTTTAAAGCAGTATAATATATTATATCACTTTAGGGTAAGTAAAAATTACTTAACTCGTCTGGTTTACGCCATACCGCTTTGCGTCGGGGCTTAACTTCATACTCGATTAGTAATCTGTGTTTTCCTCCCCCTGGTAAAACAACTTTCACAGCACAATGTATGAAAATATAACAACAAAATGTAACTATAACAAAGAAAAGGAGTTCCCTTAGACAAGGTTCCGAAGATGCTGACAGCGTTCCACTTTTGAATAGCAAAGCTAATTCATTGTCCGAAATAGCTGGCAGTTCTTGGGTCTCCTGTTACGTCTACTAACCTCTTTAAATACTATTTCCTTGTATAGCCTCATAGCGCTAGGACCGCACGGAGCAGGAGTCTCACTCAACAGCGTGAGTGAGCAAGTTGAATAGCATACCAACACACGTCTTCCGTGAAATCAACTCAATTGTAATTACGTAGTACGCAGGCCAGCATCGCATTTTTATTTACCTGACTTATTTCGCGCGTAAGATTACTTTTCTATTTCTGTAGGTACAGCATCAATATTAAAATTATACGTGACTTAAATCTCAACAATGACTTGTAATGAACTCTCATT
Organism: Archips crataeganus; assembly: GCA_947859365.1. Lineage (NCBI taxonomy): Eukaryota > Metazoa > Arthropoda > Insecta > Lepidoptera > Tortricidae > Archips > Archips crataeganus. Next base: position 13,134,765 of record OX402057.1, on the reverse strand, counting down.
TCCAGGCAACGGGGAAAAAATGTCGGAAAGTAAATACGAGGTAGGTATCGGCCGAAATTAATCTTTTTTGTGTAGGGAAAAAGATGATGAATTTTTAAAACCGAATTCGCTAGGGTATGATATTTCATTCGTCTTATTTTATTTAAGTTTTGGACAAAGAAAGCTTATAAAGTACAAACGGGTAGTGAAACTCTACGGGCCTGTTTAACCGCTCTTTATTAACTCTCTTTTGTTTTATAATATAGAAATCTCTGATGTACCTGATTCCCTGAAGCGGCTGAAGCTGTCACCGTTTCTATGTATGTTTTTTTAACTTTGGACTTTCAAATCCGGCCCGCTATGTCAAAAATAATAATTTAATTCATACTCTGCACACGATTCCCACAGTCGAAAATTAGTTGAAATGTCTTACGTATAATATTGAACAGTCAAAACTCCGATATGACATCGACTTAAAAACTTATGTTGTCACTTGTCAAACTGACAATCTTACAGATGTCGTCTAGCTCTTTTCAATGAGAGAAACGATAAATCTGCTGAATTTCTGAAGTACTTATGTCTTGAGACGACCAGATGGCCTAGTGGTTAGAGAACCTGACTACGAAGCTTGTGGTCCCGGGTTCGATTCCCGTGTCGGGGCAGATATTTGTATGAATAATACGAATATTTGTTCTCGGGTCTTGGGTGTTTGATATGTATTTAAGTATGTATCTATCTATATAAGTATGTTTATCCGTTGCCTAGTAGGTACCCATAACACAAGCTTTGCTTAGCTTACTTTGGGACTAGGTCAATTGGTGTGAATTGTCCCGTGATATTTATTTATTTATTTATTTAATTAGCCATAAAAACAAATCGTTAGGTGCCTACTTACTTTTTTGTTCTTTGTTTTTTTATTGCACTTGTAATGACAGTCCAACTCGATGCAATCCAACTACTGGAAGTGGGTTAATAGTGACAAACACGCATACTAACAAATGAAGTTAAATAAAATGCTTGTTACACACATGCTTTTACATAGATACTGGCTTAATGACCATACTCATCATCATCCTACCATCCCGTCAATCCAGCCTATTATATATCACAAAACGAGAAGGTTTGGACCGTAGTTCCCACGCGGGTCCAATTGAGATTGGGAACTTCACACACACTACTGAATTTCTTTACATTTATTTGCAGGATTTCTCACGAAGTTTCCATCACCGTAAAGCTTGTGGTAAATTTCTAATATAAACTCACCAGCAAAAAATTTGGCCCACAGTCCACCTTTCATACAAACGAGGCTACTTTGATGCCTTATTCCTACACCAGGGTAGTGCCCCGGTTGAGATCTGATGATGGATATCCAGAGCATTGATAATGGTGGTCCAGAGTTTCTAACACACACAACTGATTCAACAATCAGTTTACACCACAGCGAGAGAATTTGTACAGCACTGAGATTTTATTGCAATTTTAGCTGTTTTTCTAAATGTGTATAATTTCCGTGTTAAACGCAGATTCAATCAAGAGGGTATCTTAGGAACTCTGAATGTCCTTTATCAATGCTTGGAGTAGCTATCATCAGTTCACAGCCAAAGCACCGCCTAGTGAAGAACCAAGACATCAAAGTGACCTCGTTTGTATGATTGTTGGACTGTGGGCCAAATTTTTTGCCGGTGAGTGTATTTTCGTACTCTTTCGAAAAACTCAGAGGTGAGAGCCCGGATCCTCTGGTTGAGAGGCCATATTTATTGTCAAACCACTAGGATGCACGAATTTATACTCCTGATAATCATACTCAGTTAAATACAATCAAACCGTGGAAAAACCCTGTTTATATTACTACCGCAAAAAGGCAAGGACGACTTAATGAAAGGTAAACCATGAATTACTGCTGTGGGGGGAATACATTGAGGCTGCTAATTGGGCAGGCCGATTGGGTACAGGTTTAATTCGTCATCACCATCATCATTTTATAGCCGAAGGACGTCCACTGCTAGACAAGGCTCATTGATACCAATCACTACGTTTGGAAGCGGCTTGCATCCACCTTGAACCAGCGGCCTTAACCAAATCGTCCGGCCACCTCGTTGGTGGACGTCCCACGCTGCGTTTGCCAGTCCGTGGTCTCCATTCGACAACTTTTCGGACCCAACGGCCATCTGTTCTGCGTGAATTATCCAATTTCTTGGGATAAAACTATCCTATATGTTAATCCAGGTCATAACCTATATGTGTGCCAAATTCCATTAGAATCTGCCAATCCATTTTAGCCTGAAAGAGTAACAAACATTCACTCATCCATCGATCCATAGAAACTTTCACGTTGATAATAATATATTATTATTAGTGGGATTAAAGCAACATTGTGCAACGAGATAATGACGCTACACGATGTGCAGACTAGTTACCAGTATGTAAGGATTAATTACAAACCGGATGACATGTTGCCAGCATTCTATTCCGGCACCGGCACCAAAACAAAACGCGACCGACAGCCGTCACCGCCATTAGCGATGAGCGATGACGATCGCGATGTGTCCGCTGACTTTTATTCCCTTTTCATCCCTTGTGTATCATTTGTGATCATCGACAGTACCAACTTGACGGATTAATGTGAACTTTGAGGCTTCAGGGATAAAGGCACTAATTGATTGATTGTGTGCCGTGATGGGTTAATCGAAGCTTTTCAGATCATGCTGTAATGGCTGAGTTGTGATTTATGAGTTAATTGAAGGATTCGATGTGACAAAAGGAGCTGACATAATGACATACATTAACCGTTATAGCGAAGCGTGATGACTGATGAATTATGTTGTTTTCGGAAAGCTATTATGAGACATATTATTCCACATACCACCATCACTAATTCTCCAGCCTTTTAAATTTAGCAGCAGTTTACTGCCCAGGCACACGCCTCTTCTTATTACTCACGTACACATACACCTTCTATATTTCGCCGCCCCCGCAGAATAAAGCCGCAAAGTGCAGTTACCTCCTTTTTATTGTTCATTCAGTTTTGACATCTACGCGTTAAAATACATCACCTCAATTTTTTCCATATTTTTTTACTAAGTACTTACGAAGATACAAAAAATAAAGACATTATTCCTTGTCACAGACAAAACTAGAAAAATCAGCAATATGTTATTGCGTACCAGAATTGAAACAATGTTTCGTGTAAAGTATCAAACTGTAGTTATAAGGTGCAACAGAAATAGAAAATTAATTGCAAACCCTTTTGCAGTTTTCTTCTGGTGCAGATTTTAATATTACAATTCCGTAACATCCATTTGAAAAAAAAATCTAGATAGTTTAATACGATAACATTCTTTACTTTTCTGTTTTACCTAAATATTTAGTGTAAAAGCCGTTGCCAAACCGAATAGGCCATTTTTTACGAAGCAAGTGATGTCGTTGTCTCTTCCTACCATAGAGCGAACCACGTCGCGGACGCAAGTGACCCTTCATTCCGCTTTCGGCGCTGCTAACTCAGTCTGTTTGTGTTACATTACAAATTCTTTACTTACTGCCCGTGATACACACAATGATTTTCATCACATTGCGAGGAAAAAAAATCCAAAAATAAAATTATTCGGTCTCTAAACACTTAAATATAATAAAGTAGTGGCCACCCGCCAACACAAAATGTCAATTTTTTCGAGTCATGTATCATAGATAATGCAAACTGTGTTTAGTTTCTGTCAACATTTAAAAAAATACTTACAAATATGTAGAACCAAACAGATTACAGCCTCTACTATAAAGCTCATGGAAGATCGACGTAAGATGATCCTACAGACATCTGGTGACGCTTGCCAATACCGGCGGGTTAATAGACAGATCTCGGAGTCTCTGAGGCGCGATATACGCCATGTTAATACTAATATTATTGAAGTGGCGATATAGCGCAACAGAGGCTCTAAAGTTTTTGCAAAGAATCTGTATATTGGGCAAAGCCAACTGGCAGAGTTAAAGACCGATGAAGGTAGGATCGTGAGCTCTAAACCGGAGCTATTGTTAGAAGTCGAAAAGTTCTATGGACAATACACATCCACGAGAAAACCCGACATGGATCTAGCTCTAGACCCGAGAGCTAGATTAACCCGACACTACATCGAAAACATCCCGGACGTCAGCTTGTACGAGATTAGTGTGGCTCTCAAGCAACTCAGGAATGGCAAAGCCCCTGGTGATGACGGAATAACGGCCGAACTTCTGAAGGCGAGAGGAAAACCAGTCCTCAAAGCCCTTCAGAAAGTATTCGATTCCACCATTCATGAATTGGTGATGTTCTTCAAAAAAGGCGATAATACCTTATTGAAGAATTATTATAGTCCCATTTCACTTCTGAGCCATGTTTATAAGCTGTTTTCGAGATTCATCCGTCACGAATTGTCTCGCGCGCAAGTTAGACGACTTCCAGCCTCCCGAACAAGCCGGATTTCGAAAGGGCTTTAGCACTGTTAGATCACATACATGCGTAACGGCAGGTTATACAGAAAACCGAAGAGTATAACCGCCCCCTTTGCCTGGCATTTGTAGACTACGAGAAAGCCTTCAATTCGATCCAGACTTGGGCTGTACTGCAGTCTCTCCAACGGTGCCAAGTAGACTCCACAATCTCCGTCTGACTTCAGGACAATATGTCGAAGCCTATTCTATTGCAGCGGGGAGTCAGTCAAGGAGATGTTATTTCCCCGAAACTGTTCACCGCTGCACTAGAGGATGCGTTCAAGTCTCTAGACTGGGAAGAGCGTGGCATTAATGTAAATGGCGAATATACATCACTCACTTTTGATTTGCCGACGACGTGGTGCTTATGGCTGAACCTTCATGGAGGACCTTAGTGCGATGCTCGCTGACCTCGGAAGAGTCTCCGAGATAGCTGGACTTAAACTGAACATGGACAAGATGAAGTTTATGTCGAACGCCCAAGTTTTACCAGCTCCCGTCGTAATAGGAGACACTATGCTCGAAGTTGTTGACGACTATATCTACCTGGGACATATAATCCAATTAGGTAGGTCCAACTTCGATCGACGATTCGATTCGATCGACCTTTCGATCTTTCGATCGACGAAATAGACTCGGCTGGGCAGCGTTCGGAAAGCTTCGCAATATTTTGTCATCCAATATACCGCAGTGTCTCAAGTCAAAAATCTTTGGACTTGTGTGTGTTGCCAGTGATGACTCATGGCACTGAGACGCGGCCGCTAACAATGGGCCTCATAAGGAAGCTCAAAGTCACTCAGAGGGGGATGGAGAGGGCTATATTTGGAGTTTGTATGCGGGGTCGCATTAAAAATTATGAAATCCGCGCAAAAACTAAAGTCACCGACATTACTCGAAGAATCGCCAGACTTAAGTGGCATTGGGCAGGGCACATCACTTATAGAATAAAATTGATGGCCGTGGCCGGTTTTTCACTAGACGTATCTGAATACCTGCTTAGTCCTGAAAGAGCGCACTGTCATAGTTCATCTAATTAATGTGAACATGAAAACTCCTTCAGTTAGTTCAGATGTTTTTAATATTTTCAGTAGAATGGTTTCTCTTTTTGCATTACATGGGGTATGTACGCCAAACCAGATAAAAAATGTAAAGTGAGATTCAGGAATAAACCGCATCAAAATCCGTTGCGTAGTTTTAAAGATCTAAAGCATACATAGGGACAGACAGACAGCGGGAAGCGACTTTGTTTTATACTATGTAGTGGTTGACTATTTTTGTTATTTTAAAGTTCTTGATTACAAATAAATACACAAGACTAACTAAGTTTAGGGAGATTAAGGAAACCAATCGCAAATACTTGTTTATGATAAAATTCTTGGGAGTATTTTTAAGTTTTATGATGGCTACTTATCCTAGTGGCTAGTTTTAATGAAATATTACATTTTTTTATTGCTTCTTAAAAACAATTAAAATAACGTTTTTCTTACTAAGAAAAATTTATTACTTTATCATTTTAACTCGTTCTCCTTTTGGTATTTTGTAAAATGATGTTACAAATATAAAAAGATCCTGTAAAATACTGAAAAAAACATTAATCATCTGTTACTTGTTCAGTATTATTATAAATGGACCAGAATAAAACAGTAATAATGTGTTGCCATTACAACTGTATTGCAAAAAATACAAAGAATATAAAAGTTACTGTTCATTACAAAACTAAAAAAAGGAAAAAAATAGACGAACAAAACCGTAAAGTAATTTTACCAATAATAGAATACGCAAATAGTTTTGTAAATCGTTTTTTCGTCAATAACTTTTAAATGATGAATGCTTAATCCAAAACAGCTATTAAAATAAGTGGGGAAAAAAATTAGCTTTTGAATGCCACTAAAACTTAACTTCTACTGCTTATTATTAAAAAGTTGTGGATCAATTTCGGTTTTTATTTATTCCTGTAAAATTGTCATTTTTCACTTGCGGCTTTATTCTGCGGGGGCGGCGATTTATAACTTATCTATCTGCTCGATTTCACCATTTTATTAAGAGCTATTCCCGCTACTCCAGCTATTCTATTGGATATGTGACCAAGTCGTCCTACCATTTCTTTTCAGTCTGTTTCTATCCCGGTGGCCATTCCATGGACCCTATTAGGTTGTTTTTTCATCACACGAATACCTTATTTATTTAATTTGAGCATATTGATTTATTTTTAACTAACGTAACTAGTCTAACATTAATCACGAATATTTCTGGAGTTCTAAAGTAAAAGAAAGTAAAGTTATTGGCATTCAATGTTACTTACCTGTCAATAATGGCAGATTTTTATTTGGGGATTAGCAGGTGTACCTATAGATTAACTACAGCTAAATAACAATAAAGTTTTGGGCTAGTGAGTGAGTGAGTGGGAGAATGAATGAGTGAATAAACTGTTACAGAATTAATGAGCTATATAAATACATCTTCGGTCTCATTAGAACTTAGAAATCAATCGCTGGTCTTTTTGAAATACATTCACAAAATAACGTCTCAAACAGTTAAAATGCATTATGTAGAAAACATGTTTCTTTCCTAAATATCAATTAAACAAGTAAATACTTTCGACCCACAAACTTCAGCTCTTCTTCCAATGACCTTGCAAGACGCACGATCCAAGATATCCATAAGACATCCATTGTCCAGTGGAGTAGAACTAACAGGTTCGCCAGCTGTCGGAGCACAACAAAAGTCCATTAGTGCGGTACCTAACCGTCGAACAGATTAATTAATTCACACACTTCGCCCCCCATTACCGACCCAAGATTGCCCCGGCCAGTGTCAGGTGTAGGTAAGACCGACGTATTTATTTACAGCGATTTTACGGTGCTGCTTTAAATTTTAAATAATTTAGGGACAAATGGTTGATGCCGGCCCTTTTTGTAGTAAATTTTGTATAATAGTTGGCAAAGAAATGCTTAAGAAATGATTTTCGATATAGGTTGAGAAATATTCAGGGATTTATATCATTTTGAAGTGACAAAGTTTGGGTAGTAACGAAGGACAAGACCACCATTGTTTCTCGATTTCTCAAGTCTTGTCTTTTTCTCTGCATGTAGGTTACTTTTGTACCCGTTTGATATTTTACTATTAGGAACTAATAACCTGTGTCAACTTTTTTGAATAATGTCTGAGGTAACTGTTTATAGTGTAAGTTTTATTAAATAAATAAATAAATAATAAATAAATATTGCGGGACAATTCACACCAATTGACCTAGTCCCAAAGTAAGCTAAGCATAGCTTGTGTTATGGGTACAAGGCAACGGATAAACATACTTATATAGATAGATACGTACTTAAATACATATTAAACACCCAAGACCCGAGAACAAATATTCGTATTATTCATACAAATATCTGCCCCGACGCGGGAATCGAACCCGGGACCTCAAGCTTCGTAGTCAGGTTCTCTACCTACTAGGCCATCTGGTCGTCTAACCGCACCTGCGCGTCTGGTCTATTGCACCGTTAGTTTCCGAAAACATAAATAAAAAAACCGGCCAAGAGCGTGTCGGACACGCACAAGGTAGGGTTCCGTAGCCATTACAAAAAAATCAAGTAATATTTTTCTAAGGATTTCGTATGTGTACGGAATCATCCAAGTTTAGGTATGTTTTATACCTTAGGCTACTATTTACTCTTAAACTACACATAATTTCCAAGCAATCGTAGCCGCTATAATTTTCCTAGTAAATTTAATATACGAGGGGCGTTCAATATAAAGTGAGAATGAGATGCAAACTCTTTTAATATTACGAAATTAAATACTGGCCGGTAAAGCTAATCTATCTAGCTGATTGCTATGAAAAAAAAACTAACTGTCTTTTGTTTAAAAAAATATGCGGTAATTTCTTTGCAATGCCATTGAGTACGTTAGCGAAAATGGAGAAAATTGAACTGCGCGCTGTTATCAAATACCTGTATTTGAAAAATTTTTCTACGGACCAAGTCAATTTGGATTTGCGGGACACTTAAGGGTCTAATGCTCCTCCGTATTCGACAGTCCCACGTTGGTGCGCCGAATTTAGACGTGGAAGAACATCGAGAATGGACGACCCCCGCTCCGGACGCCCTACTACAGCAGTAACTGAAGAAATTGTGAAAAAAGTCGAAAACTCAGTTTTGGCGGATCGTCGTGTCACAGTTCGTTTTATTGCTGAAAATGTAAAGATTTCAACGGGGAGCGTGCATAATATTTTACATGAACGCTTGGGTATGAAAAAGGTATCTGCGCGTTGGGTACCAAGAATGCTTACTGACACGCAAAAACAAACTAGAGTAGAGATTTGTCAAGAAGCTTTGAACCTGATGCAGCAAGACCGGGAACTTTTTTTGGCGCGATTTATAACAATGGACGAAACATGGCTCCATCATTACGACCCTGAAACGAAACTGCAGTCTATGACATGGAAAAGGCCATCATCTCCAACTCCGAAGAAATTCAAGGTGAGCCCATCTGCCGGTAAGGTCATGGGCTCTGTTTTTTGGGATGGTAAAGGGGTATTAATGATTAAGTATCTCGAGCATGGAGCCACTATTACGGGCACTTTATATGCCAAACAAATAGCAACATTGCGCAATGAGATCCGCGAAAAACGGCGAGGTAAACTCTCGAAAGTTGTGCTGTTCCACCAGGACAATGCCCCGGCACACAAGTCCGCCGTTGCAATGGCTGCAATTCGTGATGCTGGGTTCGATATCCTTAAACATCCTCCGTATTCACCAGATCTCGCTCCCAGTGAGTTCTACCTATTTCCGAGTTTGAAACAATACCTGAGAGGCCAGAAATTTGAAGACGACGACGCGGTAGTCGCTGCAGTACAAGATTTTTTAAGTACTCAAGATGAGACCTTTTTTAAAAATGGAATTTTAAGTTTAGAAAAAAGATATACTAAGTGTATTATGCTAAAAGGTGACTATGTCGAAAAATAAAATGACATTTAGTAAAAGTTGTTTATAACATACTCATTCTCACTTTTTATTGAACGCCCCTAGTATTTACTACCATTCTGATTTTTTTCAAATTTTTCCACCTAACAGTTTAGATTTTAGAGGGGGGGGGACGCTCGATTTTAATGAAAATTTTCACTTTAAAGTTGAATATTTCGCAAACAGATCACTGAATAGAAAAATCATGTTAGCAACCCGCAATGGTTTTAAAAGACCTATCCAACGATACCCCACACTATAGGATTAGTCGAGAAAAAAAAAATCACCCCCCTTTACGCTTGTGGGAGGTACACTAAAAAAAATTATTTTTTTATTTTTTATTTTACCACTTTGTTGGCGTGACTGATATGTATATTCATGCCAAATTACAGCTTTCTAGTACTAACGATCTCTGAGCTTAGCCGCGGACAGACAGACAGACGGACAGACATGGCGAAGCTATAAGGGTTCCTAGTTGACTACGGAACCCTAAAAATAGGTAATTCATCAGAACCGCACAGCTCAGCATCAGTACCATGCCAATTTCTCAGCTAACATTTTCGTTAGATGATGTTATTCTGCTTTGAATTCCATAGAATTCAATGGAAGCTGTCTCGACACCTTGTCTGAGACTTTCAAAATAAAATTTCGTTAGAAATCTTAATACGAGTACTATTTTTGATTAAAGTGAACTTTAATCAAAGATAGTAGGTACTCGTATTAAGATTTCAAACGAAATTTTATTTTCAAAGTCTTCGTCTAAGAAATAAGTCAATTGCTTTTTTAGCTGCCTAACTTTGAAGAAAATAAGTTCTAGTCTTAATTTCATATGTATTCAAATAAAACATAATATCATTTCAATGTTAAAGTATAATATCACTTTGACGTTAAAGATACCTGCTCTATTTGTTTGTTTTTGCAATGAAAGTTTTTTTCTGTCGTATAAATTAAAATAAAATGTTCAACTACCAGTTTTGTTTTCTTGAATTGCAAAACTTTACTTTACTTCACTTCACTTCATTTATTTCATAATATTTAATTTCCTGTTACTATCAAGATACGTACGCATTCAACATGCCACAGCGTGCCTGTTTGGACCTTTCTTCTTTAGTGAATATTAAAGGCACGGAAAATACTTATCAAATGATAAGTGGGTGATCCTTTGAAGTGTGACAAATTTGAGTGAAAACATACGTGTGACAGTATGAACCCCGAATTACCACTTCAAACAAACCTCCAAAGCTACCCAAAAAGCAAGTAAAGACTAGAAGCCTCGTTGTGTTTGGTTTACAATGCGTGTTTGTTGTATGAATTAGTAATACAATTATAATTTTCATTCATAAAGCCCGTCGTAATAATGAAAATATGACCTCTCAAGCAGAGGGTCTTGGGTTCGAATCTAGGCTGCACCTCTGAGTTTATCGATGTTTCCGTGCGAAATTTACCATAAGCTTTGCGGTGAAGGAAAACATAGTGAGAAGAAATTCAATGGTGTGTGTGAAGTTCCCAATCCGCTCTGGGTACGCGTGGAGACTACGGCCCAAGTCCTCTCATTCCGAGAGGAGGGATGTGTCGTGGGACGTATTTGGGTGATTCTTCAAGGTCGTGATTTTTGTTTTATTCCTCTGTCGTATTTCTATTTTACTTAGTACAGAAAAAATCATGCTCCCATGAAAATAGATTTGTTCAGTACCATAAATTTATGGTACTGAACAAATCTATTTTCATGGGAGCATGATTTTTTCAGAAAAAATCATGCTCCCATGAAAATAGATTTGTTCAGTAACATAAATTTATGGTACTGAACAAATCTATTTTCATGGGAGCATGATTTTTTCTGTACTAAGTAAAATAGAAATACGACAGAGGAATAAAACAAAAATCACGACCTTGAAGAATCACCCATTTATAGGTTGGGATGATGAGGATGTAATATTTAATTTAATAGTACCAACGCGCGATGTATACGTGGCCACATACGTGGAGCTATGGCCGCCACGCTCGCCTCAGTATCTACAACTCGTATTTACTCCTCTTACCTCAACAAATATGTTTATTCAGAACTCTGTATTTCTTGAGCTTTATAAATGAAAATGTTCGAAGGAGGAAACACGAAAATAAAATACGATTGAATGCGTTGTTTAATATTCGTTTGCAAATGTTACGGTTTTTTTTTGCCGATATCGGAGGAAGTTCTTAATTTTACGTTTGTTACGAAGCTGTTATATTGGTTGACTACCTTTACCCGAGTTAGTAATAAGTTCACGAGGAACATATACAATCTTTTAGTTTTTAAAGTACAACGATCAGTCGGGGAACGCCATCTATTGATTGGTGATGAAGTTAATGCGTTATCTTGAAAGCCAAAGTACCTACTGCAATTGTCTTGGACAGCGTCCTCTGTTCTTCATCATCATCATCATTTCAGCCGTGGGACATCCACTGCTGGACATAGGCCTCCCTCATTGACGCCCAATCATTACGGTTGGAAGCCCTCTGTTCTTCATCATCAGCCTATGTTCGTTCACTGTTGGACATAGGCCTCTCCCATGGCACGCCACTGAGCACAATCCTCAGCCACTCTCATCCAGCTCTTGCCAGCCGCCTTGCGAATATCATCGCTCCACCGAGTCTGAGGACGTCCCACGCTACGTTTGCCGATCCGTGGTCTCCACTCAAGAACTCGTCTACCCCAACGGTTATCGGTTCTTCGGGTTATATGGCCTGCCCATTGCCACTTCAGCGTGCTAATGCGGTGGGCTATGTCGATAACTTTGGTTCTCTGTCGGATCACTTCGTTACGAATTCGGTCTTTTAGAGAAACTCCGAGCATAGCCCTTTCCATAGCACGTTGAGCAACTTTATATTTGTGGACCAGCCCTTCAGTGAGTGTCCATGTTTCGGCACCGTATGTCATGACGGGTAGGACGCACTGATTGAAGACTTTCGTCTTTAGACTCTGTGGAATTGGCGACGTGAAGACTTGACGCAGTTTCCCATACGCTGCCCATCCCAGCTGTATTCTTCTGTTGGCCTATAGAATATTATTATTAGGGATTTTATTCAGTACTACGCTTCGGTAGATTCCACCAAAAGATTGATTGATTCAAGCAAAGTAACGACTTTAAGGAGCTCTTTATCAATGAAATTCAGCCCTCAACTGGCTCCCCTGCTACCTCACATGCAGAATAGATACGTCTATGCGACACATATTTGTTGTGATGCAGCAAAAAGATTCAGAGGGAAAGAAGAATCGTAATGATAGTCAATTATTATGTTACTATGATCATATATTTATACACTTTAACATATAATTTAACTAGCTGTTGCCCGTTGCGAATAATTCGTTTACTATTATTTCGCGGGAACTAAAAGTATCATCAAGGTTGTAAACTATCTGTGTGCCAGATTTCGTCAGTATCCGTCGAACCGTTTTAGCATGAAATAGTGAGAAACATTCATACAAACTTTCGCTTGTATAATATTAGTAAGATTAACGCAATGTTAAACAAACAGCCGGATATCCGGTGCCAGGCAGTTCATTTTGATACGCTAACGCTTCTGCAGGGTGTTCATGACCAATAAAGTACACTATCCAAGAAAGTCCCCTTTATAACGCATTTACGTAAAACATTCATATTTTTGTTCTTAATGAACTGGACTGTTACTAATCCACATTTTACACGACGAAAAACTAAAAACAAAAGAACACTAAACTTACTAATTAGGTACCTACTCCTTCGAAGTGCTAACCTATAACTGAGTTGGTTAAAGTTCGTCCACATCACGCTTATAGAATTGCCCTGTATTGAAGAGGTAGAGCTAAGTAAAGTTCTTTTTTCAAGGCCCCTTGTCGAAGCTTTCCGGGGACAACGTTGAGGGAAATTCTGTTAGGAGGGGGGAGGGGGTTACATTATAATATAAAGCTAACCTTACACAAAAAAACCGGCCAAGAGCGTGTCGGACACGCCCAAGGTAGGGTTCCGTAGCCATTACGAAAAAATCAAGTAATATTTTTCTAAGGTTTTCGTATGTGTACGGAATCATCTAAGTTTAGGTATGTTTTATACCTTAGGCTACTATTTACTCTAAAACTACAAATAATTTCCAAGCAATCTTAGCCGCTATAATTTTCCTAGTAAATTTGATATATTGACTACCATTGTGATTTTTTTCAAATTTTTCCGCCCAACAGTTTACATTTTAGAGGGGGGGAACGGTCGATTTTAATGAAAATTACAACTTTAAAGTTGAATATTTCGCAAACAGATAACTGAATAGAAAAATCATGTTAGCAACCCCACAATGGTTTTCAAAGACCTATCCAAAGATACCCCACACTATAGGGTTAGTCGAGAAAAAAAAATCACCCCCACTTTACGTCTATGGGAGGTATGTACCCTAAAAAATATTGTTTTAGTTTTTTTATGTAATCACTTTGTCGGCGTGACTGATATTATATATTCATGCCAAATTACAGCTTTCTATTACTAACAGGCTCTGAGCTTAGCCGCGGACGGACAGACAGACGGACAGACACGGCGAAACTATAAGGGTTCCTAGTTGACTACGGAACCCTAAAAAAGCACAAGGACCAACAGCCACAAACAGCCCTTTTGCGCCCTTTTTGGTGGTGGTGCAGCTTATGAGTTTCAGAAAAGCGCAAGGATGTCACGCGGGATACAAACAAAGTATTGGGCGATAGCTGGGTTGGGGTAAAAAAGGTAATCTGTTATATTTATAAAATAACAAGGTAAACGAGAAACTGGGTCATGTGATTTAAGTATGTACGATTGCCATGGATACTAACAACTCCACAGGATTGCAGGCAGATGCATAAGCAGAGGCTAGACGGCTAAGTTAAATAAAATACCTCATGTGCCAGAAATGTCACCACACTCAACTTCACTCATGTTGCGATGGCATACCTACAAAGTAAACAAGTAGGTACATTTGACTACGTTACTTCTTTTCTAGAAAGTTCTACAGGAGAGTTTCTCGGTTGGGTTTTGACAGACTGGTAAGTCTATTCTAGTAAAAATAAACGCGTATTTTTCAGTTGTTCTGGCTGCATCTTTTGTTATATCACGCAAGAGGTAAACAAGCGTGTGACTCGCCTGATGGTAAGTGGTTACATGGACGCTTGCAACTCCAGGGGAGTTAGAAACTAATTTTAAATCTGTACACTATTTTATTTAAAAACCTCATACTCTAGACCATCAGAAAAACTTCGGCAGGAAGCGCATTCAACTGCCGGAGCGCTCGCGGGAAAAAGTTATGTACTTATACGTAAAAACATGAAATTATCAGTTAACAAGAGAAATAGATGAAGTTTTTATGGAAACAAACCGTCCGCGGCCATTTACTTTCCAAGATATGAGGACGAGCGCCTGCGAAGAAAACAGCTTAGTCCATTATGCTTTGTAATACATATATCTATTTACTATGGGAAAAATGGCCAATGCAGAAGGTAGGATTTTATAGAGTAATAAGATAGGTTTTATAATACCTTTGAACTATAAAAAAAGTACGCGTTATATACGCACTAATACATTTTTTACACAATTTATCGACGTTTAGAGGTAAAAGTAACTTATCCATAAATATTCGCTGTATCCAAAAATTACAAAAATTCTTTTTTCCGTCTTTTGACCACAAAAATACCTATTACAGCTGTTTACAAAGACACCTACCAACAAAAGCCCTTCTACCAGAAAAGACTCGCTTCCGAGTAGGTACATAATTACTGTTGATTACGGGTAAGACTATAAAAATACCGTTTACAATGCATATGCTCGGAAAGTGCCTCTTGACGCGAGTCAACATATCTATAGAAAGTTAGTCATCCCAGCACACTTTCGCAAGTGTGAAAAAAAATTGTATGGATTTTACTTTCCACACGTGTGCGGAAAAGTAATTTTTTAAATTGCCAATTCTCAAAAAGTTGTGTCCAACTAGTGTTTAAAAAATAAGACTAGAGAGTTGTGTCTTCATAATTCAGCTTTGCACAAATAAAAAATGTTTGATGCAACCAAATGAATATTTACTGATAAAATAATAAAACAGATTGTTTTAATATTAAAACACACAAATTTTAATTTCGTCAAAAGTTTTGAAATAAAAAATTTAGTACTAAAATAATTCCTTGAGTCCATTTCGGACCGTACGACATCTGGGCTTTCAGTGCGCGCGCATGGCGTAACACGAACCAATCATGTTTACCCGTTCACGCCTGTCAACCAATGAGCTTTCAATGTGCGCCATGGCGTAACACGAACCAATCACGGTTACCCGTTCGCGCCTGTCAACCAATGAGTTTTCAGTGCGCGCGCATGGCGTAACACGAACCAATCATGGTTCGTTCCGTTCGCGCCTGTCATGAAAACCCGCCACAGTAATGTTCATGAATTCAGTCCGGAGAATTAATTTAAGTTTAGTAAATTAAAGTGGAGAGTTCAAGTGATGAATTTACATAGGACTTAACGCCGCCTGACGTCCTAGACCAAGCACAAAATTAAATGTGAAAGCCTCCTGCTGACTAAACCGATGCTGAAATATGTAAACATCTACGAGACTTTCCCTCAATGAAAGGTAAATAAGAACTCAACATCTTTTTCCGAAAATGTTTATGAGCGCGCGCAGACAGAGAGCGGCCTGGAGTTCCGAGTTCAGAGTTCTGCGTTCTTTCGAATGTACTGAGTCTCTTACGATAACGCACACAGCAGGCGACTGGAACTCTCGAGCGATGAAAACACAGAACTTTGAACGCGGAACTCAGTACTCCAGACCGCTCTCTGTCTGCGCGCGCTCTTAGCCCCAATTTTTTCCCTCGCTTAATGCATTGTAAAATGTTGTATGATATACGTGTCGAAAGTAGGAAATTCCCAACTCATGTCGGCTAAACCAAACTCGCTTCGCTCGTTTGTTTAGATCTCCGACATTCGTTGGGAATAGCCTACTTTCCGCACTTGTATCATAAATAACTATTTTACCATTTTGACTACAGAACACTGAAAATGGTACACGAAATTTACTTTTTTCAGATAAAAATAATTGAATTCGGTAAAACTCCAAGTTATGAGTAATTCCAAGAAATAATGCACCCAAGGCGATATAAACCAACATCTCGAGTAAATTATCCCAGCTGGAGTGGTTAGGGCATGCTTGTTGTCAACAGAAATAAGTTTTATTACTCCGGCGTGGTTTCTAGTGTCCCCAGACAGCATAAACAACATCCTACTTTTTCAGGTACTCCGTTCACACATCCACAAAATATATAGGTAATTACAGGGTTGCAATTTTATAAATCAAGACTCAAAGAGTCCAATAATTATCCAGAAACACAATTTGACTCATAATTATCAATTTCATTAATTGATTGATTTAGTTCATAGATCTGTTACGAAAAAAGCACTAAAAATTTTAATTAGAATAAACGTTCTGTAAAAGTTATTCAGTGTAAATGTATGTCATACGACAGGTCGCGGAATAAAATTAAAAGCAAAGTACAGCATCGGATTTTACATTCATACTTAATATTCGAAACCGTGTCGAAACTCATCTCTGTTAAAAAGACTCTTTATGTCTGTATGACAAAATATCACCGATCGTTTAAATATATCTTGCCATCTTAAGCTTTCTAATATCTAGTGTTAGGTAGATATATAGAAGCTTTTGCAAAGGAGCGTCTAGGTAAGTATCACTAAGTCCTTACTGTGGACTTGACAAGGAGACCCGTCGCCGTAAGCTGAGACTACAACCCTCTTTGTATCTCGTTTATTTCCAATTTTCTGTACTATATTTTATATCAATTTGGACTGAATAGAAAGAAATGGATATTTATTTCGAGTTCCAAGTAGACTTTTGTTTCTGTATCTATAGGCTCCATTGCAGCTACCCAAATCTAAGTTTTGTTAGTATATTTTTAGCGGGATAAAGAAACCAAACATCGCCTCACGATCTAGGTCACAGAAAAAATACGTTAACATAAATAAGACGTTAGCAACGTTTGAGATGAAAGTTTCGGGCTCAATGTTGAGACGTACCAGATAAGCCAACGACATCGATATCGTACAAATCATCGGCAACTAGTTTTATCAGCAGAATGAGCGTTGAATGGCGATCACTCGCACCCTCAAATGAACTGAGAGTCAGCGGCGAGATCGCGGCTATCGGCAGCCGTCCCATCTCCGGAGTGTCATTAGTTAATGTTCCGGGCAGTTCCTACAGAGATTTAATCTGCCGCGGTCTGAGATCAGTTGATTCACCCCCGCCCCAACCGCCTGATCTTATCGCACCGTCATTACCGTTCCTGCTGCGATAACGCGCCCTTTGACGTTGTATATCGAGCCACGAGATTGCTACAACTCTATTACTTCGGCTTCATTATCGCCCGCAAAAACTTTACCCGTTAAATTTTAAAACGAGTTCAGGTTATCAAATTTGGTCGGTGCCGTGGCCAGGCGACGGCATATTGATGTTACGCCGCAGGGAGACAGCGCGAAACAATTAACACATCCCATCCTCAAATCTGCGTATCTCGAATCGAGCGTGCGTTCATTTTAAACGGGTATTCAAAAGAGGAGTCCGCTCGCTGTGCTGCATTAGGCTGCACGTAGAAAGTATTTGGTAACATTTGGAAACAAGGAGGCGGGACGCCTTGGGGTTGAATCCCCTCTGAATGGAAATAGTTTCCGGGCTTGTCGAGGAATTACGGCCGCGCTCGGGTCAAGGGAATGAATTTTGATTTTGGTTTTTCTATCGAACTGGAGGCCGGATTATTGTGCCTCGCGTCCGCACCCTCACAGCAGTTTGCTTATGCAAACCTACCTGCGAGCGCTTGTATAAATTTGAATAGTGTAAGCAGCTACCGGTGTCGAAAATGTTCATGACATCGCAGATTTAGTGGAACGCGCATTTCCTGTTTCGGAGGGCCCCATGGATTACCGTTGCGGAAATCCTGATGACGTCTGATGTTTGTTTTCTGTCATAAATCTGTTCATATTACGCGTGTGCGAAGAGAATATCAATACTTTTCAATGTTTTTAAAACTACTTACTCTAAAACTAAACCAAATACTTGTCAATTTCATTTGGTGAATGTTTGCTTGATGCCATTTTTTCGTAGTAATAAAGTCAGAGTAGTAAAAATGCTACACTAATAGCTTTTATAGTAAAGGATTGTCGTAAACCAACAATAAAGATACTGTGCGGGTTTATCATCGCAGTGGAGAAAATATGGCCATTAGGTATAGCTATTTATGCAACTGTATCGCAATAGGGGTCCTTAAAACACGAATGTGGTTTCATGAAACGAGGCGTAGCCGAGTTTCATAAAGGGTCACATGAGTGTTTTAAGGCCAAATTACGTGCAGTTGCATACAATATTTTATCTTCTCTCACACATTTTTCCAAAAACGAAGTAGCCTTTTTGCATTTTTCATGCCATAAAATCTTGATAGCATTTATCGTATAATTTTCTGAACTTTGCTAGTAATAAATTATGAGTCATTTCCTTCGCCGCATCTAAAATATCGGGCGGAGTCAAATTTTCTTCGCATTCACTGATATCAGATATTTTTAAGCAAGAACAAAATTTTCCCACGAAAATTCGTACAACAAAACAACACGTATGAATGGAATGGCGCTAAAACCCAGTACATCACCGCGCATGTGCGCGCATGCGCTAAAGCGGGCGCTGCCACAGACAAGTGAAAATTGGAATCAAAACTTGGTGATATAAACTTTTTGGATTTGCCCTGTATCGTAATGGTAAAAAAAAATGTATTATAACATTATTTCGTTAGAAGAAAAGTGTTATAATATGTTTTTTTTTTAATATTTCGGTATTGTGTTTAAAAAGTATGTCAATATAAAGTCTTTTTGAATTTTATAATTCGAATTTTACGATATGAGAGTAGATAAATGTTATTATGACTGTGATGTTAAAAACTGACGATTAATTTTCAAGTCGCATTTGTGATTCGGATACATTTTTGTTACGTACATACATATAAAAAGTGGTAATTTTAACAATGCTATCGTCATAGTGGCAGCCGCCGTGACGTGCGACTCCGAGAGGAAGGGCTACGGATTAGCCCGAAACATGTCGAGTTAAACTCGTTTTAAGACGCAAGTGATCCATTTATTTTCACTATGAGTGAGTCTCACGGTAGTTTCATGTTTAAAATGCTATCGTCGGTGTGCATGCCAAATCCGCTATACGTATGTTCGATTTTAATCAAACCAATTAATACTTTATAAGTACTTAGGTCATGTTGCCACTTACCAGGTACCTATTAGTCAATCAAAAATCGAACCCAAAACGGATTGGGCACTCGCAACGCCGCTATATGGTGTAAGTTTAAAAACCAATTTATTCACAGTATTTAAAGTTTATTCCGTGATTAAAGTAAAGTCCGTTATTTTTCACGTTCAATCTAAGCAGCCAATTCCATTTCGCGCCCAGAAGAAAGGATTCCGAAAGATAATCTTAATATATAAAAGAAGAAACTGACTGACTGACTGACATATCAACGCACAGCCCAAACCACGGGGCCTAGAGATTCCAATTTTGGCATGTAGGTTCCTTATAAGGTCTAGGGGTGCACTAAGAAAGGATTTTTCAAAATAAACTCCCTAAGGGGTAAAAAGGGGGTTCAAAGTTTGTATGGGGAAACAAGATTAGTTCAACTATTTTATTCGAAACTTCACAGAAATACTCCTAATGATAAATGAGTAAATACGTGTTTCAGGTTTTTTGAGAATTCAACCCTAAAAAAGGGGGGAAAGGGGTAACAAAGTCTGAAAATCAACATGGGTTTCTATGGTTTATCGGGTCGCTGGTTATGAAAACAACAACGGTTTTAAAATTCGACGTGGCAGACGTAAAATACCATCTCCCTGGATGGGGTGTGACGGGGTTGAAATATCTAAATAAACTAAATGACTGTTGATATATCAACGCACAGCCCAAACTACTAGACCTAGAGACTTGAAATTTTGCACATAGATACCTTATACAATGTAGGCATCCACTAAGGAAGGATTTTGTAAATTCCCACGGGAAAGGGAAAAAACGGGATTTATATATTTATAGATTCCGAGTGACCCTATCTCAGTAACTATAATAACTAGACTCTTCAAATTTGATACACAAGTAGGTATTACATTATTTAAAACATTAATTTCAGGATTTTTCAAAATTCCCACGGGATAAGGAAAAAACGGGATTTATATATTCAGTTCAACGGGATCCTATGAACTATAATTACTAGACTCTTCAAATTTGGCATAGATGTAGGTAATTATAAATTCCCATGGGATAAGGAAAAAACGGGATTTTTCGTTTTACTGGTCGTAGAAAGCTGAAATTCGGCATGTAGGTTGTTTGGGGAGTGTTGAGCTGGATTGAGAGAGGACTTTCCAAAATTCCTACGGGAACGGTAAAAAAAGGATTTTTCGTTTTACAGGTCGTAGAAAGTTGAAATTCGGCATGTAGGTTGCTTGGGGAGTGTAGATGAGCATTGAGAGAGGACTTTCCCATATTCCCACGGGAACGGGAAAAAACGGGATTTTTCGTTTTACTGGTCGTAGAAAGCTGAAATTCGGCATGTAGGTCGTTTGGGGAGTGTAGAGTGTAAAAGATTATGGTCTTACAAACTTAAATACCTACCTACTCTTACATTTGATTATCAAATAAAAATATATTTGAATATTTCATCCTCTAGTCAAGGCATCAAAATGTAAAAGGTCACGGCAACAAAATGTAAAAAACTTGTTCCTACATTTTATAAGCCGATATAAATATATATATAAAAATATTATATATACATTAAGGTATATACCTAGGTAAAGGTATACAACGATATAATGACCAATTCTAGTCAAAATATTGCCGTTAAACTAAATACAGTCAGGACTCCTACGTTGTGTAATTTTTTGATTTAGCAATCCAAACTTCGTAAGATGTGGTATGTCTTAAGGTAAAGCAGGGGTCTATTGGAGGCATACTGCTCGTATAAACAAAAGAACTTAACCTAAGCATTCTAAAATTAGATATAAACATATGATATGGTGTGAAAATGAATGAGTAAGTATGTATAGTGTAAAATAGGTAGGAAACAGGAAAGGGAAGGGTAGGGATGTAACCGGGGACCACAGGTCCCCGGGTGCCGCACCGCCTTGCCCCATCGGCACACCGTACCTCTCCTAGCCCATACTGGCTTGAATTTACATTTAAGCACTCATCATAGTGCATAATCAAGTCAAAAGAGGACTAGGGTATTAAGGAATGAGTGAACCCAATTCCAACAAAAGTAGTTTAGATGGAAATACATCCAATCCAACCAATGCTTGCTTCATTATGTTGATGCACTGCGTAAAATACACAGATTTTGAGTTGTGTAATCACTGGGAATGTCTAGATAGACCATAGCCAATGAGTTACATAGATTTGTGGTATTACCAAGCTGTAACCAGACATGGTAAAGTGTTGCTCTTACTTGTTAATCGGACGAGTGCCCCAATCGTTTCATTAGCCATCTCCGCTCACAAGGTGAGAATCAACAATTGACATAATTACTTTGAAATGGAAACACAACCATCCTAATTTCCAAGCAAGTAGTATAAATACAGTGGTGAAATGAAAACATACCACCCCTGAATAAAAGGGCCCCATCCGAATAAAAGGCGAACGCTCCAACCAATCACTTCATTAGATACCTCCACTTACTAAGTAAGCTTCAACGGTTATCATAATTACTGGGATCGAGGAACGCAACCGACTCGATTATTCGAAATGAGAAATTGAGATATAATTGTAGTAGATGACATGAAATCAACCACCACATAGATTTGTAGAGTGTATTGTAAAGACATCAGTGCATGATACACAGAGTCACAACACATGAAAAAGCATTATATAGTAAAATTGGATGTGGTTCAAGCTATAATCGCTCGAGCACAAAAAGTATATGTTTCATTGTGAATTTGGGTTCTCACAGGGAACAGTAAGGGTTATGACAGACAAAGGATTTGTCATGAGATAAATAACATTACATAGAAGTCATTTACTCAAAAATAAACCAATACCATTGCAATGAGCTTTCCCAATCTTACAATGTAAAAAGTCATAGGTATATTAGTCCATCAGATGGTCATAATTATAATTTCAGACACAAGAGGACAATTATCTCACCTTGCGTTACCACCAATTCTGATATTAATAGCATCACAAAATGAGCTTAGAAATTGAGCAAATACGATACTAAGGTAGTCCCGAAGGAGGTACCAAAGTCTGGGTCCATCAGATAGTGTTGACAGAGTTAAGACAAGCTTAGACCAGCAAGAAAAAACTGTACAAATACACACATTGCAGGCCCGAAAAGCCATTCGGTCAGCCTGTAGCCTTTTGTGGTCAATTGAACACAGCAATGTAATGCAGTCTGCACAATTCCCTTAACAAGTCCAAACCAGGCTCAAGATTATGAAAATGTTATCTTACACAGAATTTTACTGATGGCGGGTCAGCCTAACTCAGCTTAAGTGTAAAAATACCATCTTTCATTCTCAACCAAACTCCACTAACTGATTTTCTTGACCTGAAATAGCTCATGACAAACAATCAAACATGGATTATCGTTCATAAGCCAATAACAAGTTCATACAATCCGACATCTGCCAGGTAAACTTTATTTATTTACATGGAACATGACGCAATTGTACTCATAGCTGGCCAGGCATTTGACTCAGGGGAGCCCTAAAATAAAACACAGTTTGGTTACAACCATTTGTCGGACCTTATAAACCCAGATAGACCGATTGTATTAATTAATTTTGTAAAATCGGAACAGTTCAGCTTTACCTCATTTCTGTAACCCAATGTCAAAAGGCATTACTTTACAGAAACTACATTTACATATTCAATGTAATTTGTATATCAATAAGAGTATTTGTGTGAGATGCATGTATGGATATGTTATAGAAAATATATAAAATTCCATATAATAAAACATGACACCAGATTATTGTCTGAATGGAACCTGTAAATGCCAGAACAGAATGATTTCTACTTAATAAAGTCTAGATTTTAGACTCAAGATTTACAGAAAATCATCACTGCACGACAATTTACACCCCATTCGTACAACAGCAAAAACACAAAATTTACATTCGCAATGCAATACACAAGTTATACACAACACAGTTTAAACATAAAATAAATCACACAGGTACCCTAAACATTCCTACGGACCCTACGGTTTTCCTAACACATCCTAAACATAGTATATCCAGATTAGGAGGAGATCCCGATTTTATTGTATTATTTTTCTTAAGATTTTACATTATCAAACAAAGTAACAAAACCGAGCCCTCTCTCAAATCCAGCATACTTCCTACGCATAAAATAAAGCGTACTTACCTGGTTATTTACCAGATAGATAAATAACATCCCACCTTATATCACAACACAAACACTTCACAAAATGCCCATTATCACTAAAACAAATAACACTCCTAGCTAAATATTTTACCCTATTTCGCACCAATTTTATAATCCGCGGAAATCTAAAATCAAACTGAAACTAATTAGAACCTACCTAGCTACACTCGCGGCTAGTTTCAAACCGTCACGAATTTGACTACGGAGTTTGAAACAGTACCACAGATAAGCCTGCCATCATATTTTCCATTTGTATCAAAAACAAACAGAAAATTCCCCAAAAGTAGCTCTCAAAGAAAATACACACAAACAGAATTTCGACCAAAACAGAACACAATTGGTAGTTCTGCTTCAATCAACCTCCCTGATCGCGTGCAATCCCCCCAAAAGCAACCCGTAGGCGGACAAATCCATGATTTACTAGATTCCTCTAGTAAAATTTAATTATGCAAAAATTATGAGAAATAACGATGAGATTTTGTCCCGGAAACAACATCTCACCATCAACCATTGCATAACCAAGAACTGTCAAGAACTCCGGTAGTTCCCAACAACCTCAGCTATACAATATAGAAAAAATAGGTATATGCAACAAAAATCAAGCATAGATTTGTCACCAAGCAGGGATTTAGGCTATATCTGAAGCACATACCTGGGCACCGTCGAGCAGCATTTCTTCCAGTAAAAAAAAACTTTTTTCGTCCAGAAAAACTTTTTTTTAAATGACGTGCGCATCCCCTTTTATACCCTTCCCTGACTATCCCCTCCTTTTCAGGCTGTATTTTCCAATTGCATCCGGGATTTCCCAAAACGCAAAAATAAAGTATATATGGAATAAACCCACTCGGTGTGGCCAGCTTCATACCCCCAATCTAAAAATTTCCACCCAAATAATTGTACCTACTTGTGAATTTACTTATGTCCAATATTACTGTTTTATAGCAAAATAAACAGCCTATATAATAGACAAAATATTAATTAATGTTTATTATTTAAAATTATCTCATTTGCACTATGAATTCTGATTTTATTGTGAAATATATCACGCCAATTATTGTTATATTATGTTTTAGTATTATTTAATGTTCCCTCAAGTGCAAAAATAAATATCGATTCATATCGAAACCTTAATTCGAAGACACAAAAGCTATGGGACACTCCCACATTCCCATACTCTGATTGTTTATCTGATAGATATTTAAATTAATTAATTATAGCAATACTTGACAAATGGACTATTCAACACAAAACAATGTTCCGTTCTGTTTCAGCAGTCTCTAAGGCCAAAATGCTCAACAATACAATCATGAAAAATCTTCAGATTTATTACATTAGTACAGAACAGCGTTGCGGAGCCATTGATAGCCCCCCCTCAACAGTTGACCCCAAAAACCATTCAGGACATCGACATTACTATCAATGTATCATAGTATCAATATTATTGATAACATCAATAGTATCAATAATGATTTATAAGAAATACCATAAATAATGGCTATACTAGTACAAAACTAAAACAAGTACTTGATTATTTCCTCAGTTTGTACTATTTTAAGCAAATTTATTAAGTGTTTTTTAACATTAATCAAATTAAAACCGTCAGGCAAACATATAAATTCTCCCTAAAAATCGGGTATAAACACCTGTGGCCACACTTAACAAACAGAAAAAAATGATAGATTTACTCTTATTGGTCGAAGCTCCCCCTCTAAAAATGCGATTGGCTAAACTGGACTATTTACTAAATTAATTGGTTAGTTTTCACAGGCTGGGAACATTTACAAACCAAACTTTCATTCACTCATTCGGTCTCTCATTCACTAACATTATTTGAATTTGAAATATTTATTATATCTTAAAAATAGTGAATTTTACTAAATTAAAAACAAATGTTTTTAATTGAATGAACCTCTATAGTGACAGGTGACAGCTTAAAATCATTTCTCTCAAACAATTCGTACCTCAATGCGTACATAAAATGTCATCGGGATTTCAGTGACAAATTAATATCAAATACAATTTTATCACAATTAATGTGTTATTTTGACTAGTTAAGGATGTTATCTAACTAGAACAAGCATTACTTTAATGTGAAATGCTTTAATTACTTCAAAAATGATATGTCAAAGCAAGGTAAGGTTATGTCCTTTTCAGATCGTTTTTATATGATTATTTTCTAAAATAAAGGTTATTTTTTCAATAAAGCACACATTTCTAATGTAAAATGCAAGTCATTATTAATAAATTATAACCATTTTATATTTCAGATAATACTAAGAAAATTATTAAGCAAAAGCAAATACTGTCATAGACCATTTTTACACTATGACTGGAACTCAGAATATTCTCCATGGATCGACATAATTTTACTCCTATAATTGTTCACAGCAGTCCCAGGTAAGAATTCAATAAGAATTTTGCAATTCCAATCCAAGGTAATTATATTAATTAACATAGTTAATTTGGTCTATATGGGAAATTTTCAAACGCTAATTTCACCTTATTAAATTAATTATGTGAGGTAATCTTTATTAAACTATAGTGATTGGACTGCAAATAGATCAGATTTATAACATATTCAATAAAATAGGCTCAATCATAAAAAATATTAGCTTCGGCAAAATTTGACTATCGTTAAATTTTGACTTTGGTAACTGACTAAATTCTATGGATTATCCTAAACTATTTATTCCAAAATTATACTGAATTAGACTAGGAGGAATGGATTCTACATAGATTTTGACTATAAACATTAAAATTTAATTATTTTAGTTGATTCAAAATTTTTCTATTCCCCGCACCAAAATCTCTAAACTAAATGACTGCTTATTTCGACCTTTTGAAGTTAAAAGTCTGAACCAAACTAACTTATTCTGTATCTAAACCAATATTATGATGAGATCTAACCAAATTCACTTTGATCTAGGTAGTATTTTAAACAAAAAATAGAAAATTCAGAATTAATTTGACGCATACTTTTGTTTCAGAAATATTTTGACTCTATACTATGAATACTACATCAAGATCACTAACAATACCAATATCAGCCGGCAACAGAAAAAATTCAAGACTGAAGACGGATTTTAGTGAAAAATTCAAGAAAATATGGAAGTATTCAGTGTAAACCAGTTATTGAACAGCTTCCATCAATATTTCAAGTAATTTAGTTGAGTTTGTGCTAGAATATCAATGTAGAAGCTTATTAGTGATTGTGGTTGTAGTTTTTGCCTATAAAACACGAAAAGGAGAATAAATATTATATACTAAATCAAAGATTTTTATTTACTTAATTAACAGCGCCATCTATTGGTGAGTAGCGGAAGTAAACCCTATAGTCAATAAAACTTACTATCTACTCTTGCATACTAGTTCATCCGAATCTCACTAGATGTCACTAAATTGTCGCCAACAGAGTCGTCAACTTACCAATCTGAATGTTATGCTATAAGTGCTTTAGAAGGAAAAAAGCGTAGTGTCGCCACTCGACCAAAGATGTCACTAAAATTGACTCATATTTTTATCGTGTTTGTAATTATTAATATTTAATTTAATTAGTTAAATATAACCGTATTTAATTGAAATGATCTATATATTTATTGAAAATTAAAATGAGAAAATGAAATGTCCTACTAGCTGCGCTTAATAGAGTAGTAAAGTAATAAATATGGCAATTATATGGATCAGTCTGTTACAAGAGGAGCATTGAGAGAGGACTTTCCAAAATTCCCACGGGAACGGGAAAAACGGGATTTTTCGTTTTACTGGTCATAGAAAGCTGAAATTTGGCAAGTGGGTTCCTTGGGGAGTGTAGAGCTGGATTGAGAGAAGACTTTCCAAAATTCCCACGGGAACGGGAAAAAACAGGATTTTTCGTTTTACTGGTCGTAGAAAGCTGAAATTCGGTATGTAGGTTGCTTGAAGAGTGTAGAGGAGCATTGAGAGAGGATTTTCCCAAATTCCAACGGGAACGGGAAAAAACGGGATTTTTCGTTTTACTGGTTGTAGAAAGCTGAAATTCGGCATTTAGGTTGTTTGGGGAGTGTCGAGGAGCATTGAGAGAGGACTTTCCAAAATTCCCACGGGAACGGGAAAAACGGGCTTTTTCGTTTTACTGGTCATAGAAAGCTGAAATTTGGCAAGTGGGTTCCTTGGGGAGTGTAGGGGAGCATTAAGAAAACATTTCCCGAAATTCTTACGGGAACGGGAAAAAACGGGATTTTGCGTTTTACTGGTTGTAGAAAGCTAAAATTTCAAAATTCATAAGTACTGTAAGTAGGCTGCAAAGGGCACTTTAACCGACTTCTAAAAAAGGAGGAGGTTATGCATTCCACTTTATGATTTTTTTTATGTAGGTATGTTCACCGATTTCTCGGTCAATTGTGGACCTGCTTGCTTGCTTGCCGGTATGCTTGCTTGCTTGATATCTTGGTTCTTTGGAATACTCATAGTACACGCGAGCGAAGCCGCGGGCAAAAGCTAGTATTTAAATAAATGAAGAGTTCGTGTAGATTAAATTATTGTTGAACTATTTTGAGTTTCCGTTTGTACATTTCGGCATATAAAATGTTTTTCTAGTATTTGGTTTAACCTAAAAAACGTGTGCAAAATCTTATAGAAGCTTGTGGTTGTGGAAATATCCCACGTAAGCCGCGTGCTCAATACAGTAAGTTTTTATGGTTATTTGCCTACTGTAGGTTTATCAACATTGTTCCTTCACGGTAGCAGTAAATTTGCCTGTAAAAATTCCGGCTCTTGTTTATTATTTCCGTTTTAATTATAAGCTTTCTGAAATATTCATTCTCATAAACCACCTGCACAGAAACATTACTTTATCCCGGAATAAAATGTTTATTAAAACGTTGTCTTCATAAATTTGCTTTTAATTCACTGTTTTAAGAGAATTATAATAATTAAATTATTGCTGTTTCCTGATTCAAATTAAAGTAAGTACATCATTAATAAAGACTATTATATTTCTAAATGTGTGCTGAGCGCTTCTAGATCATAGGCTCTCAACAGGGGTGACAGCGCCCCCAGGTGGGCGCTAGAGCTTTTTGTGGGGGTGATTAATATTATAGATATTAGACACACATATAAAATGGTGTAATTAACTACCAGTATTAATGTGAAAGAGGGTGTTGGATTTTGTTTTCGTGTAACGGCACTTTCACACGGGCAACGTCCCGTTTTTTGCGGGTTCGGTTTTTTGCAGGATCCCGTTTAGTAGCATACGTGCTACTGTGGTAACATTCACACGAGCATTCGGTTTGCAGGATACCGCAAACCGAATGCTCGTGTGAATGTTACCACAGTAGGTAGCACGTATGCTACTAAACGGGATCCTGCAAAAAACCGAACCCGCAAAAAACGGGACGTTGCCCGTGTGAAAGTGCCGTAATGGGGTCGGTATTCCATAAACGGTTGAGAACATAATATTTCTAGATTGTTAGAGGTCTCAGATCATTCAAAAAAATTACTAGCATAATCATCAATAGTCTCAAATCAATTTTTTTTTAAATATAGCTCTATCGATACTATCGATGATTCTGCCAATGTCGGAGTTGATAAAGACACTTACTATCGGTTGGCCGTAGTTCGGTAACTTCGGTGTGCGGTGTCAATAGTCTCAAAACATTAAACAATGATTCACAGTAGGGTCGCACTGAAAAACAGCGTTGCGGCTTGCCGCAACATTATGCTGAGTGGGGCCCAATTTATACTATTCGATGATTTTTATTTGTATCTTTTCCTGTCAACTGTATTTCCTGTGTATCGAATATGTGTAAATAAACATCTCTCTCTCTCTCTCTCTCTCAGTGGACCATTATCAAATCGTTCTTTACAATTTCAATAATTTCATCATCCATTATTCCAGACTATATACGTCACACTGCAGGGCACAGGCCTCCTCTCAGAATAAGAAGACTTAGGCCGTAGTTCCCACGTGGGTCCAGTGCGAATCGGGAACTTCATACACACCATTGAATTTCTTTGCAAATTGGATCGCCTGCTGTAAATCTATTCCTTATTTTATTCCATTGAAAAAGCTTGTCTGGAAAAGATCGCTCTAAAATTAAGAGGCCACCTTTTGCTTACCTGATGAATTTTCTTCGTGTACTTTTATCTGTATTGCTTACTATGTGGTGCTCAATAAAGAGTCATTGTATTGTGTATTGTTATCATATGTAGAACGTGCTAAAAAACCAAACGTCATGCAATATTCACGCAAAAATATCGTAAAAATTATCAAAGGGGAGCCAGATCATAAATCGTGTAAGGATAAAACAATAATATCATGATGACAAATAAAAAATGTTTACGATCACTGCGGCCATAAGTGCGATGGAGCAATTTTTATTTTACCATGAACACAAGCAGGAGTTGTAAAAAATATCACAGGGGGGCCATTCTACACATAATCGGGATGCTACGATTTTTAAGCAGCTTCCGGGTCGGTTGTAAGGAGTCCGACGCGTTTAATACAAAATAAAGAAAAATGATATCACTGACATCGAATATGCCTATTTGAGAACTACGTTACGTTACGTTGAGGACAACAATGATATCAGACATGTCTTGCGAATTACAAACATGAGGCAATTATACTGATAAAAAAAAGAATTTTGAAAATCGGTTCACAATTGAGGGAGTAATCGCGTAACAAACATACAAAAAAAAAAAAAAATAATAAAAAAACATACAGACGAATTGAGAACCTCCTCTTTTTTTGAAGTCGGTTAAAAACCACATTTTACTTCCTTGCAACGCCCGTCTAAAACGCCGCCTGTCGAGTTAATTGCTCAAAAATGATTTATTGCAGAGATTGTGGTTCAGAAATGATTACACTATCGGGTGAATTAAAATTGTAAGAATAATAAAAAGAAGAAGAAGGGAAAAGAAGAGGCGAAAAAGTAGCTACATCGAAGGAAATAAATATAAACATTGGCGTACTACATCCTAGTATTATTAGTTCTGTGAGTCTAATCAATAGACCATTGGACTCTAGTTGTTTGAGTTTTATAAGAAGAGTGAGAGATGATTTATTTGACAGTAAAACTTCGTCATTCTGAGACGAGGCCTGTGCTCAGGCTGTGGGACGTAGACATATAGGCTGGGATGATGATGATGATGAAAATTTTGCCAAAATACGAACCTTGGGCAGGATCCACCCGGATCGCTACTACCATTTTATTCGCTAATACTACAAAACAGCGGCGTTTATTAGTAACTTTTCATAACAAAATGATACGATTTTCATCTAGAATTTCACTGTTTCAGATTCTGGTCTTGCCTATCATAAAGTAAGGTCGGGTTACTTAGCCCCTTAAAGGTAACTTTGGTCATCGGGATTAATTTGGTCGATTAACGAGTTTGGTTGGTTTTAACGGACCACCCACGTTTTTGTGTTTTTTATTGGACTTTTCTATCTGTGATTACAACTTATGTTGCTAAACATCTCTGCTAATAGGTGTTTTTGGTTTCATTTTCAGTGTTCCTAGTTTATTTATTTAATTGAATTATTAAACGGTCTTGATTAAGATCTTTTGATCTGATTGATGAAGCCGTTGAACAACGAAGTTGATTGCTAATCAGAATTCATTGGCACAACAAAGGCTAATGCTCGCACATTGATTGCTACCTTCAAAGAACGGGTCGAGTGTCGAATGCAGTGCTCAACTGATTAAGTTAGGATACGACACGTGAGCTCACTGAATAAGAACAAATAATATATGACTGAATAAACGGAGGAATGCTTCTTCACATGCTTCTACAAAAATACAAATACAAAAATACAAAAATATTTATTCGTTTCCACACTAATTAAATCAACAATTACGTCCAGCCCCTCCCTCTAGATAAAGAATATCGTCATTACTTAAATAAAACCTAGGAAATAACCGAAAATCCATAGTATTTTTAACGAAGTTTACGCAGTGTGCTTAAAGGTCTTTGGTTTGGTTTAGGATTGATTTAGTATGTGAGCTTTTTTGTATGATCCGTTATCAAAATGGCAAAAATAAAACCCTGAATAGTTTCGCCATATTTATCTGTTTCCTTGCTTACCCCATGGTGTGAGATATCGCTGGATATGTTTTGCAAAAATATTGTAAGTTTGTGAAAAGTATTTTTCGAGTTAGGGATTCATTTGCGAAATAATAAGCTTTAAAATGTAAATTTCCATTAGTGTCGTGAAAGCTATATAGCTTCGAATGCGTGAAAAAATATGAAAAGTATCACAGCTAACGAGTTGCCGCATATACGGAATCCTCACTGCGCGTGACCCGACGCTTTTCTAGGTAGTTAGTGACGGCCGGCGCATGCTCACATGGTATTTCGATTTTTTTAAATGAGTCGTGGTATTAAACTAGCACATTTTACTTGAACTAAAATGTGTGTCAATTTACTTAATCCATACATGTTTCGTGACAAAAAATTGTAACACATTCTGTGGCCGCTTCAGGCCCAAAAAAATGTTAAGGCTTGATTTTATGTACCAAAATAAAACTTAGCAAGTATACATAATTTTAACAAGTTATCGTTTAGTTCTTTATTCTGTCACTGAATGTTATAAAACACGAGAATTGTTAAAGTGAAGCGTAGACTGAAACGAGGGCAAAGCGCGAAGCTGAACTTTTTATTCCGAGCGATTCCAGAATAACCACCGAAATGTTTTTATGTTTCCGATGGCAGTTATATTTCGCTCAAGTGTAGGGGATTCTCATATTTTTATTACGCACGACATAAAAATCAAGATCGGAGCGCGGAAGTCGGACCCCTTTGAATGTTTTAATGGGCCGAAGAGGCACTCGACAAAACCCTAGTAATAATTCTGAAGGGTGGGAATAATCGAAAATCCTTTGAAATTAAAGTAGAAGATTAAGCTCGCAAATCAAAACAAACTTTAATTAAACAACGAAAACAATACTAATATCAAAGAGTTTGCGGGATCATAATTAAGGGGGCAATTACAAAAACTAATAAACAGTTTCGGTGTAAACTTTCCAAGTGCTTCTTGAAGTATTAAGACTTGTTTTTTAGGAGAGAAATAAAATTGTTAGTCTCGCTAATCAAAAAAGCAGCTAACATTCAGTGGCGCGGAAGTTTATAGAAGTCTACTTAAAACTTGTGCGAGAAACACCGCGGCGCGAATAGGGCGAGTACCTAATAATGTAGATCAGGGAGCTCAGTCTTCATAATTATCCTACTAATTATTATACATTTTAAAGTTGGTGAGCTTGTGTGTATGAGCATTTCTTACTCTTTCACGCTAAATAAATTGGGCAAATTTGGCTAAAATTCAGTATACAGATAGCTAGATCTCTGAAATGAAACATATTCTACTTTTTATCCCGATATTCCTATGGGATAAAATCCCAAGAACTTGACCACTAGGTGTAGAAATATGAAGTTTTTCACGAATGTTTTTCATGCAACATAAATGAAGACCGCGATGTAACTTTCGGGAATTCCCATGGGAATTTAATAAAACCCAGAATTTCAACTTAACCGCTGGAACTAATGGTTTAAGCGTGTGACGCTGTAAGTAAAGGTTTGCTATCATACTCGTATTACTTATTTTATGTATATAAATAAATAAATAAATAAATATTAGGGGACAATCTTACACAAATCGACCTAGTCCCAAACTAAGCAAAGCTTGTACTATGGGTACTAGACGACGATATAAGTATATATAGATAAATAAATACTTAAATACATAGAAAACATCCATAACTCAGGAACAAATATTCGTGCTCATCACACAAATAAATGCCCTTACCGGGATTTGAACCCAGGACCTCTTGCTTCGTAGGCAGGGTCACTACCAACTAGGCTAAAGCGGTCGTTAAATATTACTTAATTTGACATTTATGCGCTTGGCCTAGGAAAAAGCATGAGAATACAGAGTAAGTAGATTGAGAAGGTTTTTAGCCGTCATATTTTGAAGTTAATTAATAGTTATTTAGCATTTAAATATTCAATACAATAGGTAAGATAAAACTGAGAAGAAATTACGCTCAATAATCAAAATTTATCACTGATTATTTGGGGGTACTTACAATAGAGAGATCTCTCTCCAGGCAGATGTTATGCCTGGGGACCGAAGTCCAATGGATGAAAGTTGGAAGTTGTATTTATGCAGCCGAGTTGAGAAACTTCGATAGCGTGATGTAGGATTGTAGTTGTTAGTTCCTTATGTGATGACTAGATGGCGCTAGTAGTCGCTACAATTACAACAGTAGCTAAAATAAAATATGAAGCAATAAAGTTAAAATAAATCGCTTGAATATCAAAATTAAAATAACGCTAGCTAATTGTTTGATTATGATTATACTGAAGTATCTAAAAATCGTACATTACATTGTACTGTCGAGGTCGTAGTATGTTTGCACTTTACTACTTTGTCATTGCCACTTCGTGTTTGAAGTTTTGTATAAAATTGTCAGAAGGCATAAAGTATAAAGTGATGTATAAAGTGTGTAAGGTGTAAAATATCTTTGATGTCCACCGTGCATGACCACTACGTACGGTCAAAGTCAAAGTCAAAGTCAAAATTCTTTATTCAATTTAGGCATCAATTGATGCTCCTATGAACGTCGAAGAATCTACCACCGTCGTTGTTGGTCAACAACTTTACTTGTTGATCAACTTGCCACTTTCCTATTTTAGCCGTGTAATGCAAATCGCTCTTAAGGCCAGCGAAGACCAAATGCGTGTGCGTGTCACGCACCAGTTGTAATGAAGGAGACTGTAAGAAAGATGGCACACAATATGCAAGCATCTAGTTTGCCATCCCTCCCACAGCTCCACTCATCACAACCGGTGCGTGTGCGTGACGTGACACGTACACGCATCCGCATTAGCCGCTTATACTCGTATGGCCTGGTTTTTATTACACGGCTAAAATGCGAAGAGTGGCCAATTTCTCAACAATTAAAGTTGTTGACCGTATGTACTTACTTCTTTACCTTACCATATTGACTATAACGTGATTAGGCTGTCTTCCCCGTACCCGGGTAATAAGTTAGGTCTGTAGAAAATTTCATCGGGCCGCGAGTCGAGCCGGAAGTCGGTACGTGACCGGAAATGAATTTCCCGGCGCAAGTATCGACACTTTCGAGAAACTCCGTCAAAGGAATTTAATACCCTGACACTCATAATCGTAATATCTATAAAATTATAGCCTCGAACTTTTTACATTAGGCTTATTAAACAATGTCGTTCCAGTGGTTCGGGTTATAGAAAATTGGGGATGTCTATTATTTTGCAATGTATAGTAAATCGAAAACCATTTCGAGATAAATGGTTTTTAACTCGTTTTCTGTAGTTATTTAATTTTAATATTATATAATGAATTTATTACATAACAAATAAGCAATGACCTTCATTTGACTTTGGTGTAAATTGCGTGACCGGTCCAAGTCATGCTTTATTCTGTGTGGTTAGAATTCTTCTCAAATTTACGCGTGGAATAACTACGGAGTTTGATTTGGACCCACTGCCTGACATCTAGCACTTTGACAGCGCCAGTAAAGTGACACTAGTTAGAGTGTACCACCACGCAAAAAATAATTAAAGGGGTTGCCTTATCGTACGCATTTAGATAGATTTAAAAATTTGGCAGTGTGGGAGCCCTCAATTACAATCTGACGTCATCAACCAAAATAGTTTCAATAATTAATTTTGAAAAAAGTAGTGAACTAAGTGACAAAATATTGAAATTAGTTTCTTATAATTGACTTTTCTATACAAAAAAAATATAAAAACCACTGGTAATTTTTTTTAGACATTCCCAATTAAGTTCCATATTTTTGGGTGTGATTGTTTTTACAAGTTTTTATTTAAATTGGAATGTTTGCGTGTATTTTCGCCAATCTTGTAAGTCGAATCCTACCTATTAATTACTAGCGATTGGATCGATTTGAAGTTGAGGACGAATATGTCGATTGGATAACACTTCAGTTTTCCAAGGCAGTCAACAAAAATTATAATTATCAAGAAAGCTTGTAATTAAAGTAGCATCTTTTAGACGCCCAGATGGCCTAGTGGTTAGAGAACCTGACTACGAAGCTTGAGGTTCCGGGTTCGATTCCCGTATCGGGGCAGATATTTGTATGAAAAATACGAATGTTTGTTCTCGGGTCTTGGGTGTTTAATATGTATTTAAGTATGTATCTATCTATATAAGTATGTTTATCCGTTGCTTAGTACCCATAACACAAGCTTTGCTAAGCTTACTTTGGGACTAAGTCAATTGGTGTGAATTGTCACATGATATTTATTTATTTATTTATTTATTTATTTATCTTTAATAAAAGCTTATTAAGTTTTCAACGTAGCTTAAGTGTGCATATTTTCAAACGTTTAAAATTGGTAAATAATTATGATGTTGCTGATACGAGATAATTTTTGATGCTGGATGTCGAAACTGAGCGATGGATTGCCGTGATTTTTTTGTATGGACATAAGCTACTTTTTACAACGGGAAAATATCTCATTTCTACAGGAAAACACGTTTTAATCTACTACAGTGGGGGCGAAGCCGCGGGCATCGGCGTGTCTTCAATTGCTTTTTAGGGTTCCGTAGTCAACTAGGAACCCTTATAGTTTCGCCATGTCTGTCCGTCTGTCTGTTTGTCTGTCTGTCTGTCCGCGGCTAAGCTCAGAGATCGTTAGTACTAGAAAGCTGTAATTTGGCATGAATATACATATCAGTCACGCCAACAAAGTGGTAAAATAAAAAATAAAAAAATATTTTTTTTTAGGGTACCTCCCATAGACGTAAAGGGGGGGTGATTTTTTTTTCTCGACTTATCCTATAGTGTGGGGTATCGTTGGATAGGTATTTTAAAACCATTGCGGGGTTGCTAACATGATTTTTCTATTCAGTGATCTGTTTGCGAAATATTCAACTTTAAAGTGAAAATTTTCATTAAAATCGAGCGTCCCCCCCCTCTAAAATCTAAACTGTTAGGTGGAAAAATTTGAAAAAATTCAGAATGGTAGTAAATATATCAAATTTACTAGGAAAATTATAGCGGCTAAGATTGCTTGGAAATTATTTGTAGTTTAAGAGTAAATAGTAGCCTAAGGTATAAAACATACCTAAACTTGGATGATTCCGTACACATACGAAATCCTTAGAAAAATATTACTTGATTTTTTTGTAATGGCTACGGAACCCTACCTTGTGCGTGTCCGACACGCTCTTGGCCGGTTTTTTACGACTAGGGCAATAAGTGTCAATCGTACTTTGATTTATTTAATATTATATGCACATAAAAAAGTACTGAAAAATATGCGACACGCTCCTTTCAGCGTAATACGGTCGCGAATGTTTTCTAGTCCTTGAAATATATACACATTTCCCCACTCATCTGTACACACCTCTACGAAACAATCCAGCGCAGCTACCTGTGTAAACACCGTTATTTATAGCACTGTTATCGCAAAGTTTCATTTTCTCGTGAAATATTGGGTAATAAACCCAACTGTGATACGAATTTCCTATGCAATTAATTTTAAACAGAGAAAATGAAAAAGGAAAGTGCCCGGTGTGTGTGGGAGTATTTTGTTGATTATGTTTCCTGCTGAAAGTGATAATTGTTTATATGACCGCTTATGCTACTTACAGCTTTACTTTATCTACTAGCTGATGGCCGCGGCTCCGCCCCCGCTGAAGGAGATTAAAACGTGTTTTCCTACGGAAGTGAGATATTTTCCCGTGGAAAAAAGTGGCCTATGTCACTCTTCAGCCCTTTAACTATGTCCATACAAAAAATCACGGCAATCCGTCGCTCAGTTTCGACGCGAAAGAAGGACAAACAAGCAAACAAATAAACAAACACACTTTTCCATGTATAATATTAGTAAAGATTTTAAAAAATTGTATCTCTTACTTTTGCATGTGCTTATAGATCTAGGTACACATCTAACTCGCGTTACATTACAAAGAGAAACCAAACTAATTGTATTTAAGTTTTCGTATTAGGTATGTACAGTCGAAGGCATAAATAATGTACACAATCATCGTCGCGTCAAAGTATGAAAACATCAACTCTATGTTATTGACCATAAGGTTGATGTTTACGCGATGACTGTGTGGGATATTTATGACTTCGACTGTACGTTGTTTCTAATGTTACATATAATTAACTTGGTCTGAAATTAAAAGATATAATCTAAAGCTGATATTAAAAATAGAAGGAAGGTTTTATGAATTTTTAATTCAAAACATTCACCAACGACCGCAGAACTTATGAAATACTTAACATACAAATTACAAAGCTAAGATACAGCATGTTTTGTCATATGGTGTTAAGATTTTAATATTTCTGTCACACAGATCAATGCCACATAACATGTAAACCGGCCAAGTGCAAGTCGGACTCGCGCACGATCCCTATCCGTACCATTATCTATAAAAACGGCAAAAAAACACGTTGGTTGTTGGTTGGTTGGGAGCCCCCTTAAATATTTGTTTTATTTTAATTTAAATATTTATTTTTAAACCCACATATTTTTTATTTAAAGTATACATATAACTAAATATTATATTAATATTTCAGTCGTCTACCTGTTGCCGTTATCAATACCGAGCAAAAACGAGCAAAAAAAACACGTTTGTTGTATGGGAACCCCCTTAAATATTTATACCAACCTTAAAATAGTACACGCATATACATTTTATTTTGTATGTATTATTTTTAGGGTAAGTACATATTTTTACGTTAGTCAATAAATGTCAAACACAAAATTCCTTAGTCTCACCAACCATCCCTGTATTTGGCAACGCAAATACCCAACTCGCAATACCCGGGTTATTCCGGTTAACGGTATCGCACTTGATATCTGCGGTTACCCGGATTCATTCGTATGCCACGCCCGTTCCAGAATTAGTGCCGCAGCATCACTTAAAGCCGAGTAATTAGCAGGGCTTACGATACGTACGCCGTAATCGGAGTAACGGTTTATACCTTGTAGTGTTCATTTGTTTTTATGAGCATGTGAGGTGAAGGTCGAATTGGAGAGCTTTTTTGTTCATGGCCAGTGCTATAGTCAATTATTATTATGTGAGATGCGGCCATGTAGAGAACTTTAATCTGTAACAATTCAAAATACATTGTAGTCAACCAAGATTTATTTCTGGAAAATCGTGGAAACTTATTGATATGGATCTGTGGCCTAGTAATAGGGATGTTTCCTAGGTAAAAAAATAATAATTCTTATTAGTCCGTATTTTAAATTATCAAAAAATATTAGACACGTAATTTTTCTTTTGACAATTAAACAAAAAATGACGAAGATATGGCGCGTTGAAGTTCCGCGTGACGAGGCGTGACGTCACTTGTTCCTAAAACGCTCATACAAAGTGTAGGAACAAGTGACGTCACGCGAAACTTCAACGCGCCGTATCTTCGTAATTTTTTGTTTAATTGACAAAATAAAAAATACGTGTCCAATATTTTTTGATAATCTAAAAGACTGACTAGTTAGGAAAGTAGCCTATTCCACTGGATGAAAGCACTTTACTCACATTTATAATTATGTAATCCTAATTTAACAATACAATAGAAATTAATTTTATTACGATCACTGCATGAAATTTGGTTTGATAGGTCAGTCATTATTGTTTCGCTGTGCTAAAACAAATATTAATTAAGCTTCTGTAAAACGATGAAAAATTAAAAATCCATTGCAGTCTCTATATACTTCCACTTTTTTTTACTCTGATTGAACTCTCACTGAATTCTAATGAGACTAAGTAGTCTTTTTACTTTTACATTTTGCATTTAAAATACTTTAAAGTCTTAGGATATTCTTTTCTAGATTTTGTTGAGAGTCAATTCAATAACTCCGGTATCAAGAATAGCAGAACAAATCGCTACAATATTATTTCAACTTTGTAAAAGTATTACATTCACTGAGTTAAGTAACAAGCTACAATTTTATAATTAATCCCATACAGCTCAGTAGATCGGAAAAAAGTGACGATCAAAAATTATGTAATATGAAACGCGGAATTAAAGTCGCTGTAGCGTAAGGCGCAAGTCACATGACACAGAAGAGACGTGGGACGGGGGCGCGTCGCAGTCCGCCTCGTTTGTTCGCAGGCCGCGTCTCCGCCCCGTCTCTTTTGCCTGCTTTGGATCGCGACGCTTCTATACATTTAATATGAAAACTTATTCAAGAGGCGCTGCAATTGCGACGCGCCCCAGTCCCACGGCTTGAGCCTAAAGCATTGTTACTGTAGGTGTTTGTGCGTCTCACATCCTGTCTCCATGTTTTGTGCATAGGGTCACAAATCGCATAGTTCCCGTGTGATAGCGATAAATCAATTCTTCTCAGACGAACCTAGTCGCGGGTGACTTAGTATTTCATAAGGAATTAATCTAATAAGTGAATTACCTGTGAGTTCAATTGCAAGGCGCGGAGAATTCGAACCTTGAAACGAAGAAAGTTAACTTCAATGGTTCCTGCAATGTATTTACGACTAGCTGTTGCCCTCGACTCCGTCTGCGAAGAATTCGTTTATCGCTATCCCGCAAGAACCCCAAGAAGTACCTATCCTATGTCCTTCCTATGGTGTCGAACTATCTTCAAACCAAATTTCATCTAAATCGATTAAGCGGTTTAAAAGCGTGAAGAGGTGACAAACGAACAGGCATACTTTCGTATTTATAATTAATATTAGTATGAATTTCATTCATATTATCATCATTAAAACTAGATACTTTACGAAAAAACCACCAGTACAATAAAGTACTAACTTTCAGCTGAAATTGACCGCGTAACTAAATTTTACTCTTAAACTAGGTTAAAACTTATTTAGCAATAACGTTACCGAAAACTCTGCAATAAAACTGCACAAAAGCGTGTGAAATTTCGTTTACAATCGTCGGTGTCCTAATTAGGAAGTTGGGACGTCGCATCGTTTGTGAGAGACTAAAATTTCACAGAAGGGTCACCAGTGTAGGAAAGATCGTACACTAAATACCTACGTGAATTCAAATTTAAATGAAATTACAAAATTGTTTAACTAATTTTGATGTAACTGGTTTCGTATCAGAGGAGTACGCCCTTTTTAATAAAAAAAATACGACCAAAATACAACCTGCTTTTTTGAAATTGATTAGTAAAAGGAGTTAGCTATAAACAAATCCATTTAAAATATAGTTTGGGGCCAATTTGATAAGCATCCTATACTTGAAATTAATCTTTTGAAATATTATATTGCAGTCACTTCTAACAACATGCGAAATCCGACTAAAATACTTAGTATCACAAGATCGATCGATCGATTGGTTGATTGGCTTCTTTTGTTCTTATGTGTATTCTATGTAAAAAAATGTATCTGAATTTCACAGTGCTTTGGTTTACCTGTTATGCTGCGAAAATAATTAATTAAATAAATAAATAATAATATAGGTTACCTGTCTAGTCTTTATAAAAAACAAAGGTCAAATAACAAGAAGGGTTGCCAGTTACGAACTCAAAATTCAAATTAGCGGTGTGTAGAGTAAATCTTGCGCTTACAAGAATTTGTTGTGTGCGTGACTGATGGTACTGACCGACAGCGACTATAATAATGTAAGGACGCGTTGTTCGTGCGAAAATTTAAAAAACGCATAAGATATGATAATTTTTAGGGTTCCGTAGTCAACTAGGAACCCTTATAGTTTCGCCATGTCTGTCCGTCTGTCTGTCTGTCTGTCTGTCTGTCTGTCTGTCTATCTGTCTGTCCGCGGCTAAGCTCAGAGACTGTTAGTACTAGAAAGCTGTAATTTGGCATGAATATATATATCAGTCACGCCGACAAAGTGATTGAATAAAAAAAAGTAAAAAAAATTTTTTTAGGGTACCTCCCGTAGACGTAAAGTGGGGGTGATTTTTTTTTCTCGGCTAACCCTATAGTGTGGGGTATCGTTGGATAGGTCTTTTAAAACCATTGCGGGGTTTCTAACATGATTTTTCTATTCAGTGATCTGTTTGCGAAATATTCAACTTTAAAGTGAAAATTTTCATTAAAATCGGCCATCCCCCCCCCCTCTAAAATCTAAACTGTTGGGTGGAAAAATTTGAAAAAATTCAGAATGGTAGTAAATATATCAAATTTACTAGTAAAATTATAGCGGTTTAGATTGCTTGGAAATTATTTGTAGTTTAAGAGTAAATAGTAGCCTAAGGTATAAAACATACCTAAACTTGGATGATTCCGTACACATACGAAATCCTTAGAAAAATATGACTTGATTTTTTCGTAATGGCTACGAAACCCTACCTTGGGCGTGTCCGACACGCTCTTGGCCGGTTTTTTATTAGTAATTTTCGATTTGGATTAAAAATCTTCTGTATCAATAAGGAAATTCCTAATTTATAAAAACAATACACAATTTTTTTTATCACAATCATTATAATGTATACGTGTTGTACAGATACGTTCTCATATACAAACATCACTACATAGTATAAAACAAAGTCGCTTCCCGCTGTCTGTCTGTCCCTATGTATGCTTAGATCTTTTAAAATTACGCAACGGATTTTAATGCGGTTTTTTTTAATAGATAGAGTGATTCAAGAGGAAGGTTTATATGTATAATACATGCATAATATAGTTGCACCCGTGCGAAGCCGGGGCGGGTGGCTAGTTACAGTATACATACATACATTCAAAATGGACTTCGTGAGTAAATAGATGTCTACCTATTAGATTCTTGCTTCTTACACATTGTTGTCGAAAAAAGAACATCGCTTCTATTATTTTTAGTTCTTACATCGTTACTATCTAGTTAAGGGGGTTCGTTAGTGAACTCGGTTACCGTCGCTGATTGTCGGCGAAAGTGAGAAGCGCCTTACATGCGCGCCTAGGAACTTTTAAAAGTTGTCGTGGTGTGCGTGTTTCGTTTTGTGTGTGGAACTAAGTGTCCAGTAGTAGTACAACATACAACCTTTATAGCATTTTATTGTTCTTAGCGCTTGAAAGAAAGAAAATAAATATTAATTGAGAGCTAAGTTTATTATGCCGGAGCTTCTTTGGGAGCGTGTCAAAATACATATTTTTTTAGAAAGAATTAGAGACAAAACACATAATGATCATTTGGCAAAGGTCTGTCTTTTGAAACTATTATGTAGGTATCGAATTATTTACAGATTGTTTTGGGTTAGGTTAATTAGGATAAAACAAACGAATTGACCAACGTTGAGATACATGGACAAAGGCGAACTTACCCGTGTAAGGGTTTTTCTACATGACAAACTTTCACTGAATAAGAGGAGCATTAATTAGGCACCAGTAAAAGAAGTTATTTTGGAAATTGCATTACCTAACATCAAATGGCTCTTAATTTTGTTGCTTGATGCTTTTTAAACATTATGTAAATTTTGACATGCATTCCATCTTTTTACTAATTTTTTTAGCTGCCAGTTGTTGCAGGGGTTACATACTCACAGCATAAAACAATTTATAAAATGCTTCCTTTTATAAAATCACGTCTTGTTTATGAATTCGACGACTCGTCAAGACAAATTGCGGTTAGAACAAAGTGAAAGCAACTGTCAAACTTCACGAGATCACAGCAAGGCGGGAATCAATTTACGAGACATCAAATAACTTATGGATAATGGATAATTCAATTTCCCCAGTCACCGTTTGTTGTCTTTATTCAGAGGGCCAATTACGGAGTTTTTCTCAACAACGCGACGATTACGCGTACTACAGAAGCTTTAGTCCTATTGAATCAATGAATAATTTTCCGTTCGAACGGAGTAGGTAGAGAGTAAATAAAGCTTTATTTATATGGAGAGAAATATCTTGTGAGTTACATTATATTTCTGCTAGAGTTGTGCTTGTTCGGTTACTTGCAAGATTGCTTCAAACTAGTATAATTGTTCAAAGGAACTATTATTATGTGAAAAACTTAAGCAAAGGACTTGTTGTATGTAGTACAATACGTTTACTTTTAGTTTACCACTGACAGATTGCTTACCGTCATTTCATTTCCAACTTTGACGCCATACAAATAAAGTAGTTATTACAAAATCTACAAACGTGGGTAACAGTATTCTAAAATTGGCTTTATTTGTAGGTCATTAAAGTTGAATATCAAATGAAGGAAAACCATCTGTCAGTGGTAAACTTTATGTAATTTTACTGTAATGCACAGAGTTGACATGGAGCTCAAGTCATTTTTCTAATTTGGAACGTCAATTTGTTTATACGGACGCATTACTACTACATACAACAGGTCCTTTAAGTACTTAAGTTTTCACCTATAGCTTGATATTTTAGTTACTTAAGGGGGGTTTGCACAGATCAGAGGTAACTATATAACTCTAAGTAAGTGATAACCCGGGGTTAAGAAATATTAAAATGTACGAGGGCAGGTCCAAAAGTTTCCGGCCTAGCAAAGAAAAGAAGTAAGTACATCTATTTACAATTTCTTTTATTTTTCGATATAGTCTTCCTCTATTTCAGTTCAGTCTG
This sequence comes from Archips crataeganus, assembly GCA_947859365.1. Lineage (NCBI taxonomy): Eukaryota > Metazoa > Arthropoda > Insecta > Lepidoptera > Tortricidae > Archips > Archips crataeganus. The sequence continues at coordinate 13,090,434 of OX402057.1, read as the reverse complement.
AAAAGTGCATTGAAATAGAGGGAGACTATATCGAAAAATAAAAGAAGTTTTGTGAATATATGTACTTCTTGTCTTTGTTAGGCCGAACACTTTTGGACCTGCCCTCGTACCTATAGAACTGTCAATCATAACTTTACTTAGGGTTAACTATTGATTTTTTAACCCTGGACCGTGCAAATCACCCTAAGGCCGGCTTGCGCGGACCTGGGTTAGCTACTTAACTCCGATTTAACGCTAACCCAGGGTTAACAAGTGTCAAGATGTATGGAACTGTCATTCTTAACCCAGGGTTACCGATTTAATTTTTTAACCCTGTACTGTGCAAGTGGCCCTTAGTATATACTAAACACTAACTTGACTGAAATAATCTGTCTTTGCTCCCTGTTTGCGGTACGTATCTATAGTTTCGAGAATTTCTTCATTTGCTTATTGCATGTGCTACACGTACAAGCCTAATTGTTGTGGTTAATCGATCATGTACAAATCCATAGTTTCAAGGCCCCGCAACATAACTCAATTCGCATAATATTTTTTGCGCATGTAAATGAAATCTAAAATAAAAACGTTCCTATATTCTCGCTGCGGTTGCCAAGCTAATTGAACGATGGTTTTGTACTGAAATGTTTATTGTAGCGACCTCTGAAAACCCTTACTCATTCATCTTTGTTGCGCGGCTTTTTGTGGGGAATTAGTGAAAAAATTCATGACCGTAATCGTCCACGCGCACCTATTCAGAGTTTTTAGCGACAAAAGCATTACGGCATCCCGGGAGAAATTAATGGCGTTTCCCATTAAGGTTAAGTGCTATTTTAGCTTATGTGACTTGACGAAAAGTTGAAAACTTAGCTCCCTCTCAACTTTTTTATTGTTTTAGCTGTCGACGGGACCCTTGACATACCAATTACGTTCTGAATTATATTATCTCGGAGAAACTTGTGTAAAAACTTTATCTAAAAGAAATTGGGATACTTTGGCAGAAGAATCTCGAAGGCTGTCTATTTTTTATTAAAAAAACTAAAGTAATGAAATGATTTATGGCATTTTCATTTTCAACTTCAACCTACTTTTTAGCTCTACACGATTTTGTCATAATGATTGATTTCTGAGCTATTTTGAAATCCTCTCCTAAAACTGTGAAGAAGATTCTTGTTCCACGAATAAAACTTGCTTACTATGCGAAATCTTAACGTCGAAAGTCATACATTAGGTGGTTATCCTTACGATGAAATTATAGTTTTCTAAGTACACGAGGACATACGAATTTAATGAAGCAAGGCTAATTTTTTGGATACCCTTACAGAACAATTTTGTTCAGTGCATAGTTGCCTACCCAAAATGAGCAACCTACGTATTTACTCAAACCGTCAACCCAAAACAAAGGAATATAAGATTTAAGCCGCCTATAAACTCGGCAACGCTAGTAATACCTCACACACTCGTTGAAATTGGCGTGGTTTAGCGCTTAAGTGCGCCGTACGCGCCGCGTAACGAGCGCAACTTTTAATTACCTAACTTAAATCTCACCGAGAGACACTCAGGAAACAACATCGCGAAATATTGCTCGCGAAAACCTTTTTTATTAAACAAGAAAATTTAAGTTTGCTCCAGGTACAGCCAAGTGTAAAAATATGCAGAATAAGCATCCTTATAAAACTATTTCATCTTTGTAATTTTTTTTTTACTTGTTCTTTGTAAATAAAAATATTATTAGAATAAAAGTTCCCAGTTCGCAATGGGTCCACGTGGGAACTACGGGCCAAGCCCTCTCATTCTAAAACGAGCCCTGTACCACATAGCTGGAATGGTGATCCACAATAAGTAGCTCATATTACTTCGCAAGATAAAAAATAAACCGGCCAAGTGCGAGTCGGACTCGCGCACCGAGGGTGCCGTACAAATTTATATGTATCTATAAACATCCAGTCTTAGCAGACCCCTGCTCCTAAGCAAAATGTGCGCAGTGTGGGATCATTATAGATTGGGTACTGATTAGACAGACAGACAAAAAAATTTATGCTTTTCGCAATTTTTTCTTTATCTGTGCTATAATACGTTGCTTCGTACCAAATTTCAAGATTCTGAGTTCACGGGAAGTAAGTACTCTGTAGGTTTTGATTTCCTTGCGAGTTTCGACAATTTGCGGAAATTTGCGGCATAAACGGCTGTATCTTTTGATTGCGTTGGCTTAGAAGTTTGATTTTTTTACAACTCTAAGGGACCGTAGACCTGAGTATTTGATATAAATTTCAGCTTGATACCTCCACGCGTTCTTGAGAAAAAGGGTCTTGACAGACAGACGGACGGACGGACGGACGGACGGACGGACAATAAAGTGATCCTATAAGGGTTCCGCTTTTTCCTTTCGAGGTGCGGAACCCTAAAAATGGAAAAAGTAGAATGAGATAATATTGTTGTAAAACAGTGGCTTGCTCATGCGCTCGAAACAAGCTCAACAAGTGTACTAAGTAAGTAAATTAACAACTATGACATTCTCTGTCTTATTGTGCTATTCTCAGCTCAACTTGTGGAAAGTATGAAAGTGCATTTATATTTTAATGTAGGTACCCACTTCTGGCCGGACGGTGTAGTGTTCCGTCGTTTCGAGGAAACGGCGAAGACGATTTTCAAAAATCCTTAAATAGTTATTAATTTTCCTCGCATATTTTTTTACTGCGTTTTGTATGTATTTTTAATTTTACAGCGCAGTGGTATTTTTACTATAATGCTGTATTTATAATAAATATAATATTAAATAAATAATAAATATTTTAGTGTACCTACTAAATACCAGGTAACGGAGTTTCGCTCGGACTAAAACTTGACATTACGCGTTTTCCCAGAGATAAAACCAAGCTAGATCGATCGTTCAGCCCCGACTATTCTCACATAGCGTAATCATAATCGCAATCGTTAGAGCCATTTTCGAAATCCTCATAATAAATAAATATTCAAGAACTTCTCGTTTAAACGTAGGTATAAGATATAATAATAAATATGGCTCTAATTAACTAAGCGACAAACCTAAACAAAAAAACTTAAATAATTCAAACCTATCCAAAATTTAAAAAAAAAATTGTGTGCCTGATTTCGATTGAATGATTTCAGTAGATATGGAACAAAATGTGTAGGACAGACGGATAGACAGATACATGAGCGATCCTATAAACTTAGAAAACTTTTACTATTATCTTAGCTTAAACTGCCATAAATAAAGTAATTTGAGAACAAAATGCCATTTTTGTTTGTTACTCTACTATATAAAAAGTATCTCATAACCTGTAAAATATATCCCACTAGACCCAAAAATACCTACATAAAATAGGTAAGTACACATAAAGTAAACCTCAGTTCCATTAAAACTAATCATCTACCTTTATACCGTCAACACCTAACAAAAAATTACCAATTGTTGAAATATTTTTCCACTCCGAGTGTTGAATCCAATAGCATTAGAACGGCCACTTTTGGTAAAAGCTTATGTGAGTTACATTTCGTCGGGCGGCAGCATTTGCCCCAACATTTGTCCAGGCGAGAAATACTTAACCTCAGAGTTAAGGCATTCAGCAGCCACGCAATAACAATAAAATTTGCAACTTTATTCGCAGGAAAGCTGGAAAGAATGTCGACGCAAAACACAAGGTACGTAATGTATAGCGTCACGAGGTGGATTAATTAACATAAAACGATTTAAGTTATTACCCGACTGTAGTCAGGTAGAAATTATTTTCTTGTGTGATCCCGGCTTTTGTTCTCGATTTAACCAAGTTTATACGGCGTAACTAGAAGTAAGCGAACCACTCGAAAATTCATCATCATGATCATTTCAGCCGCAGGACATCCTCTGCTGGACATAGGCCTCCCTCATTGATACCCAATCATTAAGGTTGGAAGCGGCTTGCATCCACCTTGAACCTGCGGCCTTTACCAAATCTTCCGTCAATTTCGTTGCGGACGGATTAGCTCGTTGCAATGCAATGGAGACTGGGCAGACCATAATGGTACGCAGAACGGATGGCGTTGAGGCTGAAAAGTTCTCGAATGGAGACCACGGACTGGCAAGCGCAGAGTGGGACGTCCGCCAACGCAAAAATTACTTCTAAAAAATTTTCTTCTCAAAATATTTAATTTTTTACCCAAACTGAGCTGCGACAGAAGGCTAGTTGAAGACTATTTTCGTGAAATTTAATTTTCATTCTTTTAGAACCTCTTGACAAGGAGGCTTGGACTGTTACCGTTAAGAAAGAGCATTAAACGGATAAAACACTAACATTTTTTTTTCTTATGTAATTGTTTCCAGTTTTCAAGAATTTGACGTTTAAAGCCTGACATTACTGAAACACGGTTTTGTTCTACATATTCATACGTCATTCTTGAACTTCACGAATTATTTAAAAACATTGCAAATAACAACATCGTCTGAGCCCTAAAGGGTCTTAAAACTACACAAAAAACGCGCCGGTGAACATTTAGTATGAAAAGCAAATAGCATTGTTCTCTCTAGCGGCAGTGTGTCAACTTCAAAAGGCTAATAACTCACATACTTGTATTTTTAAAGACGATTCCAACCCCCAGAGCAATCCGTATGTGCTCGAAAAGTAATATTTTGAACGAGATAAGGCTACGTCCATAAAACGCTCGACCACCAGATTAAATAAGCGCAGAAAAGACATACATTTACCTGCTTAATAGGGTAGTGTTCTGTGTAAAAAAAAATAGTGTAAGTAATCTGTCAGTTGATTGCCAAAAAATATTGAACACGTATTTTTTCTTTTGTCAATAAAACAAAATTATACAAAGATAAAGCGCGTCAAAGTTCGGGAGTGGGGTCCGTGCCGTCACGTCTAAATAAAAAGTGTGCCAAAACGTAACGTCACTCGGGACTTGGGCTTATAGTCTTCATTCTGTTTTGTTTAATTGACAAAAGAAAATAAGTTGCCGATATTTTTTGATAATCTTACTGACGGACTAATTATATTTTTGGGAAACTAGACTATTACAAAATTACAAGTTAAAATCAGTTATATGCTTCGTTACAGTATGCAAATGGCCATCCGCACCGAGCTTCGCATTATAAAATACACTTTGCATTTTAACGTGAACACACTATTGCTGATTACTTTTTTTAGTTAATAGTATAAGGAAATGCTTTCTCTAGAACGCAAATATTTGGCAACAAGGCCTCTGTACGATGTGCCAACTCTTTGCAATTCCGTACTCTTTGTCAGAAGGGTTTGCAGCATGACAGATGACTAATGTTGTTTGTTGGCGCTTCAATGGTCCACGCTTGTTCCACTTCTGTTTACCTTCAACGTACGACCGTACTTAATAACTTTTACGCTATATCATTCATTTTTCATTTCACGTTGTTATGTAACATATTATATTGTTTATGTTTCATACGATAGTAAGTATTATGATTAATTTTGATACATCACTCGTAGGAATTGAGACAAAGACATTTGTCATCTAAACATTAAAATAAAATGCTGTGCGTAGATTTTGCTTGAAGTCTGAACAATACAAACAGTTCATCATCCCAGCCTATATACGTCACACTCCAGGGCACAAGCCTCCTCTCAGAATTTGTCTCAGGGTTTGGGCCCTGGTTCCCACCAGGGCTCAGTGGGGACTGGGAACTTCACACACACCATTGAATTTATTCGCAGATGTGGTTTCGTCTCACGGTGTTTTCCTTCACCGTAAAGCTCATGGTAAATTTCAAATGTAATTTCGCAAATAAATTCCGAAGAACTCAGAGGTGCAAGCCCGGGCTCTAACCCACGATCCTATGCTTGAGAGGCCATAGTTCAAACCACTAGGCTACCACAGCTTACACACACTTAGTATAGACCACAAACAGTTAATGACCTTAATTCGCCAAGAAACTCAACAAGGTAAGTATATATTTTTTCAAACAGATCTAAACTATTTTAATACAAAAAAAATTTCGTAACCAAAAATAATCATATAAGTAGTTAGTTTATTAATTTACCTGAAGAAGTAAGTATCCCACCTGGACAAAACGCATTTTTTAATTTAAAAAAACATAGCTTAGTTGAACACGTTTCCATCAGTACATGCTATGTGGACCAGTGAATATGATTAGTGAATATCAAACGCATTCATAGCAACGTAATTGGTCTGTTTATTGGGATCCCATGGCTTCGCATAATTTAATAAATCATAATGCATCATTCTTCATAATCCACGTTAGTCATTACAGTGATTTATGTCTGAAACAGTTTTTTTTCAGGCTTTTTTTAAATGTTTTTTTTTTTATCTAATTTGCTTTTACATCAATTATGGCTCTCCTTAAAATTACCCGCCTCCGCACCCCCCCCCCCCCCCCCCCGGACTCCCGCGTTCACATTCAACACCGTACTCCCAAGTCAAGCGTGCCTATAGAAGTTTTACTTCAAAAACCCCCGATTTTGAAACATTCTTCCGCTCCGCTCCCCTCCTATTGGAGTTAGCGTGATGATATATAGCCTATAGCCTTTCTCGATAAATCTGCTATCTAATACTGAAAGAATTTTTCAAATCGGAGCAGTAGTTCCTGAGATTAGCGCGTTCAAACAAAAAAACCTGTTCGATAAATTCTTAAAATAGACGTATTTTTCTTATTTGTGAACCGATTCAAATGAAACAAACACTAAATGTTAATCCAAGAAAAAACCAACATATCAGTGAAAACCGCATCCTTCTAGGTTAAGCCATTTCTGAGATTAGCGCGCACAAACGCACAGACAAACAGACAAACAGACAATAATTCTAAAAATCATTGTTTTGGGTTCTATTGTGCTAATAAATAGCCCTAGTGACAGTTTTTCTCAAATATCTTCAATGTACAGACACCGACTTGTTACAGATTTATTATATGTATAGATTAGCCTGGAGAAGTATCTCACCGCTGGGAAAAATCCTCCCCCATTTCCGACATTTCGGGTGCCTCTCCACCAGATCCACGCTGATATAGTGGGGGTTGATGGCTCGTCAGAGCCTCATTTGTAGGATGCCAAGGTACACCACGCGCAGGTGAGGTTGACTTGCGACTCGTGATATGTAGTATGAGTCCCCTTTCATCCCAAATAATAATTAAAACAAATATTTGCAAGACAAGCAAATGTTTTTATTGCGACGTAAAGAGGTGCGCAGAGTTCCTTTGGGGTATTCATCAATCATAATTTATTACCCCCGCTGTTATCGTGGCTCTGAATAATCGCTCATATCCAAAACACCTTTCTTAAGCATAGACCACACTGGGGGAAAACAAGTGATGAGATAAATATGTATGTTAACAGATTTGTTAATCCTACTAGAGAATTTCTCAAAAACGAATGATGTCAAAAAAAACAACTTTGAGTAGAAGAACGTATAGAAAGACTAGCTGCTGCCCGCGACTCCGTCTGCGAAGAATAGGGGTAAGTATAAAAAATAGCCTACGACCTATTTCTCAGACATACCGAATGTAGAGAAAAAAGTTTCATGAAAATCGGTCAAGGATAAGAAACACCGTGACACGAGATTTTTATATATTAGAAGATTGTTACGAGTATGAAGTTTAAAGTTTTTTTTTTTTTATATAAGAGGTGGCAAACGAGCAGACGGGTCACCTGATGGAAAGCGATCACCGTCGCCCATGGACACCCGCAACACGGGGGGCATCACAGGTGCGTTGCCGACCCTTTTAGGAATTGGTAGGCTCGTTTTTTAAAGATCCCTAAGTTGTAACGCTCCGGGAATGCTGCCGCAGAAAGCTGATTCCAGATCTTTGTCGTGCGAGGAAAGAAGTTTCGCTTAAAACGCACGGTACTAGAATGCCAATCATCAAGATGGTGAGGATGGAAAGACAAACTGTTCCTCGAAGTGCGGTAGTGGAATTTAGCCGCAGGCAGCAATTCGAACAGTTCGTCAGAACACTCCCCATGATAGATACGGTATAATATACAGAGAGACGCCACATCCCTCCGCAAAGCCAAAGGATCGAGTAGGCCAGAGAGTGCCTGATTACCGACAAATCGAGCAGCTCTACGTTGGATGCGGTCAAATGGAAGAATTTGGTACTTGGGTGCCCCAGCCCAGAGATGAGAGCAGTACTCCATGTGCGGCCTAACCTGCGCCTTATAAAGTTGTAAGCGATGGGCTGACGAGAAGTACCGTCCCTCTCTATTAAGCACCCCCAATTTTTTAGAAGCTAACTTAGCTTTGCCTTCCAAATGACCACGAAACTGAACATCACTCGAAATGTCGACACCCAGGATCCCAATAGACGATTTAGCATCAAGGGGAGTACCATCAAAACAAGGCAAAACAACAAAGGGATCCTTTTTAGTGGAGAACGCGCATACTTGAGTCTTTAAAGTGAATACTTTTACATAATTATTATAATACTTCACCTTGTGCCAATGTAAGTAATAGTATCAAGTAGTATCTTCGGAACCGTACTCCTTTTATCAACATGTTTTAGTTTTCTTTTTTTTTGTGTACTTAAAATTCTAACTTTAAATATTTTCAATCCTACTAATATTAAAAGCAAGAAAGTTTGTTAAGATGTTTGGATTTTCGTTTGTTTGTTTTTTTTAGCCGCAAATTGTTCGCAATAACGGCAAAACGGACTTAGATGAACTTTACGTACATGTAGACAAAAATCTGGATTGAGACATAAAATAATATTATTATCCAGGTAGGTACCTGATGAGTTCCTGTGGAAAATTATTTTTAGCTTAAACAAGAGTAGCGGATCCTGACCTGTCCAAGAATGTTGAGAAAGGTATTTCGGCTTTCAAAATGACGGGTCAACTTTGTCTGCAAAATAGAGTTACTTATCCGAGCGAACGTTGTACTTTAAAACTTTTTTCTGGTAAAACTTGAAGACGTATGTAAATGTTTCTAATGAAGGTATTTCTAACGCGGACGAAGGCACGGGTCTAGGCTAGTATATTATATGAAGCAGTTTATTAGTCCATTGGTCAATGCCGAGAGCCTCAGTATGAACACGGCTCCGCGAGCTCCTTCGTCCCCTCGCCTAATGCAAGCGAAGGAAATTGGATTTTTCTTTATTCTCGCGCGGGTAACTTGATATTGTGTGAATTATGGAAATTGCCGGGCTAAATTGTTGATTTATTGCCACCCATGCATGATTGGTAGACGCCGAATTGTTTCATCTGAATCGCCTGTTATTATAGTTCCTGTCACAATATAAGTATGGTGGGATGTCATGGGTGAATAACGACATAACCAAGACACAAACACACAACGTAATATTTGTACTCGTTACTTTATTGCGTATATTTTGCGTACGCAGGCAAAGTTTAATCAAAATAAGATCTATTTAGACAAGGTTTCTTATATAAAGCGCCATACGTTACAGACATAGCTCGGAGAGTCGCCAGACTTGAGTGGCAGTGGGAGTTTTTCGGTCTCGTTCTCGTGTAATAAAAAAAAATCTAAACTTATTGACATAGTAAAAATGTTTACTAATATTAATCTCGTTTCCTAATAATATAGTTTTACTTTGTTAGCAGTCGTACGGTCAAGTGTAAAAATATATATACGTTAACAAGGTGTCAAAAATATCTATACAACTCTATGTCATTATCCATAAGGTTGATGTCTACATATTTTGACGCGGTGACTGTAGGTATACATATTTATGCTTTCGACTGTACAACGTTATCGGAGCCTATTATAAACAATAATAATCTAAGATACGTATTTACTAGTTACGCTATATAACTAAATCTAGTGATCTCTCATGTTATAGTATTATGAACCAAGTCAAAATATTTATACTTAATCTCTCTATCATAATTAATAGAAACATAAAAAAACTACAATCGTGTTCTTTATTAACGAAATCTTATACTACCTACTTTATTTAGAGATGTGAGAGTGCGTTACGAAATTGCTTATGTTTATAATCGAAAGTAATCTTCATCATCTTTTAATTGTAGGTATTATAAATTGTATGACATATTGTATGATTTGTACGTCCGAAAAGGGCAACTGTTGGAACTGAATTTATTTATAACACCAATATTGTACACATTTTAAGCAATAAATGATTATCTTATCTTATCTTAATATATAAAAATATCATGTCACAGTGTTCGTTATCCAACTCCTCCGAAACGGCTTGACCGATTGTTATGAATTTTTTTGTCTATTTTTGGTAGGTCTGGTCTGAGAACCGGTAGGTCGTAGGCTATTTTTTATTTACACCCCTATTCTTCGCAGACGAAGTCGCGGGCAACAGCCAGTCTTTCCTTTAATAAGAACAGCAAAAAGAATATGATATGTTCATGTAGCTTCTCGGCTTGTAGATTTAGACATAATTTTCTACAGGATAGAGACCAGACCGCGATTATCTTTGATGTGCTCCCGATTCTTCAATCTTACTAATATTAAATGCGAAAGTTTTGTAAGTACCTACCTATATGCATGTGTGTACCTACCTACATATACCTATGTGTGTGGATACGTGTGTGTTTGTTACTCCTTCGTGCTAAAATGGGGTATGTGGCTAAAATTTATTACGTAAATAAGCTGGACGTCTAGAATAACACGCTACGTTTTAATCCGATATTCTCACTGAAGACGTGAAATTTTGCATGTTTATTCTTCATACAACGTAAGTAAAAATCACGATGTATGGCGATTTTATTGAAATCCTGTAATTTTCATTCGAAACCGCTATTATTAGACATTTCTGTTTAAAACGTCTTCATCGATCCTCTCTATCCTTTCTTAGTGCACCTTTATGATCTTCAAGGAATATGTCTGATAAAATTCCAAATCTCTAGCTCTAGTCATTTAGGCTGTGCGTTATCCATCAGTCAGTCAATCAGGCACGTTTCTTTTATAGGTTCAAAGATTTCGTATTGTTTTAACTTCGATTGTCTACATATTTCTTAACTCACAAACTTTCTCCCTGGAATCCTATTTAATCAATTTATGTGCTCTGTGACAAAGGGAAGGCGTTGGCATCTAGTTTATTATCAGATAGCGCGGGCCTCGAGGTGGGCGCTGACACAGTACGTGTTCGCATAATAATAAAATGTATACAACTGGTTGTTTGTTGTCATAAAGAGTGGTTGTAAATTGGGTAGTTTGGATACTTTATTACAAGACTATTAGGTGTAGTAAGATCTTTAATATTCTATTCTTTTAGGCCGTTAGTTTGACAGAATGAAATAGTGAATGGGCAAGTGCCCGCGTGTTTGAATGAACGTACCTACATAAAATATCGTTCGAGATGCAGCATAGTCAACTATTTTATGATCCATTTTTCAGTAATGAAAACGAATTTTAACAAATAATGTTTTCAGTGAAGTTACCAGCTTTCAGTGGATATCTAATTTGATAAAATTATATTCAATATCCAGGTTGAATCCATTTTTTGCTCGCGAATGTAGTTCTAATGCGTCAAAGTCAAAGTGAAATTATTTTTATTCAATTTAGGTTATAACAACTTATAAATGTCGAAGAATCTACCACCGGTTCGGAACCATTCGAGAAGAACCCAGCAATAAAATCAACAAGTGGATGTGTGAGCTGCATCCACCTTTGTGACTGCTTAATGCGAAAGACGACTCTAGTCACACTCATTGCAAGTCGATGGGCCGTAGTCTGTCGCACATGTCTGAGGTTCTGTGAGGCGATGGATGGAAGTGGATTGTTATCTATTTCTTAAATGTATAATATTATGCTTTTATTTCCTTACTAGCTGTTGCCCGCGACTCCGTCTGCGTGGAATTAGTAATTTGGGCAGCTTATTTTTTTTATCCAATTTGCTTTTTCATCAATTATGGTCTCCTTAGTTCCTCGATAGAAAAAAATTACCCGCCCCGCAACTCCCGCACTCCCCTCCCAACCCCACCCCCCCACCGAATCCCCCGCACACCCGCGTTCACATTCACCACAAGTTAAGCGTGCCTATAGAAGTTTTACTTCAAACCCCCCCCCCCCGATTTTGAAACATTCTTCCGCTCCGCTCCGCTCCTATTGGTGTTAGCGTGATGATTATATAGCCTATAGCCTTCCTCGATAAATGTGCTATCTAACACTGAAATATTTTTTCAAATCGGAGCAGTAGTTCCTGAGATTAGCGCGTTCAAACAAAGAAACCTAATCGATAAATTCTTAAAATAGACGTATCTTTCTTATTTGTGAACCGATTCAAATGAAACAAACGCTAAATGTTAATCCAAGAAAATACCAACATATCAGTGAAAACCGCATCCTTCTAGGTTAAGCCGTTTCTGAGATTAGCGCGCACAAACGCACAGACAAACAGACAAACAGACAATCAGGCAAACAGACAAACAGACAATAATTCTAAAAATCATTGTTTTGGGTTCTATTGTGCTAATAAATAGCCTTAGTGACAGTTTTTCTCAAATATCTTCAATGTACAGACACCGACTTGTTACAGATTTATTATATGTATAGATTTCAAATGTTTAAATTGAATTTTCCAGTGAATTGGCTTACAGCTGTAATACTGTGTAAATTTTGTTGTACTTAATAAATAAATAAATAAATAAATTATGCAGGACATACACAGGCTCGACTAAGTATTATTTACCAGCATTTGCACTATTATGCAACTAATTCCAGGTGATAATGTGTTTGTCAAAATGCTCAGAATTATTAAGTTCTAGCTGGTGCCCGCGACTTCGTCCGCGTTAATCATTGATGCTCCGCTCCTATTTATTGGTCTTAGCGTGATGACATAATTATAGCTTATAGCCTTCCTCGATAAATGGGCTATCTAACACTGAAACAATTTTTTAAACCGGACTTGTAGTTCCTGAGATTAGCGCGTTTAAGCAAACAAACAAACAAACTCTTCAGCTTTATAATATTATAAGGCCGTTGTGTTGGAGCCTGGACCAGTGCAGTGGACTTCTTGTTGGATTGAAAATCAAATTACACACTTTTGTATTTACCGCTCTGTATTTCTCATAATACACACAGTGAATGCTACACAATTACAAAGTAAGCATGACCACGATGGAAACAGATAACTTTAACATCAAAGATTCAGAGTACGAACAATGCCATGCAGCGTCCGAAAGGGAAGAGGAAGCGTAAGCAAAAAAAGCAAAATTAAAAAAAAAAATTACAGATACCTCTATAAATGACACAAGTTATTTGAGGTACTAATTTAAACGTTCATGCTTATGATCCTATGTATATTTCCACCACGTTGTTGTAGTAAATTGTAGAACCAACTATGTAACACCCGATAACGTGGCCTGACACAAGACACAGCTCAAGGGCACACGACAGCTCGCCCCAGGAGACCTACTCGTTGCTAATTATTAACTTGAAGCATGTTAATGTAGACGTAAGTCGTAAACTTTAGGAAATACACGTCAAATTGATGTTGTAGCAGCTATTTTGGAACGCTCGTGTTTAACTAGATGCTCCTTAATATCATCGTTTCTTATTCAATCAGCAGTGGTTCCTTTTGATACGTTATGTAGGTACATATGATAATAATGCAAGTACAGTCACCTTCTGAGTCGTTCACTCTTGACAGAGTGGTCGTGGTCATGAGGGGTCGCTCCCCACTGCGGTCACTGCCTTCGCAATCCCTCTCCACCGATCTCTACTGTATCTCATTCTCACTCAGGAATCTTGGCAACAGATTGTATGGTATCTGTTCATCAGGTTGGTAATCGACCACGTGGTCCCTTTCCCTCAACTCTACCCTAAATCACCAATCCCTCCATTGAGTTATTTTTTTGGCTAACGTGTCCAAAGAACCTCTGAATTCGTAATTGCACAAACGACGACAACCACCAAAAAGAACAGTCAAAAAAAAACTTGAATTCATTTTTCTTTTAATTGTTATTTATTACATTTTGGTAGCTTTTGCTTACTTTGGTCATGGGATAGAATTAACAGAAAGTTTGAGCTAGCTTGATAACTCTGAAAACGCGATCTAATTCCGTGCGGAGGAGTTTTATGAATACCTATTGAAGAGCCTAACAGGCAGATTATAACAAACATTATTTTGTTGTACCTAGAAAAGCCTTTTAAATACACAATCCAGATTGAAGGACTTAATTATACACCATTTCGTTCTAACTTTAGGAACATGTTTTTAAGGACCACTTAGGGTCCTTGGTATAATATATATAGATTGTTGAACAAAAGGTAGTCTATTTGTAGAACAACCCAACTTATTCTAACGTTATGTAAGTATTATTGTCGCGGAAAGGGTTGAGGAATAGGAAAGGAATTTAAGTATTAAGGAATAGGGAAGGATTTGTAAGTAGCTTATGATATCTATGAGACAAACACAAATGTTTTTAAGATTAATTCTGTCTGTTTCAATAAGATCCTGATGAGTGATCTGCATTTAATACAACTAGCTGTTGCCCCCAAACGTTGTCTACGATCCTCAGGAATTTTTGTCTTTCATGGATCTAATAGCTATATTTAATATTGTCGGGGCAGGTATAATAATAAATTAATAGAATAGTTTAGCATGCACGTAAATAATGTAGTAATTTAAGTAAGTCACGAATACACCCCCGCCAGTTCGCCGCCGAGTAAATTCCGTTAGCGACAAGTCAACGGGCACCAAGTCATGTGTACCTCCCTTGCCATGCACAACTAGCTCATGTAAATACTTAACAGTCTTAAACTTTATTTACAGAATTGCTTTACATTGAGCGCTAGGGAGCTACGCTTTAATAGGCGATCGAGCGACCACAGCAATGTAAAGCGATTCGCACAATATTTCTCGCACTGTGTAAAGTACGAACGATGCTCACGCACGTTCAGCAATTAGTCGAATTGGCGTTTAAGATGATATTGACTAACCGTATCTTGTGTTGTCAGGTTGGTAGCACTTACTGTTGCTCTACCATGTCACACTTTTGTGATATGGTGGAATTGGGAATGACGCCGCTTTAGGTTGTAATTGTGATACAAAGCAAGATAAATCGTCAGGATGTTTGCGTCCCTTGCGTTTTTTGTTTTGTTCACTTTATTGGCTTCGTAAAATAACTTTATGCAGCTTATTTTTTAGTTCTAATTCGCAGGTACAGTACTAGTAGAGTCGACTTTGTAATTACTTAGTTCGGTTCCGGACTATCAACCGAACTACTGCAACTAAGGCCGTGTTCAAACCAAACGTATAGTCAGCCACCGAATGTGAGCAGGCTCACTGAGCCCCAGTGTTGATATGAAAAAACGTATAGCGTATTGTCGGTTAGGTGTGAACGAAAAAATGAATATGTATGGAAATTCAATAAACTGCGTAACACTCGCTCACTTTCGGCGGCTGACAGTCAGTTTGGTCTGAACACAGCCTAAAGGCTTCCCAACAGTTCGGTTTGACGTCATAACCGAACTACAGAGACAAAAATTGTTGCAGAAGTTCGGCCCCGGACAAATCAACCGAACTACTGCAGCTAAAGGCAATATTGTGACGGTAAGAAGAGGTGAAAACGATTACGATTGCGAGTGCGTTAGACAATGAGGTCAAAGAGAGTGAAATAATACGGATTACTCACGTCTCAAAACGAGTTTAACTCAATATGTTTCGGGCTAATGATGATAACGCTGGGGCCCTAGTGAAAAAGGGGTTAATTCTGAAAAAGTTGAACAGCTGATTTCGACTTAACCCCCTTTACACATAAAATAGAAAATAGCTGTTAAATTTCTGCAGACTTAACCCCTTTTTCACTAGGGTGCCAGTGATGATGGGTTTGGGGGTGGGCTATCCTACGTTTGTCAATGACAGTAAAAATGACGGTGAAACGTGGGAAGTTGTGCGCCGGTATCAGTTTCGTCGAGCAGCCGCGCGAGCAGAGCGTTGGCGCGTAGTGCGCGTTTGGCAGCAGCAGTGGCGAGTTGATCCGAGAAGAAGAGCTACGGATTAGCCCGAAACATGTCAAGTTGAACTTATTTTGAGACGTGAGTAATCCATATTATTTCACTATGAAGTCTCACGGTAGTTTAATGTTTAAAATGAGGTCACAAGTTCTTATTTTGTTACGGGTGCATTTTAAGTGGCAGACACTTTAAATAGCCTGCTTGCAAATTCTTTGCAAAAGGCTACAAGACATTTCTAACATGACTATTATTGGCGATTAAATTTAATAGACTACTGCAGCTTTCACAAATAAAATAAATCTCTCGAATCTCGATATCGGCCCTCGACTCAATCGGGAAGGCGGCTCGAGATATTGTTCAGTCCTTGTTAGCTCCCAATCCCGTCCGCTTATTTTTGTTATTATTTTGTCGTAAGCTCCAATTAAACGTGAAGGATTTCGGTTAAAATTTACTTCAGCATTCTTTTGTGTCGTAATTACGTTTACGCGCAACAATTTTGGCGAAAGATTACCGAAATTTTGTACGCTTTATTCGGAAATGTTTTGATATAAATTTTGTTTCCTATTTAATCTTAATCCAGCCTTTAAAGTAGATACTATAAAACCGTCGTGTAGAATGTAAAACCGCATACGTTCATTAACCTGTCAGGAACAAGACAGGTTATTATAATTTTAGATCGGGCCATTAAAGGAGCACTAATTTGTAAGCCAATCTCATTATAAATTTCCTTTGTAGTGACAAAGTCACAAAGGTGAAAATTGTTTCAATAAATCATTGTAACACGAGCTGATGAAGTATTTACAACATGAGCCTTACAGATTTTTTTTCAAACTAAATACAAACTGAAATATAGATGCACAGAAAAAACCCCAGAAAAAAGACCAATGCTGGGAATCGAACCCAGGTCCTCAGCGTTCCGTGCTGCGTGCTTACCCCTACACCATCACTGGTCTAGAAGTTAGCGACGAATCTTTCCCATACATCGTACACTTCAGTCTGTTATAATCACATTAGGCAGTGATAAAGCGCATCTATGTTTATGCCCTCTACCGAGAGACTTCAACACTCCTTCGGAGCTACCCGCTCACCTGGACCAAGAGATGGCGCTACTAGGCCAACTTTTACAAGTTAAGTATGAAGTATCTTTTTCTATTTATTTTTTTATTTTCTTCAAATTCATTTTTTATTACTTTTACGGTCATCCCGTGAAACCATATATTTCAAACTAAACTTCTAGACCTGTGATGGTGTAGGGGTAAGCACGCAGCACGGAACGCTGAGGACCTGGGTTCGATTCCCAGCATTGGTCTTTTTTCTGGGGTTTTTTCTGTGCATCTATATTTCAGTTTGTATTTAGTTTGAAATATATGGTTTCACGGGATGACCGTAAAAGTAATAAAAAATGAATTTGAAGAAAATAAAAAAATAAATAGAAAAAGATACTTCATACTTAACTTGTAAAAGTTGGCCTAGTAGCGCCATCTCTTGGTCCAGGTGAGCGGGTAGCTCCGAAGGAGTGTTGAAGTCTCTCGGTAGAGGGCATAAACATAGATGCGCTTTATCACTGCCTAATGTGATTATAACAGACTGAAGTGTACGATGTATGGGAAAGATTCGTCGCTAACTTCTAGACCAGTGATGGTGTAGGGGTAAGCACGCAGCACGGAACGCTGAGGACCTGGGTTCGATTCCCAGCATTGGTCTTTTTTCTGGGGTTTTTTCTGTGCATCTATATTTCAGTTTGTATTTAGTTTGAAATATATGGTTTCACGGGATGACCGTAAAAGTAATAAAAAATGAATTTGAAGAAAATAAAAAAATAAATAGAAAAAGATACTTCATACTTAACTTGTAAAAGTTGGCCTAGTAGCGCCATCTCTTGGTCCAGGTGAGCGGGTAGCTCCGAAAGAGTGTTGAAGTCTCTCGGTAGAGGGCATAAACATAGATGCGTTTTATCACTGCCTAATGTGATTATAACAGACTGAAGTGTACGATGTATGGGAAAGATTCGTCGCTAACTTCTAGACCAGTGATGGTGTAGGGGTAAGCACGCAGCACGGAACGCTGAGGACCTGGGTTCGATTCCCAGCATTGGTCTTTTTTCTGGGGTTTTTTCTGTGCATCTATATTTCAGTTTGTATTTAGTTTGAAATATATGGTTTCACGGGATGACCGTAAAAGTAATAAAAAATGAATTTGAAGAAAATAAAAAAATAAATAGAAAAAGATACTTCATACTTACCTTACAGATTTGTTTAAACAAAATAAACAAAACTTCGGCTTTTTGACATTATTGTAATAAAATGCACGTCTTTTAATTTTCTGCTAATTAAAATAGAATGAAAATTAAAATATTTATTTACAGAAAAAGTTTTTACATTAATCAGTATCCAGTGGGCCCAAACCAGGCTGAGCCTGTACCTTGGGACCCGTAATGTATGTTACGAAACACTCTAACTCAAGAAATATTCGGTTATAGTGGAATCCATTTGCTTTTTTTAAAAAAGGACAATAATTCACACCAATTGAAATAGTTTCAAAGTAAACAAAGCCTCGTTGGGTACTAGGCAACTCATAAATATACTTAAACCATTCAAGACTCGAGAACAAAAATAAAATAAAATGAAAAAAAAAATCCTTTCACTCGAAAAACAGGGTCCATAATATGTTGTTTCTATAGAAATATTCCTATTTTTCTTGTAATAATCTGCCCCTGCCGGGTATCGAATCCGGGACCTCGAGCTTTCTAGTAAGTACCTACTCTAACCGTTGGGCTTTCCGGTATTTAAATTTATACGATACATTTTTAATCATCTTTGCTTACCTGCACTGTTCAAATAAATATTGCATAAATGGGGAAGGTAAATGCCGTACCAAATTTTATGATGTGCAAAGGATTGCTGAATGATTCAGAATTCATTAATACGTAACCTGACCACCGACTGACCGATATTTACATGGTTTTGAATAAAATCTAACCCTTTTGGAGGTTTAAGCACCCTCACCAAGATTATTTGCATTGACGGTATTTGGAATAAATAATTCTATGTAGTTATACCAATAGCCGACCAGGAGGAGCCAGTCCGAAGTGGGTATGGAGGGACGATCTAGATATGTATCGCCTTTAGTAGGCGAGAGTGGAGGAGCAAAAGATGAGAGGCCTTTGCCACGCAGTGAGACACAAAAGTAGGGTAAATAAAAAAAACCGGCCAAGTGCGAGTCGGACTCGCGCACCGAGGGTTCCGAACAAATTTATATGTATCTATGAACATCCAGTCTTAGCAGACCCCTTCTCCTAAGCAAAATGTTCGCAGTGTGGGGTCATTGTAGATTGGTTACTGATATAGACAGACAGACAAAAAAATATGCTTTTCGCAATTTTTCCTTAATCTGTGCTATAAGACCTTGCTTCGTACCAAATTTCAAGATTCTGAGTTCACGGGAAGTACCCTAGGTTTTGATTCCCATGAGAGTAGTTGCGAGTTTGAAAATATGCGGCTTAAATTGCTGTTTCTTTTGATTGCGTTGACATAGAAGATTGATTTTGTTACAGCTTAAAGGTATTATAGACTTGAGTATTTGATATGAATTTCAATTTAATACCTCTACGCGTTCATGAGAAAAGGGGTAGTAACTTTAAAATTATTAAAAATATTTTTATTATATGATGTAACTAAAAATTTACGGTTTTCGCAATTTTTCCTCTATCTGTGCTATGAGACCTTGCTTCGTACCAAATTTCAAGATTCTGGGTTCACGGGAAGTACCCTGTAGGTTTTGATTCCCTTGCGAGTTTCGAAAATATGTGGAAATTTGCAGCATAAACGGCTGTATCTTTTGATTGTGTTGGCTTAGAAGATTGAATTTTTCACAACTCCAAGGGACAGTAGACTTCAGTATTTGATATAAATTTCAGCTTGATACCTCCACGCGTTCCTGAGAAAAAGGGTCTTGACAGACAGACGGACGGACTGACGGACAACAAAGTGATCCTATAAGGGTTCCGTTTTTTCCTTTTGAGGTACGGAACCCTAAAACGTTAAACCAACGCAGTTGATCATGCTGTTAGGTTAATAACACAGTAATAATACTTTTTATTATAATAATTCCCGTTTTGCCGCTTCCTTCTATCAAACGGAACAGGATTATGGTGGAAAGAGAAGGTGAAGGCGATCGACAATACGGCCGCAGATTTTTAGGCCTTGGTCGTTCTGACCCGCTACCCGCATTGGGTAGCAGTCCGTCGCTCGTGGAGTCAAACAAAATGCTGTGCTCGTGAAATAATCGGGACTAGTCGTGCTTGCCCGCCGAGAGCGATGTCTACTTTTGTTTATCCGGGTGACGGGTGAGAACGACCAGTCCCGAACATTCACGAACAGCATTAAGACGGAGTGAGCCATGGGCCTCTACTTTCCCCGTGTGGCACGTCAGAACGACAGTGGCCTTAAAAAATGTAGGGGCACTTGCCAAGTCAAACGCAAGGCGTAACATTTCCTTGTTTTTCTATTTTTATATTCTGAGCGCAAACAAACCACGACAATAAATACTAACAACTATGCTACTCGTAATACCAATTATGCATACTTTATGACCTGAACGTAATACTCGAGTAATCCGCTCCTTGTAGTGATAGAGACGCCTATACCGACTTATGCCAGTCTGTTTCTTGGAAACTACACTAGGTCAAGTTAAGTTGTTAGCATTATTCTTAACATTTTCCTTCTTTCTCCCGCAGGAACTTTGCACTTTTTTGAGATAGAAAACTTACAAGTCTTTGTTAATCTGGGATAGTGTAACTGGAATTTTTAAAAACAATCCAGTAGTTTCAAACATTGCAAGTAGTAACAAACAAATTAAGTTAATCTCTTCATTATATTAGCATAGAAGTATAATTTAGATTCTAAAGTCCTTAGCTGAGGTCGCCTAAAACTTATCAAACATTTTTATTTCTCAAAGTAATATCCCGCCGAATCAGCTACCACAATTTTGAAACTCAAGAAATATCACTGAACGGAGTCTGTCTGGAAACTTGAAAAGACTTTGACCTTGAAAGCCTCAAGTGCGTGATCTCGCATAACTGCTTTGTAAATCCAACGGGCTAATTGCAGCTCTAATATGAAAACGAGGATTAATTAGTATTACTGTACGCAGAGATACCGAGTTTGGTGAAGCTCGTGTTTTAAAACTAAAATCGACAGTAACCTCAGATAGGTAGGTAAGTGCTTGTATTTTTACTCCAGAGATACTACTTAGGGCCGATTTTTTAACAGACTTCAAAAAAAGGAGGGGAGGAGGTTATTAATAATAATAATAATAAAAAAAATATAAATAAAGAGATAATAATAATAATAAAAAGGCGTAGGGACCTCATTGGCCCGTGATCGGAAATCCGTACCAACATAATAATAATAATAATAATAATAATAATATCACGGGACAATTCCCACCAATCGGTCGGGATTGGTGGTCGGGACACCAATTAACCTAAGTAGTCCCAAAGTAAGCTAAGTATAGCTTGTGTTATGGGTGGGTTGTTTTAGACGACCAGATAGCCTAGTGGTTAGAGAACCTGACTATGAAGCTTGAGGTCCCGGGTTCGATTCCCGTGTCGGGGCAGACATTTGTATGAAAAATACGAATGTTTGTTCTCGGGTCTTGGGTGTTTAATATGTATTTAAGTATATATCTATCTATATAAGTATGTTTATCCGTTGCCTAGTACCCATAACACAAGCTTTCCTAGCTTACTTTGGGACTAGGTCAATTGGTGTGAATTGTCCCGTGATATTTTTTTTTTATTTATTTACAAGGCAACGAATAAACATACTTATATAGATAGATTAGATACATACTTAAATACATATTAAACACCCAAGACCCGAGAACAAATATTCGTATTAAACCGCAACAAATTACGTCAAGGATTATTCTGGCTACTGTAGTGAATTATCAGCAATTTCACAAATTTTGATATTGTGACGCATTCACTCAACCTTCGATAAAACAAACTTACAAATTGAGGTAGATTACCTACTCGGCTTTCAAGTTTTTAAGTTTTGTCTGCAACCAACAACAGAATGGCGTTGTCGGAGCGAACGCTGTGCTTTAAAAATGTTACCGTAACATTTTTAAGGCCAAACTCTCAGATTGTAAATGTTCCTTCTGAAGTTATGATATTTTAAACCTACATTATCGATAGCTAAGCTTAGCACGTCAATTAGGATTATTACTAAAACCGAATTCGAGTCCTAAATCCATAACTCATAACGTATTATTACCCAGAACGTAAGCGTCTTCCACGAATAATGTTCACTCGGTGAAAACAATCGTAAACAAATTCTCCATTATCCAACGCAGAGGAATTCCACCATTTCCTCCGAATATCCGTCTAATGTGAACAAACGTCTCTTCCGACTGAATTATCACTTCGCCTGCCAATAATCGGCAGAATCGCTCGACGGGTAACAACTCGCATGAACGCGCGATACTTCCTATGAAGTGTGGTGCGTGAGCTAAGGAAGACTTATGACTATGACAACCCTCGTCAAATAGGGCGCTGTCACTCGGCGGCCGGCTACACGGAAAACGTTTTACTACAAGCATTTTATTGGTTTCAATTTCACCGTTGCCTTGTCACGGATAATACGGCAACATTTTTGGCTCTCACTCGATTCGATTAGTATATAGTTTGTCGGGGGATTGTCGCATGATGACTCATCTGTTTGTGCTTCGTATGGAATTGTTTCCGATAGCTTGTTTGGTTTATTTCCGCACTCTCCGTTTATGGCCACTTAGGTATTTTTATTCCTTACCTTTGATTAGTCTTTGGCCTAAAAAGGTTTAATGCGTCTGTGACTATAAAACGTTTTCCTAAACTTATCTAACTTATGGTGACTGTAACGGAATTATTATGAGAAAAAGGATCAAAATGAATCTAATAAAATGGATTTAACCCGGTACGGTCAATAAAAACTCATAGTATTTATTTATTGACATAGATTAAATTTAATGTTTAAATAGATAGATTAACATTTCTTAAACAGTCTTGCTTTCCGTAATATCTATCCTGGTAATTTACATTAAAATTAATTTACTTAGATAGGTACCGTTACGTAAAAGCAATAAAATTGACGACATGATTACAGATAAGTGCTTGTAATACCATCCCATCAGCTGCTAACGAAATTGTAGATAAATTTTTAACCTCCCTATTAGCTAACGTCCGTGTAATACCCGTTATCGAAGTGGTAGAAAATGAAGCTATCGCCACTAAAGTATCCAGCAAAGCCACAAAATGGCCGGCCATCACGTGGAAACCGCGCCAAAGTTCAGCTCTTATCGGCCCGAGTCCGCAAGGCTTCGGGTTCTAGTGAGACAGATCATCCTACTTACACCTATAGCTCTAGGTTGTCACGCAGAATTGAAACGGGTGCTGGAATGCTCGACCGAAAAAAACTTATATTATGATATTTTATGCTCGGAGTTGTTGAAGTTGCTTTGATGGTATACTTTGGGTGGTATGATTTGGGTGAATGGAATGTTTTAGAAGATTCTTACTGACTGAAAAACGCCTCACGCTGATTCTTACTGACGGATTGACTAAAAAACTTTTTATGTTGTTAACAATTTGCATAATTAATGTTTATAATTACTTAACTTTCTTTCAAATAGGTACCTATGCTGGAATATTTATGTACCTACAGTTAGCGTGTTTGAGTTGAAACATACATTTGTCAACACGCAAGTTTTTTCTTCATTATGATATGTAAGGTAAACGTCCCTGTGCTCGACACTGGCCCAATACGTGGCTCCTTCAATCTTATGTCATAGTAACAGAGGTGACAGCTGGGTGTCATCTACTGGGCGTTGAGGTGTCGAGCATTGGTACGTTTACTTTACCTAAACAAATGATAAAGAATAGACTTTCTTCGATACACAGCATGTCAAAGTCAAAATTAAAATATCTTTAATCAATTTAGATAGGTACGTATCTAATACATGCATTCATGACAGTCGAAGAATATACCACCCGGTTCGAAAAAATCCTGTTGAGAAGAATCCGGCAAGAATTGTTGTGTCATCATCGTCATCCCCCAGCCTGTATACGTGCCAATGCAGGGCACAGGCCTCCTCTCAGAATGAAAGGGCTTGAGCCATAGTTCACACGCGGGCCAAGTGTGGATTGGGAACTTCATACACACCATTGAATTTCTTCTTAGGTGTGTGCAGGTTTCCTCACGATGTTTTCCTTCTTCACCGTAAAGCTCATGGTAAATTTGAAATATAATTTCGCATATAAATTCCAAAAAACTCAGAGGTGCAAGGCCGGATTGGACCCCACGACCCTCTGCTTGAGAGGCAATAGGTCAAACCACTAGGCCACCACGGCTAGTGTTGTGTAACAAGAATTTTTTTTCAAACCAAAATAAACAATCTACAATGTTATTAAATTACATACATTTAAAGTACCTATTTAACACAAGTATTTTTTTAATACACAGTAGATATACGCTGTTTAAGACTATAGGGATCGCCAATTTTTTTTTTTTTTTTATATATACTATATAGGCTTGCTTTTGGCCACAATCACGCCTGATGGAAAGCGAAGATGAGGCCTACGATGGAGCACGCTTGCCTAGTAAATGCTCATTCACCCTAGACTTGAAAGCGGCCAAATTGTAGTGTTCAGGGAACACAGTCGCAGGCAGGGAATTCCACTCCTTAGCTGTGCAGTTGATGTAGGAAGAGCGAAAACGCTTTGTGCGGAATTTGGAAATACTGACAACGTCCAATGCAGATCGGAATTATTTCCAAACATCCCTGTCCATTAATATAACCCTTAATTTTATAGTAAGTACATGAATTTTTTATCCCCCAGTACAACAGAACGAGCGGCTTAAAATTTAATAAGATAAAAACAAGCTCACATAAGGCTGGCGAAAACAGAAACAATGGCTACAATTTAGCAACGCCTTGCAGAATAACTACGCTATTCCGACAGGAAGAAATGGAAATGAGAGACAAGACAAGACAATCGTGTAGTTTGGCCAAATGAGCGTTGAGCCCGCGGCCTGGTGAGAAAGTTCAGGGTGTAAGAGCGTTCATGATTTCTTTTGTAATATAACGATGACAAGACATTGATGTAGAGTGGTTGCTTGACTAGTACTCTAACGTTATGAACTAGCCCATTTAGATATGTAGGGACATGGTATCGAATAGAAAGTAGAGATACTGCACTCGTGAGTACTACACGTAATGACGTCAATGTTAGTTAGTGCCGACGAACGACAATTCACTTTCAGTAGAACGAACAAAATGAAAAAACAAATGGTACAACAACAAATGGTATATGGAAATAATGGTATATGGAATGGTAATGGTACCTACATATATGTAATACAAAAATAAACAAATCTGAAAATTATTTTTATTATTAAATTATGTCGTTCGAACCGGGTATGCAAGTGTTTAAATTGTGTAAAATTTTGTTTTAAATTTTTAGTTTTTGTCTTTTGTTTTGCTGCGAGCTTAGACTCTTTCAGGTACTGATCGATGGAGATATTCATTCATCCAACATACTGTAACCGTTCCATGCTCGCGGTTTTCAAAGTCTCAAAACCGAAAGGGACGAATGTGGCACAAAACAAACTACTACTAGAGATACGGTGTTTTTGGTTTCTGCGTCG
This sequence comes from Archips crataeganus, assembly GCA_947859365.1. NCBI lineage: Eukaryota > Metazoa > Arthropoda > Insecta > Lepidoptera > Tortricidae > Archips > Archips crataeganus. The sequence continues at coordinate 13,064,893 of OX402057.1, read as the reverse complement.
CTTCTGTATCACATGATCGGGGTCGAATTGAGGCTTTTAATGCGGTAAGGTAAGGTGAGCATAAAAACTTCTTCATAAACTTCAACTAAGACTAGTTTTCTCATCTAGGTATATCTTAGTATTCTCCCTTTATTAACTTAATTAAGTGTATAAAAAGAAAATACGCTGGTTTGTGCCTAACACGGTCTAATATCAACTTAAGTTACGTCGATGAGTATGGCCGTGGACCGTTTCAACCCTCGTTTCCAGTTGATTACGGATATTACGTTTAGAGCAAAAGTTTTTTTTTCTTTACAAATGTTGAAATCCATAAAAAAACTAGCTTTTGCACGTGACTTCGTTCGCGCATAAATTAAATGTATGGTCAACTTCCGATCTCTATCCCGCGGGAAATTCCAAAAATCACTTTTTAATGCACCTCTATTCAACAGAATGGAAACGATGCCATGGAAAGGATGCCATATCCCATGGGTTTTTCCGAAAATCCTAAAATATGTTATTTAGGTACTGTTATAAAGTGAAAATATAAATTACATTTATGCCCTATCCCGCGAAATTTTCAAAAAATCTCATATACCTCTAGGACAACCGAGGTATATGTATGCCAAATTTTAAGTCTTTAGCTTCAGCGGTTTGGGCTGTGTGTGGATATAATCACTCAGTCAGACAGGACTTTTGAATTTAATATAATTTAATGAATTTGAATTTAATGTATTTATATTAATACTCAACCTTGGCGAAATACAAACGACTCCAGTGCCCATTAAACAAGAATCAAGAAGACACCAGTGCCCATTAGGAAGACACTTTATGAGCGCCTTCAAAACAATACCTCTATAAAACGAAACAAAACATTTAAAAATTGCGCACAAATTACATGGGCATGATTGATACCTGCATATTTTCTAATACAAATGCTTTCAACGAAAATTAGCTTCAGAATAATAGAAAAACTGTTTTTTCTTACTCTAACTCAAACTTTCCTGCCCCTAGCCCGCGACGTTCATAATGTTTTTCATCTGACAAGTAAACCGGCACGAATTGACTCGAGCCTCGAAACTGGGGAGCTAATCGAGACTAATGGACGGGAAATGCACAAAACGGTTGTCATTCTCAAATTCAGCTGTTTTTACCGAGCACAGAACAGCGAAGGAGGTCAAATTGTATAGTATATATGTATAACTAGTGTCATTCACGAAATCGCGTAATTTGTCAAAATTAGACACTTTAAATAAAATTAAGTTTAAAGTTGTATCAGACCTATTAACTTTTAGGAATAACCTCCTCTTTCTTTCCTAGCACGACGAAGATTTGGAATCAGCTTGCGTACTGCGGCAACATTCCCGGAGCGTTACAACTTAGGGATCTTTAGAAAACGAGCCTACCAATTCCTAAAAGGGTCGACAACGCACCTGTGATTCCCCTCGTGTTGCGGGTGTCCATGGGTGACGGTGATCGCTCTCCATCAGGTGGCCCGTCTGCTCGTTTGTCCCCTGTTATATATATAAAAATACCTAATGATAAAAATAAAAATAAAAACAAAAAAATAATAAGAATTTTAAAATAAATTGTGTATCATGTACACAGATCATGTACCTACTTGATATTTTGGCATTTCATAATATAAAGAGCAGATAAAACCCAACCGAGTCAATGTTAACAGATAAATTGCTAATCAAGATATTGGGAAGTTTACCTTACCTGATGAATACCTACCACTTAGAAACATATGGCTCGTAAAAAAAAGAAAATACGTATGTGATAAATCTACCCGAATTTTCGTATTCATGAGATTTTCGAATCCGTCTGATTACTGTTTGCTTCAGTAAATGAAACGACACCGCATACATCAAAGCTAATACATTATAGGTGAAAAACTCAAGTAAAGGACCTGTTTGTATGTATTAGTGCACAGATCGATATGGAGCTTAAAGTAGATTGTTCAACAAGGGACTAAAACAAGCCATAATGACACAATATATTTAGCCACCCGATCAGAGCGAGGGTGGATATAATTCGCGTGTCATTATGGTAGTTTAGTCTCGCGTTAAACACTGTACTTTTCACTTTGAATGCGAGGAAAAAAAGGATGTTTTATACAAATCTACAATATTACTTTTATACAACGTACGCTCAATATAAGCAATGGACGTCTGTTCAGAATTCAAATAGCAATAAAATTTGTTCCGCGATTGTTTTTTGTAAATGACGCTTTAAATATTTGCATTCATCCTTAATATAATTAAATAGATTAATATTCGTCATTATTCATCGTGTTTCACGAAGTTATTATTTTTTTAAATATTTTTGCACAGTTGGCATTTTGAGGTTATTTCCATGGGTTATTTCCACGCCCTAAAAGCTTCCACAGACCGAAGCGCAGGGCGCTACGGAGCGCTACGGAGCGCTGCGGAGCGTCCGCAGCGCGCTTCGGTGTGTGGAAAGCTTTAAAATTGTCTATACCCTGTCACTGAAAATGGCGATAATCCTCCATTCACAAACACCGTGATTGGCAGTTTTAGGAGTTTCCAAAGTAAATTAAAAAAAAAATACTTTAATCCCTAAAGATCAAAAAAGAGCTTTAGTCCCGATATGCAGAGACTAAAGTAACATTGTAAGAGCATGAGAAGTGAAAAATCATTTTTCAAATTTGGAACGACAATCTGTTTATTACGGACACGTTACTACTACTTAGAACAGGTCATTTACTTAAGATTTTCACTTATAACGACATTGTCTGAAGAAAATAAGGTATTAAACCAAAAATCTGTTGACCGAATACGTTTGATTGCGAAGCCCAATAAATTTATTTAACTTTCGATCGAACTAATTTGGCGATGCCCTAGTTCCAGTTAACTGTAAACTTATTTATGTAGATGTATGTACTGAGCTAGCTTTTACCCACGGCTTTGCTGGCGTAAACTATTACATCTTTACATCTAGGAGTTGTTTTGAAATTCCAGGAAAAAGATTTTTTTTTGAGAAGTTGATTCGGATTTGTTGGACGGATATATGCGCCACAAAATACAACGTTAAAGTGATCTTCACGCAATGACATAAGATTCAAAGTTGCTTGGCGTTGAAAAGGTTACAGAACACGTCGCTTGAACAATGCCATATATTGATTGTGTTTTACGTCTAATGCCGTGAGACGCTCTTCCTCAAATAATTTTATGCCTTTTGAGATGGTAGATCGCCAAGATGACAAGATGATAAGTTCTCCTACACGTATACATACAACTCAGCTGGGCAACTGTACTGTCACGCGTGTAGGAGAGTATTTAAAAGTAAATTCGGCCTAGCCAGCCATATCAGAGCCCATGATAGTGGGGTCGCCGTCATCGAAACCGATGAGGAGGACTGTATATATATATATATATATATATATATATATATATATTGATTGCAGACGACGTTAGGACATCTTGAACGCTGGGGCAGTTGTTTAAAGTGAAAACGCATTACCGGGGTATTAAAGTACCTACCTGTCCTCTATCTCAATCCAGATCTTTTATCTCTGTAGGTACAGTCAACAGCATAAATAAGTGATCATTTATGTACCTTGTCACTTGAACGTCATGTTTGAAATGTCATATAAAATTGTCAAACGATTGAAAACGACAAGGTACAGTCGAGTTCTCCAATATCTGTACAGCCAACCGTTCATAAATATATAAATATGAACCTTATGTTACGGTAATAAGGTCTATGTACAGATATTTATGAACGGTTGGCTGTACAGATATTGGAGAACTCGACTGTACAGAAATGACCACTTATTTATGCTGTCGACCCTACGATAAGTTGCATCTTAATTTTATTCCTGCAGCCGTTCTTGACTAAAAAACATATAAACATCCAAGCGTCTTCACAAACTTTGTCATTTATATTAGTGGAAATTTATAACCTTGCCCGTGACTTTGCATTCGTGATCATTTAGGTCTGGCAGTTACTAAATAGGATTTTACTAAATTCCCATGAGCATAAATTTGCTGAATTGTAAATACCTAGACTAATCAGATAAGATTGTAGAATTTTGCATGTCGCACACGTAGAGCAAAAGAGTACAACTCAAAACAATATACCATTTTAATTTAGACTTCAGTTTATTTCTGAAAGGTCTAAATTAAAATGGTATATTGTTTTGAGTTGTACTCTTTTGCTCTACGTGTGCAATAGGCACCAATAGGTACCAATAGGTAGGTACCAATCTCGCACGCGAGTTGTTTATTGGGAACTTCACACACCACATTGAACGGCTTTGGAACTTCACCTGGCGAACAGGTGTCCTTCACTTTACCAAAAAGCTAATGGTAATTTTCAAACCAATTTCGAAGATAAATTTCAACAAACTCAGTGGCCTCGCACAGCACAGCAAAGCTCTGGAATGAGGTTCCTGCTGCGGTATTCCCGGACCGATATGACCTTCAAGCTTTCAAAAAAAGAGCGTACTCCTACCTAAAAGGCCGGCAACGCACTTGTGACTCTTTTGGTGTCGCAGGTGTCCATGGGCGACGGTAATCGTTTACCATCAGGCGATCCGTCTGCTCGTTTGCCCCCTATATCATAAAAAAAAAAAAAAAAAAAAAAGTGGCGTGGTTCTAGTTCAAATCAAACATATGTATGCATATCCTGTTTTTAGAGGCATAGGTCAATTTACCAGGATGCTACAGCTGTTTCTTTTTTAAATTAGGTATACATAAACTTAAAATATCCTATTTCAAATTATCATCCGCCGCAACTTCAGAATAAACTTCAAACAGCTATTTCTCAGAATTTCGTGACCTTAATTTTCCTATCGACTTAATATAAATTACATTACCAGAAGACAATTTCACATTTTTCGTTCGTTCTATAATCTTTTCTTGGAACCAAAGTAGGCATCTATCGCGGCTCCTACCTGTTCAAACAAAGCGATAAAAAATCACTACAATAGTACGGATAGTATATCTTTCTAGATCTGTTATGTTATAGTATCTAAAGTATCTAAGTATACTATCGGTAGTATTGTTCTCCGCAATAGTATAGGCTTGCCTTGCGCTATAGAAAGTACCAATAATAACGATATTTTTAAAACATCATTTGAGAACTCAAACAAACCAAAATTATTAAAACATCAAACTGGCTCCGCTAAGAGAAATATTATGTCAGAGGGAGTCAAGATATAAGATAGTACAACAAACTGCCAATGGAAGCAATATAATGTTATAAGATGTGAAAGAATGTGAGTTAACTCTGTCCAAAACTACATATTCTTGAAACTAAACACAAGTCTAACGAATTATTGGATAATAAAACTAAGTCTTAGTGAAAACCCTATAATCTCATTTTAAGTGAATTATCTCTAAAATGTATGTTCTTTTACGAGTAAATAATTCTAAACCTACCTATCGATAGTGTGGTAACACTACCCAGTATAGATTCACAAGGTGTAGCTTTACCTACTTAATAGCGAATTCGTAGTTTGAAACACGTAGTAACAATATAATATATGGAAATAATATGACTCTAGTCACCCTTTTTGGAAAGTGATATTTTTATCTCAAAATGGGAAGCTTGCAAAGGTACTATAACTTACCATTGTGTTAAAAATAATATACATTTTTTCACTCTTAAAGAAATGGTTACCATAGTAATTGTTCATGATGACTAACTTTTAAACTTTTAAAATAACATGTTTAGGTGACTAAACATGTTATTTTCCGTGTACCCTTCATATGTACGAGGTGATATCACGCCTCGATGGAGCCAATCCTCCGCCTGTCGTGGCTTAGGGCAGTTCTTGACTTTTGAATTAGGTTAAGAGTTACAAGGGTGACAGATTGATTCGCATGTTGCAACGCTCGGTTGATGGTGCAAGGAAACAGACTCGTGATAGGTTCCAAGGATTTATGTTGTTTCTATTTAAGGCCTCCATTAAGTGAAACGTGGTGGTCGAAACAGACAGATTGACAGATTTATTTTCACATTTATTATATTTTATTACTAGCCGTTGCCCGCAACTCCCTCTGCGAAGAATTTGCTTATCGCTATCTCGTGCGGAACAGTGCAATTTTCTGAGATAACAATTTTTCCTATGTCCTTTCCAGAGTATGAAAGTCTCTCCATATCGGTTTAAGGGTTTAAGCGGTAGCCGACAGACAGACACACTTTCACATTTATAACATCAGTATGGAATTATGGATTAGTATGAATATTAGTAAGAATTTGTAATGATTTAGTCATACGCATTGTGATCACATACGAGTATTTGCTGAGCGTGCTGGCGTGCAAATATTAGAACAGGGCATAAAGATAAATTCAACACAGACATAGCCAAACAACAGTAACTACAAAATTCTAAGGGTAAATAAGTAGTAAATAAATAATCTCTCAATTTATTTTTAATGTAATACAGTCATGTTTATTTTTCGGTTACCTATCAAAATTTAGAATTATTTTATTCCGAATATTTAAAATCCCGAATGCTTCATTTATCCGAATGCATTTTTTTTTGAAACTGTACATATTTCAGGATTTTTATAAAACAACCCTAACCTAACGTAAAGGGTTCTACACGATGGTCCTGAAGTAAATCCTGAAATATTTACAGTTTCAGAAAAAAATGCTTTCGGACAAATGAAGTTTTCGGGATTCTAAACCTTCGGAAATAAAATTTTCTAAACATCGATAGGATTCCTTATTTTTCTATAAATATGTATATAAATCTCATTAAAGACAAAAAAAAAAACAAATTAACTTAATCTGAACCTAAAAACCCTAAAACCTATAAAATTTATAAATATTTAATCACCTTATGACTGAGGTTGATTATGAGGAATGATACATTATGACTTGTAAAATTATGTGAAACCGTAGAGACCCTCGACAGCGATATCGGATCGGACAGTGTAAAAACGTGGTGAAAACGCTCTTACTTGGCATTCACGGCGTCCCAGGTACGTCTAAATCTAGCACAGATTTGGCAGCAGTATCCCGCATGATCCCGCTACGTGCAAATGCATGCCCGTAACTCACAATGCAAACTCTAGCAGATTACATGATTTACACGGACATTTGTGGTGAGTGAAGCGAGTTCACGCTCTTTAGTTGTGTAATTCTTGAGTTCATCTTACTAATATTATCTTACTAATAGCATACGTGTGAGCGTGCTTGTGTGCGTGCGTACATGCGTGCGTATGTGAATGTGTTTATGCGTACGTGCGTATGTGTGTGTGCGTACGTGCGTGTGTGTTCGCACGTGAATGTGTGTGTGTTTTTCAATTCTGAAAATGGATGAAATTCGGAATGTAGATGGCTACATTCCGAATGGGATGACATAGGCTACTTTTTAACCCGATATTTCCACGGGATCGTGAAATATCAAGCGTTTGGATTAGAGACATGAAATTTTGTTTGAATTGATGAAAGTGGTCGTTAAAATTGATGAAGAGTACGATGCAATTTTTGGGAATTCCCACGAAATTTTCTGGGAAATAACGGAATTTCAATTCAACTGTCAGACCTAATGGTTTACGCACGTGAAGCCGCAGGATAAGGTGAGTACCTACTTTATGACAACTTGGGGTTACAGGGTGACGCGGTGAGGGATACGTGATTGGGACTATAGCTAGACCGTTTAAATGAGTCCTCGCCCACGCGGTGCAGGGGGGGGGGGCTCGTGTGCCTGCCGCTCGCACCTCTCCCGGCCCTCTTTGTTGTCATACCCCCAACCCCTGTACAATATGTTGAGCATATGGTTGTTAAGCATAGGTTGTTATAAGATGTTATTACTCAGATGAGATGTATATAATAAGTAAGGAAAATGTTATTAGTTGTTAAGTTAAAATAAGTCCTAATAAATGTATAAAATTCCGGGTCCAACGATCTGTAACTAGTTTATAAGTTAAGTTGTAACAGAAATAAAAAGTTTTTGAAATTAAATTGAACATCCCTGTACGAATTATTTTCCCACATTCAAAAATGTTAAATTAGATTAGTTAGATACTTACTCGGGAGTCCCACCCGTAAACGGCAATGTAAGGTGATTAATATACGAAAGACAACGTATGAAGTATGAAAGTACGAGCGGTAGCAAAAGCGAGAACTGGTACGAATGGTATTAGATGGATAAGGGCCTCGAGACGTGTCGAGGGCATAGGAAAGTAAAAAAAAAAAAAAAACCTGTACCGTGCGCCGGCAAGGATTCATTCAAACGGTTTCGCTATAACCCTAACCGACTCGACTAATTATAGGCTAACGTTTCGTACCGGTAATTAATGAGATTAGGTCGCTTTTGCTTTTGGTTTTTTCTTCGTATGTGATGTGGGTTAATAATAGTCCAGTAATGCACAATAATGCACATCCCAGTAAAATGTTGCCAATAAGTACGAGACCATAATGGCTCGCACGGCGCGCTGGCAAAAGTTATCATATCTCATGTAGAATAAAGCTTCTAACTCTACACTCCGTTATTGTATTTCACAACTCTACACCTTAGTCAAAAGTGGCTTGGCCGTTGCGCTATCTTCAAAAAAAGCTAAAAACGTGGCGTAAAGTCTGTTTGGCGAGCCTTGGGGGAGGCCTATGTTCAGCACTGGAGTCTTTCAGCTGAAATGAACGATGAATGATGATGATTGTGAAGTGCCCCCAGATTAAACAGCAGAAACGTGAATGTTTCACGTAAATACGGTCGTAGAAGACTTGTGTAGGGTAATCTTTATCCCAATCAAGTGTCCAAAATTACCCTGGATGGTAGATTCATTGTTAAATTTTCATATTTTTTTTAAATTTGAAACTAATTTAAATTTAAATTTTAATTCACAAAGCTCTTGCTGGTTTGCGCAAATGAGGTTAATACTGGCTTGATTGCTTCACGGATAGGATAATTTTCTTCAATTTTCTAAAAGCTAGACTGCAGTTCTTATGCTAAAACAAAACTCCTACTAATCCTTACTTAATACTATAAATGTGAAAGTAACTTTCTCACACAAACGAATTTACAGACGAATTTGTGGGTCACAGCTAGTAAAGCATTATTCCAAAAAACATTAGTATCTTTAATAAAATACAGGAGGGAATATGACCTGGTGGTGCTCGAATTTACGAATTTAATTACGATATTGGATATTTCGGTAGCAATTTCATTTTCTTGGAAGCAAACAAAGCCATCTCTTAATTCTTGCACAATAAGAAAATTGTACCTATGTTATCTTTGTTGTTCAGATATATTTGCTCTTTCAGTATTTTTAAGGATTTGTCACACTCAATGCGTTCTGCGGTCGCGGTCAGGTCAAATTGAACGCAGCCTGCATTATGTATGAACAACATTGTCGGTCTCTAAGTATATGTATATTGCGCGTGCGTGCGATTTGACCGCGCGGACCGCACGGTCTCAAAATATATAGAGACGGACAATGTTGTTCATACATAATGCGGGCTGCGGTCAATTTGACCTGACCTCGACCGCAGACCGCATTAAGTGTGGCAAATTCTTTAGGGTTCTCTACCCGAAGGGTGACAAACAGAATTATATTACTGTCGATACGCTGTCCGTCTAATATATGAAGAACAACTGAAATTTATTATTAAATATACATAATCAAGACAGCAAAATGTCCAAAGGTTAGTGTTTACTTACCAAGCTCCTTACAGCTATGTTAGTCCACAGAAAAACAATTCTTAAATTAAAAAAAACAAGAATGGGTACGAGACCACAGGAAACATATACATATTTGTATTTCCTCAGTTTTGTTTGTTTCCTTAATCACCATAATACACTGAAATAACAAAAAAGGCAACATTCAGCAGCTGGAGTTACTGAGTTCTAAAATAGATTACAGAGGTAAAACTACAAACTAGTGTAGTTTGTTATAGTAATTAAGTCATCAGTAAAATTAGACTCTGCGTGCAAACGGTGCAATATACTAAAATGACTCTGACATTTTAATTCCTATTCTGCCTGGTTTTTATGAATGACTTAAACACATGGAATATTTTTCAAAACTATTACACGCGAGCGAAGTAAAGACTAGTAAGTCTAACAATTGAATTTTAATTCCAGGATTTTACTAGATTTTCATGGGAATTCCCAAAAATCTGATCGTGATTTTGCTTTATGGTGTATACTATCCTGCGGGAACATCAGCATAAAAGTGTTAGTGCCTAGAAGTGTTATTACCGAGATTCAGCAATATACGTACTAAATTGATAAAAAGAAAATAATAATTATACCTAAAATATTATGAAAAATAGTCCCTTTAGGCGTTCCTCCTTCGAATACATAGTTAAGATAATTCTTTGTCCGAGGTAGCTTCCAGCTCTTCGGTCTCCTGTGACATCGATTAACCTTTTTGCTATTTCCTTGTAAGTATAGTCTTACAGTACTAGGACCCCATGGACCAAGGGTATCGACCGAATGAGACAAAGTCGTATTCGGTGCCTGGACTCCTCTTTTTGTGTGCCCGTTTTTTGAGCCGCTTTAGAAGCTGTACCAGCTCTATTGCAAGTTCCATAGAGATGGGAAGAAGCCAGCGTGTCAAATTACATCTAAATCTGTCGAATTGTTTTAGAGGGAAATATAACATACACACACACACTCTCTTATACTTTCGCATTTATAATATTAATAGGATATAGCGGCTTCAATTTCACGTCTCCGTTTCATGAATATCAGATTGACATTTATTTTACACAACAAAATTGAATTGTCACGAAATAAATTTATCATTCGAATCGCACCACCAAAAACGTGTTATCCAAATACGGTTTGAGATACCTATATCATGAGATTTGCATTTGAAAGTAATAAATCAGCAGGACAGTGGAATTTTTTGGTTCACTGCTATAAATTTATTAGCGAAAACCCAGAAAGGCATGTAGGTATGGTGATACTAGGCATAACCCACGGCTTCGCACCCTTTAAAAATACCTTCGTGAGAAACATTTACTATCTTAAGAGTTTAACCTAAAAAAAATACCAACGTTCGCTTGAACAACGCTATCTATTGATTCTAGACGAACTTTCGAAGAAGTTTTATCCCTAGGGATAACTGTAATAAATAAAAGTAGAAAAAAAGATGTATGTAAATACTTTATTGTACATATACACAAAAATAATACAAAAAACATAAAATCAAAAAGAGTACAAAGGCGTACAAGGGTTCAAGCTAACCTGGATAGAAAGGAAAGCTTCAAAGATAGGCGAACAGTAATTTATGTACAGAGAGTAGAAAGGAATATAATCTTCTAATATATAAACATCTCGTGTCACGGTGTTTGTTACCGAACTCCTCCGGAACGGCTGGACCGATTTTTGTGAATTTTTTTCTCCACATTCAGTAGGTCTGAGAATAGGCCGTAGGCTACTTTTTATACTTAGGTATTCCTATTCTTCGCGGACGTAGTCGCGGGCAACAGCTATTCTAATTATATAAAAATCTCGTGTCACGGTGTTTGTTATCGAACTCCTCCGAAACGGCTTGACCGATCTTCATGAAACTTTTTTCTCTACATTCGGTAGGTCTGAGAATAGGCTATTCTTTCTTTGCAGACGGAGTCGCGGGCAACAGCTAGTAACATATAAAGTAATACACAAAATAAACAACAATTAGTTACTACGACATAATTATGACTATGATACTGGCAGAATCTAGTCATCATCATCATCATTTCAGCCGAAAGACGTCCACTGCTGAACATAGGCCGAATCCAGTGATAGAACTATAATATTAGACTAATCTACTGAAAAAGTTACAAAAAGCTAACGACCTAGTCCGAAAGCGTCGGATCCGCAACGCCTCATCGATCTCACTCGCTTCGCTCGCTCTATCTCACCCAATAATAATTTTTACATTAGTCTAGTAAGATGATAGCTATTATTACTAGATTATGCTCGCATTGTATCTTGTGGTAATAACTAAATATATCACAGCTTCAACCATCTTATTTTTTCATAAATATACATCTTTGAGATTCCACCAATTTCGTTGTCATGAGCTTAGGAAAGGAAGCACAACATGGAACGGATCGAAAGGTTCGATGATACATAAATCACATCACGCCGAACCTGGGATAATCTCGTTTTATGTGTGCAACATACACATCACTAGCTATAAGCTCCATTACCTAATTTAGAAGGATCAGTAGTCATAGAGAAGTTCATTGATACATTTTTTAGCTTTTATTTTTCTTCCATTCAGTCTTTAAGCCCTGAGTGGTATAAAGTTACATTTCGTACTAAATACAAACTGAAATATAGATGCACAGAAAAAACCCCAGAAAAAAGACCAATGCTGGGAATCGAACCCAGGTCCTCAGCATTCCGTGCCGCGTGCCATACCCCTACACCACCACTGGTCTAGAGATTAGACACGAATCTTTCCTATACATCATACATTTCAATCTGCTAAACCATCACCTTATGCAGTGACAAGCGCACATCTATGTTACACCCTCATCGAGAGATTTTAACACTCCTTCGGAACTAACCGCTCACCTGGACAAGAGATGGCGCTACTGTGCAACTTTAAACAAGTTAGCTATGAAGTATCTTTTTTTGTACTTATTTTTCCAACTTCATTTTTTTATTACTTTTACGGTCATCCCGTGAAAATGTAAAATGCAAAATGAAGTTGAAAAAATAAGTACAAAAAAAGATACTTCATAGCTAACTTGGTATAAAGTTCTTCTTTTTACAACTAGACCATACCTATTCCTTGAAAAAAAAAAAGTATTTGCTTTTCCATGCTTCACAACTATGGAACCTATGGAAAGCTCCAGTTGGTAGCAAGCAGGAAATGTTCCAAAAGAAACGGATTTTGCAAAATAATTTCTTAATTGACCCATTTTTCTTAACAAACTACACTCTTGCTGTATACGTAAGCTTTATTAAATACATTTTAAAATATTAAAATACCCTACAATAATGTCTTAACATTTTAAAATATACAAAAAAAGCAATAAGTTCTCGCATAAGCATAATCCGCTCGGGGGGCTCTATGAATTTCGATACTCGAAATTTGCAGCGCGTTGCCCTTCTCACTCTTGTGTTTAATATTAATACTATAAGCAGGCCTCCTGCATGCCATGTACTTACGTGCGATATATTTAGTATATTTACCTACCGCGGGGACGAACGGCTTCAGATTCCTGCGATCAAAATTTCAGTAGGTTGTCACAAGCGCGCCGACGCACGTTCATTCGTGTTCCACGGAAAAAATATGCCGCCTGGACTTTTATAAGTGAATGGTGAAACAGGGGCAAATTTTAATATTACTATGCCAGAATTAACAGCTAATACCTATAACAATTTGAAGTTCTTGTCGTGCTGTCCCTCTTACTCTTCTATAAAAAGCTATAAGCGTGAGCGGGATGGCACGATGCGAAGTTCGAAAGTTGACAATCGTATCTAGTATAAGGCTAGGGTATTGTGAGCTTGGCAATGGGTTCTGCACATTACAATAAATATCCTTTTTTTGTTAGGATTCCAGAGCTAAAATGGCAAAAACGGAACCCTTATAGTTTCGCCGTGACTGTCTGTCCCTTTGTCCGTCCGTGGCTTAGCTTAGGGAATATTAGTGCTAGAAAGTTTGCATGAATATAATATATATCTAGCAATTATCCCGACAGAATGGTAAAACAACATGTAGAAAAAAAATATTTTTATCCAAACTGCCAGCCCTGTCACTGTCGGCACGCACACATTCTTGAGGAGACGGAGAAGGCTAGTAGGTATTCAAGATTTTGTACGGGATGCAGTATCTGTTACGAAGTAACTATTAAGTAATCTGTGCTATAAGCTTGAACGGAACGGCACGACACGAAGTTTGGATATTGAATATCGTTGTATAAGAACATAGCCCAATTGCATACCTAACAAAGTACAACTAATATTACAAGCGGAACTCTCGCTTCAGTTATATTAACTAGAAAGGGAGTTCCGCTTGTAATATAAGTTGTACTTTGTTATGCAATTGGGCCCAGATATCAACAGCATACCACAAAATACACAGCCGGCGTCCTAAACACGCACGTCAGCACTATAAAGCTAGCTTCCCACAGTCTGTTATATCCCGCTCTAGCATATTAACTTAGAGCAGGATGTGTATATCTAGGTTCGTAATACAATAGAGTGTGAAGGCACCTTTTTTACTCGTTCCATTATGAAATCGCATGGCGAGTATTTTTCCCGCGTCCGGCCCCGGCGCTGTTCCGGAAATTGACGTCAGCGCCCTCTGGAACAACATCCGGTACATAATCGCCGACGACACTGGACGCATTAATATTTAAATAATAATTCCCTGGTAAAGGTTAATTGAATTTGACATGTTTTATGTTTTACAAAATGGTAATTTCTATTAACAGGCTAGACATATTTATTTTCCTTTGCATATTTTATGATAGTGCGGTCTGGTCGGTTCTGAAGCCGACTGTACCTACTTACTTAATAATAGAGGTGTCTTCAGGTCATGATTAATTTACAGTGATTAAACACCTGAACAAATCGTTGAATCTTTTTAATCCTTATTTATTTTATACTTTGACCTGTCACCTTTGACATTTGGATTTACCAGACCCACACAAGTCGCACACAAGTAAGGCCGCGGGTGAGCAAAGTAATTGTTTCAGTTCATGAAAAAATTGAGTTAATGCATTACATTGTCAAGCATTAACTGAGTTACAAACACTAATTTTGTTCTGAAACAATTAATTTGCTCACCCGCGACCCCTCGCCTCGCCGGTCATTTGGTCGCGGGTGAGCAAAGTAATTGTTATACGAGGGGCGTTCAATATAAAGTGAGAATGAGATGCAAACTCTTTCAATATTAGGAAATTAAATACTGGCCGGTAAAGCTAATCTATCTAGCTGATTGCTATGAAAAAAAAAACTAACTGTCTTTTGTTTAAAAAAAAATACGGTAATTTCTTTGCAATGCTATTGAGTACGTTAGCGAAAATGGAGAAAATTTAACTGCGCGCCGTTATCAAATACTTGTGTTTGTAAATTTTTTCTACGGACCAAGTCAATTTAGATTTGCGGGACACTTTAGGGTCTAATGCTCCTCCGTATTCGACAGTCGCACGTTGGTGCGCCGAATTTAGACATGGAAGAACATCGACAATGGACGACCCCCGCTCCGGACGCCCTACTACTGCAATAACTGAAGAAATTGTGAAAAAAGTTGAAAACTCAGTTTTGGCGGATCGTCGTGTCACGGTTCGTTTTATTGCTGAAAATGTAAAGATTTCAACGGGGAGCGTGCCTAATATTTTACATGAACGCTTGGGTATGAAAAAGGTATCTGCGCGTTGGGTACCAAGAATGATTACTGACACGCAAAAACAAACTAGAGTCGAGATTTGTCAAGAAGCTTTGGACCTGATACAGCAAGACCGGGAACTTTTTTTGGCGCGATTTATAACAATGGACGAAACATGGCTCCATCATTACGACCCTGAAACGAAACTGCAGTCTATGACATGGAAAAGGCCATCATCTCCAACTCCGAAGAAATTCAAGGTGGGCCCATCTGCCGGTAAGGTCATGGGCTCTGTTTTTTGGGATGGTAAAGGGGTATTAATGATTGAGTATCTCGAGCATGGAGCCACTATTACGGGCACATTATACGCCAAACAAATAGCAACATTGCGCAATGAGATCCGCGAAAAACGGCGAGGTAAACTCTCGAAAGTTGTGCTGTTCCACCAGGACAATGCCCCGGCACACAAGTCCATCGTTGCAATGGCTGCAATTCGTGGTGCTGGGTTCAATATCCTTAAGCAACCTCTGTATTCACCAGATCTCGCTCCCAGTGATTTCTACCTATTTCCGAGATTGAAACAATACCCGAGAGACCAGAAATTTGAAGACGACGACGCGGTAGTCGCTGCAGTACAAGATTTTTTAAGTACTCAAGGTGAGACCTTTTTTAAAAATGAAATTTTAAGTTTAGAAAAAAGATATAATAAGTGTATTATGCTAAAAGGTGACTATGTCGAAAAATAAAATTACATTTAGTAAAAGTTGTTTATAACATACTCATTCTCACTTTTTATTGAACGCCCCTAGTATGTCCCATATCACCTCCGCAAAGTAACGCCTGATTGAATAAAGTACTAATTATGTATCATGTTTAAATTTTCATCTTGTTGAAAAGGGAAACGTTTGATAGAATTAACTTTCCTTAACCATTCAAAAAACAACCAATAAACGTGATGAGGCACGTCAAGAAAAATCCAATTTCCTACTCAGATCAGAGCGATCAGGAAGGCACCCATGACTTTCCGCAAGGACAACCGGTTTAACATGAGTTTTACTAACTTATTTATTTTTATTAGCAGTTACGTCTGCTCACTAAGATTTAAAAGCGAAAAAGTTTTCCGGGTGCGCCGGTGGGATTCGAACCCACGTCTCCTGGGTATGCGCCCCAACACGGGTGTTCTACCAATTAAACCACGTCGCTCCCAACCGACTTCCCCTTTCCCCCCCCCCCCCCCGTGGCCCTTTAAAAGTTGTGGTGAATGTTACCACAACTTGAATTTCGGGGAAGTCGGTTGGGAGCGACGTGGTTCAATTGGTAGAACACCCGCGTTGGGGCGCATACCCAGGAGACGTGGGTTCGAATCCCACCGGCGCACCCGGAAAACTTTTTCGCTTTTAAATCTTAGTTTTCCTAACTTATTTCAAAAGAAGTTATAAAATCTTTTAAATAAATCTTTGTAAACTTATTGATCTAGGAAATTAAACTATAAAATAGTCTAAGGGGAACATCATCACCGCCGCCTCCTCCATCATCATACCCGCAAAATATGAAAGTGATTTATGCCAAATTAGGCAAATATTTCGTATTTGGCCCAGGTATTTTCCTTGTTTGAACATCTGCTACCACTGAATATTAATTAATTTGTGCCTTTGAATTGTTCTGCCGTTGAACTTCAATTCTTGAAGTGGGTAAAAAGTTTACATATCAATGTGTGAGCTTTAACGTAATTTTACATATTTTCAAAAAATCAAATTTCTATTTTTATTTTTTATGTTAATTGTTTATATAGGTTAATTCGCGGTAATTAATGTTATTATTGAATAAATTCCCAGGTTTTTATTCAGTTTCTTCTTCCTTCCTTTATTTAACATTTTTAATAGCATACAAGCTTTTTATGAGCTTTTATGTAACTTGCCTTGGTTAGTATGTGTTTCTCAAATCTTGGTTGTAAAATTAAACCCACTTGCAGAGAAGTGAAATCTTGACGTTTTTATAAAAAAAGAGGAGATTTTGGGGTTTTCCTATTCGAAATCACAAGTGCAATTCATTTTCATTGAGAAAAAATGTCCTTATTATTTGAGTCAGTTTTGTGACGTTTTTTTCGTACTAAGGTAACAAAATGTATATTCAGCTATAAAAACTTGTTTTAAAAATGTTTTTAACAAAACCTTATTATCAAAAGTATTCATATTTATAAGGAACAAACAATATCAACAAAAAAAATATTTACAGGGAAAGTAAGTAGTAAGTAGTATACTTTCACTGTAAATATATTTCTGCGGCCGTGAAGGGGCTGTTTTTAATCTGAAAATTAATGTTTATGGAGACAATTTAAAGGTAAAATGTCATATTAAAATGTAATAAATTGATAATCCAAGAGTACGAAAGTAAAATTTATTAAATAAATAAATACCCTTTCATTCTGAATAATAGCAGTACATTGCGACGCTCAGACTTTTCTCCAAAAACACTAGTTTTTACCAAAAGCGCTAGCCCATAAACTGCCGTCCATTTCTTTGTACGGCCTGAATCAGAACACGTAGCCGTAAAACAAGAAAAAAAACTATTCTTTTATCTCAAAGCTGAATCCAATCAAAATATAAGTTAGACGCTCCAGAGCTCCGAAGCGGCGGGCTGTGCCACGAAGATTGATGGCTTGTCATCGCACCAACCGTGAAAAATATTGCGATATGTCGGGAATCAAGGGAAGGCACACTGCACGGTTAACAGGGCTTTGTAATATCGGTAAAACTCTTGCGAAAAATCGTAACCCATCCTTTTGGCGTTGCCATAGTTATGTAAGAAGGCGACGACGTAAAAGGAATTCAGGATTGTACACAGTTTTAGTTAATTTTGTTGCAAGAAATTATAATATTGTTTTGATTACGAATATTAGAAATGCAGACTTCTACCTCATTTTAGACTGGTTGTGGCTGTGGCTACTGAACACAGACAGCGCTACTGTACTTAACCAAAAGTCGCCTGGCAGTGTCTTATCCAACCTCAACATTGGCGGAATCATCTCATGGATGCCCATTATAATCCGAATTCCCAATAATTGATTTTATTAATTTAAAAATCAGTTTGTTTGTTACCTCTTCACGCTGAACCAATTTAGATGAAATATGGTGCGGAAATAATCTGAGACTCTGGATAGGCTAGTATTTATTCAAGAAAATTGGATAGTTCCTGAGGGATACCGACAACCAATTGTTATAAAAATGTTCATGGGATCGCAACTGTCCGAATCTTTAACGCGTTCTGAACTTTTACAGTCAAAGTGTACCTAATAAAAAGAAAACTAAGAAAACCACTGCACACTCTTATTTAGGTCGTGTGTCACAAAATTACCAGGATTCGCAAACGATTCTTTAGTGAACATAATTAAGTTTACTATGCGTGTGAATAATGGGGTTAGTTTGCAAGGTGGCAGCGTACGCCAACAATCGGAAAACGTTGTCAAATACTCTTCTGTTTTATTCACAAAAATTCCAACACCTGTCATAAAAAGTGCGACAATTTGTTATTCAAATTTAAGTCAATATTAGTGCTGAACTTGTAAACTTCGTGATTAATTCAAGGTCTGCGTAGTTTTCTTGAACCTAAATAAGTACAAGGAAGTTTATTTAAAATGAGGTAATCGACTAAAGTTTAGCTATGACAGTCTAGTGGATTAACCCTTGGGGGAAAAAAGCCGTGGTAGCCTAGCCTAGTGATATGACCTATGGCCTCTCGAGGAAAGGTTCGTGGATTCAAACCAAAGCATCTTAAAGAAACCTCTGAAGTGTTTCTATCAGTGGAACTTATAATTAGGTTAGAGATGAACTCAACTAAAGTTAAGTAGCAAAGTGGCATTCAAAGAAATACATCAGAAATCACGGTTGCATCTTCAAGATGTAAGCAAACCCCTAGCGCGCCAGTCACGAGTCTTGCAAAAACAATGTAAATACACAATTCATCTGACTGCGCGAGATTGTTTAATTAAAACAGCCCGCATTAAAGCAAGTTAACTCCGAGCAATGTTTCATGAAGTCTAACTAGACTTCTCAAGTCTAAAGCTTTATTGTCGAACTTATCTAGTTCTTTATGATCTATTCGAGCGAGCATTCCAGTTTATTTAAAGCAAACACATAAAAAGTTCGTTTAGCCACAGCTCGCACATTGCTACTGTTATTGCTTGGTTTTTCAGACGAAATTTTATAAAATTAAAGTTCTGCTTGAGTTTAATTCAGTGTAAGATAGGATCGAGATGACCCCGAGTCTTGACTACAGTTTAGTATTGGTATTGTGTTTTCTTTTGCTAGATTGTTTTATTTTTTATGTAACTTTTGTTTATTTATAAAAGTAGGTAGTTAATTTGGTTCGCATGTTGAAATAGTAAAGATTATATATATAATAGATAGATAGATAGATAGAGATATTTGGGATTTTTTGTCGATACAGGTTTCGGAAATTTCTCAAAATGGCATAGGCATGAGGTCAAACAAAACGTAAAAAAATTTGAAAAACTTGCGATCTATTCACGGTTTTCAATAAAAAAAATTTTCCTTATTTTTGTACAATAAAGAGTCTACATACATACATATTCTGCAATTCTTAACGTCTGTAATGCAAAATCAGTGACAAAAATCCCAAATGGTAAAAAGGATCTGAAAGTAGCCATTGCAAACAAGTTATTGTCAGTAAAGTTATTTCTATCTATATACCTACTTATTAAAGGATAGTTAGTAACATGACTGATTGATAGACAGACAACGCACAGCCTTAACCACTGAGACAAAAATTTGCCAAAAATATTTCTTGATAATCATAGAAATGCGTTAAGATTTTTCGAAGTTCTCTAAGGGATTGAAAGCTAGTAAATTTTCATTGTTCCACGGGAATGAAGCCGTAGGATAAAGCTAATCTTTAATAATAAAACAAAATACGTACCCCGCATTCTTCTGCTCAATTAGTCATAGTCCCCAAATCCGCAGCGGGAAGTTTTGATCAGACTTATTTCCTACGCTTAGTTTCGAGTTCCGCGAGAATTCCTCGATCATGTCTTATGTAGCGAAGTGGAACAAATCGGGGTGGATGAGCGATGCCGGCGCATCGAGATAAGTCACGTCGACTTCGGCACTATCATTCGACAACTACTGTTACTCGACACGTGTTGACATTTTAGTCTATCGCGTTTCAATTGTTTTTGTATTGATTCGATTTATAAAGCAATCGTTGAGGCGTTGTACTTTTGATGAAATATGCGCACCGTGCATAATTTAGTTTGATGGTAGGTGGTGAAAATTCAAGATATTGGCACCCATACCACGAAGCATGAAAAATCCCAGCCACCTGACTATTCTAAATTTTGAACGTGCGGAGCAAGAAAGATCCCTTAAATCTCTCAGTGGAGGGGCACAATCCAAAGCGGTATATAGATGGAAAATACTTAGTTTTACGTCGAGTAGTATGTACGGTAAGGTGGAACTTGGAAGCTCGATCAAGGACAATGAGTTCATCGAAAGACTTTTCATAGTAAGTATATCGTGTTCAATACACAAAGAAAGTAAGCAAAAGTCTCTGCTAGAGGAACAAATTTATCAGAGAGTATAATTTCTTACTCCCTGGGTTGCATTCAAATGGTGCACATCCATAAATTGAACACTTAATTAATGTTACACTAATATTTAGAAAAATATAAATCCATATATATGTATACATAATTAAACCAACATTAAACAAAGACTTATTTATTACCTTCATCAGAGCGAGAGTCAAGTAATCAGGATAACCAGTTGTTGTTCAAAAGTATTTTCATTCTAAAAGTTTGAATCCAGAAACTTGGCTCAACAAAGTCATGGAGCTGATGGTACGGCCGTAACGACAGTTGCTTATATCGCTAATGTGCCGGCTGCGAACAAATCCGAGCCGACGCCATCGATTAGGGGACTCGATTTGTGTGCGCTCCCATGTTTGAGATAATTGATCGTTCTGCGCGATTTACCCGAATCCACCGAATTGAGCTGTCTCTTGCGATTGGCAGGACTATTCCTGTAAATAAATACGGTATAGGTATGCGTACCTACGCATGTTTTAGCTGATGTTTAAACGTTTACGTTTAATATGAATTGCGATTAGATCGAGGCATCGCTGTAAGTAGGTCAAAGTGAACAGACACCTTCTAGGCAAGCGTGTACCATCTTAGGCCTCATCTTTGCCTTCCATCAAGCGAGATTGAGGCCAAACGTAAGCCTATTCTTTTATTAAAAAAAAGGTATGAACATCGTAAAATTTTTATACATAAAAATACATATACGTATACGTATATATGAATGAACTGACCATTTAATTAAGAATTGCATAATGAATAATAAGCTATAGGTATTGATGTATTTGGTAGATTTTTTACTAACAACGATCGTAAATTTAAATTTTTACTTAGTATTTCAACTAGACATGATGGTCTGCAGTAGGTAGCTACATTGCTGACTCAATTAATTTTATTAGAAAATTAGAGAAAAAAATATTTTAATTTTAATAAATGGAACTTAATTACTACTAAGTACTATTTGTACTAAATTACTGATCAGATAAAGGATGAATAATTAACAAGTTTGATATGAAGTATCTTTTTGCGCCTGTTACAGACAACACCCTATGTTAGAAGAAGTTTAAGTACGTTTTTTTTCACTATCTGGAATAAATTTTGACATTATAGGCGCCATTATTCCCAATATTCCATAATATGCGTGTCTTTCTATATAGCTCAAAACGTTAATTATCATATTGACACGCAATAACTTCGTTTGGAAGGTTTGAAACTAAACTTTTTTAGCCCTTATACTCACATAATTACAGTCTACTGACTGCTGAATCCAAGTTGATATAGAAAAAGTGAGATGAATTTCAGACTTGTCAGCTACATGAATTGACACGTAAAGCAGAACAAGATCGAGCAGGTCACCTACGAGGTGTACTGATCAAATAAAGACAGCAATTGACGTACATCTGAGCAAAAGAAAGGCGTCTTTGAGAAACAAATGACAGCGGAATGTCAAGTTTGTCACCAGACCGGATACGCTGACTACGATCTTTCTGTCAAGAGAGTAACGACTAAGAAGCCTCATCGGAAAAACTGAGGTCTCTATTGTCGTATGTCACAAAGAGCACAGCAGACATACCGATCATCCCCTTTTTCCCTAATACCCGAAATATGCAGCGTGTCGGTCCATATTTCAAGGTGGAAGGGGTGCACCGCCCGATAAGAGCACATCAATCACACTTTGCGTTATAAACAGAGCACTAACGCTCCCCTCGCGAATCTCCACGAGGCAATATTTCACGCCGTGTCTAAGTTCATAATCATTATTTCACCGTTTCCAAAGGGTTTTCATGGACGATTTGAAACGTGTAAACAATCAACTTGAAAGGTAATCGTCGAAGTAAATTAGCTAATTTTAGCTGCTTAGTATGATAAATGTGATGTGTTGTTTTGTTTTTCATTATGGAATAAAAATGAAAGTTTACGGATAGGAAGGTACAGAATCTAAATAGCCTTGCGGTTTAAACTAGCCCGATCGGATTCTGGTAGGTAGGCAGTAACCTAACCTACCATTAGACCTGTCTGATGCTAGTAGCAGTAGATCTATAAGAGATATCAAAACCGGTCAATGCATCTTAATAAGCTCCGAACTACATAATTTTAAACAATAGAAACTGAAAGCTTTTAAATTGCTTACTGCGATTAAATTGAGCAAAATTTGAACTATCTATCAGTTAGATAATCACCAAACAATCTGACTTATCCTGTCCCTAGAACAATATTTGATGGTTTCATAGTTTATGAACTTGAGTTATTTTAAATTGTTAGGCACGGAACCCTCCACTTCTCCCGTTCTTGTTTATTCTGCTCGTTAAGCTTCTTTCATATGACTATCACTATCACAGCTCTCTTATGGCGACTTGCTAGGAATAATTAATTAGTTAATTAGTCTTAAGCTTACTTAGTCTCAGAATGCATGAAACTACTGAACTTCTATGTAGATAAATTGATACGTGTATATATTTTCATTTTTTTTCCACGAATTGACCATTAGTAACATAGTTTGTAAGTAGCTTATGTACGCGCCAAAATAAGTCAACTTATTCAAAATCAATGAAATTTTCATCCCCCCTTTGAAACTCCCGCACCCCCCTCAACCCCCCCATTAAAACATTCAAAAACAAAAATGAAACCCCCTTTAATACCGCCGCACCTCCCCCCTCGCAACCCCCCCCCCCCCCCCCTCATGCACCCCGCATTGTACATCCTGGCGTTCACCGCTCCTTTTTAACCGACAACCGACTTCAAAAAAAGGACGAGGTTCTCAATTCGGTTGTATGTTTTTTTTTTTTTAACGTGTGTTACCTCAGAACTCCGTCATTTATGAACCGATTTGGAAAATTCTTTCGTTGTTTGAAAGCATATGCTTCAAGGTTGGTCCCGTTGTTACCAGAATCCAGTTCTGATGATGGGATCCATGAGGAATTGAAGGAACTCTTCAAAAGTTCAAGGAAAATGTAAAACGATTTTAGTATTTTCAGTGACAAATCGAGCATTTGCATTCAGAAAGTGTCATTTGGTAAACTAGATCTGATGAAGAAGACCGCAGATGGCCAACGGAACTCCTCAACGGGTCAAATCTTGCAAGTTGAATTTGACTCACTTCCCGGTTTCTGATTGAGTTCATATTTTACATGCATGTGTAAATTAGGTGACAATGCAATATTATTGTGACATGGAGGTGATCTGATGATGGAGTTGGAAGGTGTCCATAGGAACTCTGTAATAAAACAACACAACCCCGTCGAGTTTTGGTTCATTTGAAACGTCTTGACGAGTACTTTGATTTCAGATGATAAACAGGGTCTGATGATGGAGCTGGAAGGTGGCCAAACTTACTCCATAAAGTAACGGCACTTACCCCATCGAGTACGGACTCATTTGACTCGTCTCAACGAGTACTTTGGTCCTGGATGGTAACCAGGGTCTGACAATGAAGTTGGATGGTGACCATAAGAACTCCGTAGTAAAACGACATAACCCCATCAAGTTTGGTCTCGTTTGATTCGTCTTGATGAGTACTTTGGTAACCAGAGGCAAAAAGTACAGTCAGTAAAGAGTGCCAGTCCAGGCCTTTAGAAACAACTAAAAAGAAAAAATAAAAAAATTTAAATAAAAAATAAAACTGCCTTCAAAAAACACCCAAAAAAACTTGGAAATAAAAAAAAATTAAATAAAAAATAAAACCTTCAAAAAACCCCCAAAAAAAACATAAAATAATAATTGATTGAACCGACCACAATAAGCATGAAAATATCTTTCTACTAATCTGTTTGAAGTTGGTGCCTCAGCACGAGCCAGCAGGAGTGGACCTAGTAATCTAACTTACCTACATACCTATTATAGGGCTTCTACGCTCCTGCTGGCTCGTGCTGAGGCACCAACTTCAAACAGATTAGCAGAAAGATATTTTCATGCTTATTGTGGTCGGTTCAATCAATTATTATTTTATGTTTTTTGGGGGTTTTTTGAAGGAGGTTTTATTTTTTATTTAAAAATTTTTTTCGTGTATGCAGCTGGCGTTCATCGATTTATTAGACGTTATCACGTCAAAATAATATGAAAATCAGTCAAGCCGTTTCGGACGAGTTCGATAACAAACACCGTGACACGAAGTTTTTTTTATATGTATAGATTCATACAAGAACAAAACTTTGCAGAAATTTACTTTCGTATTCTAGATCACAACTCAAAAATTCTACTTCAAAAGAGTTACTTAATGTTATTATAACAGACCTCTGTTAGTGTTTGAAGCAATCGGCGACTGAAAAGTTACTGATTTCATTTAAAAATCCAACTTTAATCTAGAATCACTATTGTGGATTAAGTGTACAATGAATCGTGATTAGTACAATTTCAGTTCTAGGTCGACCTAATTGGATTAATGGATATTTCGCTAATGGCTTAGGTCACATTTAGTTACTCACCTTTCAAACACATAAGGTTCCAATTTGTTAATACCATTAATAAGCATGTTTACATAGATAAGTCCATCATTTGTGACTTTGCCTTTTACTTATCTATTGTTTTTTTTTTATTAAAACTTATGTACCTAACTCTTGTCATGGATTCACTTTATCCACCATGCCCATCTATCCTTTAATAGCATTATTTTTTTAGTCCTTTAACAATCGGTTGCGTTATTTTGTACACAGCTATTAAGTAACTTTTATACCACCGCTTAACCAAATCCGTGTACGTTCTAAACTGCGTTCATGTTTGATTTTGGCCATTATCAAACAACTTCACGGTCTTCGCGCTATTTGTATCGTAGAACTATGTATATTAGTGTGTAAATGTTAATTTAATAGGAAACTGTGTCAGTACGAGTTGACTAAAGTGGAGCGTGTGGTCGGTGCAAAGTAGTAGTTTATCATGCTCGGCGTGACAAATAGGGCGGATTTGGCGGGGTTGTTAGGATCGACCGTGGTTGACTGAGCCTCAGGTGTTCCGGCATTTGTATAAGTTTTCAAATTCGGTAACTAATTTTAACACGGGTATTCAAATAGGGAGAATGGCTTCTTGGCTCGCACAAAATAAATTAAGTCGTGTATATACATAAAAATAGATGAAAAGAAAAAACTTTTGACAATAAGTTACGACTATACTTATGTGTACTTATACAATAATATGTACCGATTTTATTCTTTCATCATTATGTACCGATGATGATAATGATGATGATGATGATGAAGTCGACGACAGAAGAGCTATGAGACGTGTTGATGAACAAGATGTATGCATCCATATTTCTACACTTGACTGCAGAAAAGTAACAATAGGAGCCAAGAAAATAGAAACGAACATCAATTTTATAATAAATATAAATTAATCATGGGACGATTGACAGCAATAATTGACCTAGTCCCAAACTAAGCAAAACTTTCACTATACTAACTAGACAAACGGATAAACTTAATAATGTATACCTAATATAGGGCGATCGAATCTCAAGCTTCGTTACCGTAGTCGAGATCTTTAACAACGAACTATGTCCTTGAATATATATCTGTTACTACTATTTGTACAGTAAATTATGTGGGTAAGTACTTCTCAATTATTTTCCTTGTACTCGTAATAGTTCATAGTTTACAAACCCAATCTATTTCAAATTCAAAATCTATTCACTCACCCTCCAAATACTATTTAACTGCAACTGTTTGTAATTAATATACCTAACTGAAATCCTTTGCTGGACGTACTTACCAGCGCAATGTTCCTTCCTCCATTCCTAAAGGTTTAAGACATGTTAAAGCTGCGTTGCTTTTAGTAGCAATATCTAGAGGAATCTGGATCGTCTGCCTTTGTACCTGTTCTTTTGATGCCTTGCAGTTCTAGTAGAAGATACGGTAATAGAAATACATACTTTCATCTGTTAGATATGTTATTTGGTGACGGCAAAGTTTTACATGTAGATGTACTGAGACTGTATGAGGTTTGTTAGATAGTAAGTAGTTACACTTATTAATTGTAAATTTGTGTTGACGACACAACATATTAATGAACTAAAACAATTACTTTGCTCACCCGCGACCTTACAATAGTTACGTTTATGCAAGAAATGTGCGTTCATGCAGTTCCTCCACCTCCACACTGTACGAACACACACAAATCACATAAACCCAACCATCACCACCACCAAGCTACACTGACGCGTTTCGAACTCAACCAGAGCTCATCTTCAGAGTTACCACAACCGTATGCTATGCTACCAAACGTTAAACTAACAAACCAAAACAAATGTTTTAACTTGTCACTGTAACTTCTCAAGTACCCACTTTATTTTTCTTATTCTCAAACTACCCCACAAAAATTAACTTTTATTGACATATTTAAAACTACCTTGAATTTTTTTTGTTTATTTATTTATAAGGCATATTTAATTAATACTAACTGTTCAAATTCGACCCAAGCCGCAGTAAAAAGCAGCCGCAGCCGCGGGTGAGCAAAGTAATTGTTTTAGTTCATTAATATGGACCTCCGCAAAGTAACGCCTGATTCAATAAATTAGACACAACATATATCTATCTGCGCTAGAGAAAGATGTCAACGATATTTACATCGTGTTTGGTTTAGGTATTATTGTTCGACGTGCGAATTAAAAGTAATTTCAGTAAAATCGCTGTTATTTATTTATACAAACCTACCTATACGGCATCTTCCGGTCCATGGACGCCACTCGAGAGCCTTTTTGCACCATCGGTCATCAGTTCTACGAGCGATGTGCCCTGCCCACTGCACTGGAAGACAGAGTGTAGGTAGGCCTCCATCAAGACGGAGCGAAGACCTGGTTAAGTTTGCGGGATCACGTTAGAAGCGGATGACACGGGGCCGACCTATTTGGCGAGCCTTGTGGGACACCACTCCACCCAGCAATGGACGTCTTTCGGCTGAAATGATGATAAACCTACAGGACTTCAAAGCCAGCTGACCTCAGGCCAAATCGTAATCTTAACAATTTCCTTAAAATTTAAGGTCTTGGCAACCATTATTTGGACATACTTTTGAAAATGCAACTTTACATTGTAAGATAGGAAAAAAAACTTTGATAAAAAAGAACAATTTATAACTGATAAGCGTATATTAATTACGCCTGTTTACATGTTTGTATAAATATACAAAAACAGTTAATACCAAAACAAACTTTGTAATCATCAAATAACAGATGATCGTATATATTTCTACAACCGTATGTTAGACTATTCTTTCATGTAATGGAGTACGAGACAAACTTGTCATCACTGGACATTGCTGAGTGTTTTAAGGCAGGTTTATACAGGGTCAGTAACTGATTTCAAATTCGAGACAAGTCAGCGCTGACCCGAGAAATACCCATTGTAAGTTGAAAGTCAGCGCTGACCCCCACCGCTGTACTGACTTCAAATAAAATAATAAAAAATAAATATTAGGGGACAATCTTACACAAATCGACCTAGTCCCAAACTAAGCAAAGCTTGTACTGTGGGTACTAGACGACGATAAACATATTTATATAGATAAATAAATACTTAAATACATAGAAAACATCCATAACTCAGGAACAAATATTCGTGCTCATCACACAAATAAATGCCCTTACCGGGATTTGAACCCAGGACCTCTTGCTTCGTAGGCAGGGTCACTACCAACTAGGCTAAAGCGGTCGTTAAATCAATTTACATTGTGTATTTCTCGGGTCAGCGCTGACTTGTCTCGAATTCGAAGTCAGTTACTGACCCTGTATAAACCTGCCTTTAGTCTAGTGCGGGATTAGATTCTACTACTGTAGGTAGCTATCTCACGCGAAGACTGGATTGTGCAATATAATTCGGAATTTCTTAAACGGCTACGTTCATCAGCTTGTCTAGCGCAATCTCCTTTTAATCAAGTCAAATTCTTTTTCTTTAATTGAACTTTTGTGAACAATCCTACACACCTGCTAAGAATTTCAATGGTTTGTGGGATGTTCCCAATGCGCATTGGGCCTGCGTGGAAACTACGGTCCAAGCTATCTCATTCTCTAAGGAAGCCTGTGTTCTACCAGAAAGACACATAGGCTGGGATGACGATGATGAACTTTTGTTTACAATTTTAATGTAGGTACAGTCAGCATCAAAAGTAGCTGGTCACTTTTGTAACTTGTCACTCTAAGTACAGTTAGGCGCAAAACGTCATACTTGATTGACAATTGTGTTATTACAACAAAGTACAAAAGTGACCAGCCAATTTTGATGCTGACCGTACCTACCTAAACGCCTATTAAAACTGATACCTAGATGAAGTTAAAAAACAAAGTGTTGTTAATAATCAAATAAAATTAAATCTAGCCTTAAAAATCCTCTAAGCGTAGCGAATCACAAATTCCACTAGATAGTCCAGTAAATATGTCGAAACATGTAAACTGAATTGAAAAGTCTTCCAAAGTTAATGTAACTTTTACAGGTTGTTGGGATATACTAGGAAAACTAAACTAAGTACAGTCAAGGGCAAAAATATGTATACACTTTAGTACCTTGTCTATTTTCGTCATATTTGAACTGCCATATATGAACTGTCACAGTGGTTAAAGTGACAAGGTACTAATGTGTATACATATGTTTGCCCTTGACTGTACCTACCTATCCTAAGCTTTTGACCTCGAGGACCCTGTGCTAACTTTGGGGGGAAACGAAACCCAGATTTTTTTAATTTTTTTCGGGCAAAATATCTTTATTGAATATAGGCTTTAGCATTTCTGAATATTGAATGTCTACCACCGGCTCGGAAAAACTCTGTTAAAAAAAATCCCGCAAGAAACTAAACAAGTTATATATTTTTTGTTTTTTTTTTAGTTTTATCTCTTAAACTAGGTACGCAGATTTTGTGTACCATATTGCATAACAAAATTTTAGTAAAACTTCCTTGCCAGTGCTTAGTCACCATCTTCTATCGTTAGCACGTAAGAATTCTGTTCTTTTCGACTGTTGAAGTTGATACTCAGCTGCTACTGTTGTCTAGGTGATAAGGCGGTTGTCGCGTGAATGCCGCATCTGTAATGCTACATTTACACGCTTGCCAAGCTTCGACAACCTTTTACAAGCACAAGCGTATGAACAGGGGTGTTTGGCTTGGCTTGCGTGAGCTTGCAAGAGCTTGCAGTCGATCCGGGCAGTGTCGGTTTTTAAACACAGGTCTAAGGAAGCTTACGGCAAGTGCTTGCTACGTATCGACACGTTGCCGTCAAGCCAAACACAACAGCTGAAACAATTTCGAGATCCACGTCTGCTATGTTTGCCTGTCCGGAACACAATAGCGCACTTGCAAGCGTGTAAATGGCATTCAAGCGTTTGTATAGGCTTGGAGCTTGTAGAGGTTTGCCAAGTCTCGGCAAACGTGTAAAAGTAGCATTACATAGTAACTGTTACCGTAATCTCTGCCGTTACAAGCAATCAGTAGAACAGATAATCAGATCCTAGTAAGAAGAGCAAACGCCATTAATAGGTTAAGAGAAATCAGTGTATAGCTTAAGATTAACGTCTAGTAACCGCGCTTCACCCTTCTCTAGTTTTATTACGTCGATAAAAACAAAAAGACGCCTTCCCGACGTTAACATGAAGGAAGACTTCCATTAATTCCGCATTTTTCTGATTCTGGCCATGATTTAATTAAGAGTCAGTTCACGGAAATGGAAAAGAATTTTCTAGATTTATTTTAAGTGAACGGGGATTTCGTAATGAAATACGTTTCTCCTCCTAAATGCTGTGTAGCTAACTTATACCTATTTACGGAAACAGATATCTGTAGGTGCAATTAGAATATTTTTATTATGTAGGTACTGGTTAAGTGTCTTATTATAGCGCAGTTATGTTATAGAGCTTGATAATACTCCAATACTTAACCCCTTGTATGCCGTGAAGTGAAAAAAAACTGCGTTCTAGTCTCGTTTGCTCAAATAATACAAAAATCTGGCGCAGATCTGCGGTACGGCGTCCAAGAGGTAAAAACTTTATTTTAATAATAATAAATAATAATAATAATTTATTTAAATAAGAACTTAGGTTTTCACAAATTAATTATCCATCACACCCCAAACTAGGCTGGGCCTGTATCTTGGGTGTCTATACATATAGTTACGTCCTGCAGCTTGTCTGCGTCCTGTGGGATAAAAATCCTATGCTAATATTAGTTAAGGTAGATATCTACTCGCAAGAAGTATGCCCCTTTGGGGCAGGGGTACCATTTTGTCCCATTGGCGGTGGAAACGGCGGGTTGCTGGGGGCAGGACGCGAGACGGCTTGTGCAGGACATAGGCCGTCGTCTTAGGCAGAGGGGTGAAGATCCCCGCTCCGAATCGTTTCTGAGGCAAAGGCTTTCCTTGGCGATCCAGCGCGGAAATGCCGCAAGTGTTATGGGCACCTTTGCGCCAGAAGCGACTAGGAGCGTGGGTTTATTTGACTGAATTTATTTTTTGTAAAATTGACTTTTTTGTATTGTTTCCTACACGAAATTATAATTATTAATTTATAATTATTAATTACTTATATAGATAAATAAATACTCGCAAGATATTTTTGAATCAGTTCAGAAGCTTCAAAGGTTAGCTACCCCTATGTACAAAGTTTACCTCTGTATCTGTGTCGTTAAATTGACATAAATTCAATAATAGCTTAATTAGAGTGAAGATAAAAATAAAAGACATTCATATATAAAGCTTGTTTATTTAACGTCATGTTTTGCAAAATAGACAAATATACATTTTAAATCGTCATTTACTTAAAATTCCGCATCAACATTTAACAATAATACATTACATAGGTACACGCACCGTACTCGCTAATTTTCCAAATTATACCTCATTGTGGTTCAACAACTGTACCGAGAGTTCGAGTTACACCATTAGTCTACGCGGGTTAGAAAATAATTGTAATTAAACTCTCTACTTACGTGATAAGGGTAATGACGTCGAAACAAAATGTTACACCAATACAAGTTTACGAATCTAATTATTGTCGTGGAGCCCTTCATTTTTTTGAATTTTAGTTCCTCTAGACACATGATACTCTGGTATGCAACAAAACGCGTGACCGGCGTGTACTGTCGGCAGTGATTTGTTTTGTAATTTGTAATCGTCTCGTAAACAAAATCCCTTTTTATCTTATCTTGCAGTAAAGTGGATTTTAATTTCGTATTACGTATTCTTGTTCCGTCATTTATTACAGTCTTATCTAAAATACAAAGAACAGAGAATAATTTTTAATTTAGAATTTATACATTTAGGAAAGTGTGGAGGATTCACTGATTTTCTTTTAAATACAAAATGAGACAATTATTCTATAACATTAAAACTATAATAAAATTATGGAAATAAATAAACAACTTATTGAGTTTATAACATTTATAACTACACAATAACTATTATGACTAGCCCTCATACAGGAAACGAAATGCACCATGATTGTTACTATTTTCTATTATTATGGCACTAAATATTTTTCGTGAAATAAAACATGTCTGCCGAAGCGGTTAACATGAGCTCTCCAACTACTGATAAATTAAACTTATTTATAACCATTAACTTCTTGGTCATGCCTATCATTACGTACGATACAAAAATATCCAATTCTCTTATACTAAGTATTAACAACCATAGCTACAACAAGCTGTTAGAACTAAACGGTAACTTTAAATGGACATTTTTCTGATTTGTACAATTCTAATTACAATTTCATATACTTTGTTCACAAAACTTGGGCAGTTGGAATGTAACTGGGTATACAAAACAGCAACATAACTTTTCAAATGTTAAGGCGCTATCACAGAAATGAAATCATTGAAGAAGTCCATGCACACGTCACTCTTCACACTTTGATGGAAACACTGATTGGCCAGCACTAATTTGAATTCTGATGGTGACAGACTGACACCCTAACAGGTGACTGACGTTCATCCATAATGATTAGGGATCGCTAAGTGTGATCGACATAATAAAACTATCTTTTGAAATGAAGATAACTACAAATTCGCTTTCAGACCCAGACCAATTCTAGAAAGTTAATCATTTTCTAGTAATCGATATTATAGTCAGTCACTGTCCTATTTATCTACAATATCGTGATATTTTTTATAGATAGCTATTCTTTAAACCGTATCATAGATTTTTACATTTCGTCATCATCAAATTTCAAATCATTCAGACAATCGCATATAATAATACTGTTACTATTATCAGTCTCGAGCGTCACCAATCGATACACGAAGGTATAAACTATAGTTAGTGAACGAAAGAAAGCCTCCTGACAAAAGCCCTGTTAGTTGCATATAAAGTGTCTTTTTTCATTAGCCCAAGGTCCTTCATTCCGTTCCCTAACATGAGGTGACATATCGTTTCTAACCAATTCATATAATGTAGGCAACTGGTCGATATGTCGTCGGAAGATAGCGTTATCCGATTTCTGGGAAATTTCGAGGACTCCTTTTAGTCTGAGTTACTTTGATTTCTGTCGTATCACAGTAATAAGCATTAAATGAAATCCATTCTAACATTTCGCAATATTGCGAAAGGACCCACTACAGTGTTTGACGTTTGAAAAGTCCGAGCTAAGTTGTCGTATTCGAAGTGTCGAATAAGCAAAATAAAGGAATCAACTCAGGCGTGCAGTCTTCTTACACCTATCAGGCTTGAAATCTTTTGCCGATCCCGTATTGCCTTATATACTCAGCCCATTATACTCAAACTGCGATTACAAGAAACGCCTCGTGATTTCCCCGAAATACTTCATACGAAATCGCTCCCACGATAGATCCTATGTACCACAAAGGTTCCATAGACAGTGTCCTGACACTCTACACGTAATCCCGTCGGCCTGAGCCCAAACTATTCCGTTCACTAACAACTGACACTTCTGACCCGTCTCTTTTCCTTCTGCAGGACTGGCACAATATTGAAAACTGAAACAAAAACTTCTGTTAAAAGACTATTGAAAAAAGCAGGGCGGAAAAAGTCGATTGAAATGATCGAAATATGCAGCGAGGGTCTAAAGTTATGTCTTTTTATTTTTAAGTGCCTCGACATTATCTATTTAATGGAAATGCAGAGTGACAGACAACTTTTTATAAGGTATGCATTTCAATTGTCTCTCTACTGTTGCAGTTCTTCGAAACTACAGTTCTTCAGAAGCATCGCAGTTACGAAGGAAAATGGTGTTTTTCATATGTCTACTGTTTTTGAACTTAGGTACTCTAACAGCATTGACTAATATCACGTTATATCAGTATCAACCTGATGTGAAGCGAGTCAGACTCGCGCACCGAGGGTTCCGTACACATTTATATTTATCTATGAACATCCAGTCTTAGCATACCCTGCTCCTACTTAAACAAAATGTGCGCAGTGTGGGATCATTGTAGATTGGTTACTGATATAGACAGATAGAGAAAAAAAAAATATGCTTTTCGCAATTTTTCCTTTATCAGTGCTATAAAATCATGCTTCTTACCAAATTTCAAGATTCTGAGTTCACGGGAAGTACCCTGTAGGTTTTGATTCCCATGCGAGTTTCGAAAATATGCGGAAATTTGCATCATAAACGGCTAGGTATCTTTTGATTGCGTTGGCTTAGAAGTTTGATTTTTTCATAGCTCCAAGGGACAGTAGACCTGAGTATTTAATATAAATTTCAGCTTGATACCTCCACGCGTTCCTGAGAAAAAGGGTGGTGACAGACGGACGGACGGACAACAAAGTGATCCTATAAGGGTTCCGTTTTTTTCCTTTTGAGGTACGGAACCCTAAAAACCACTAAATACTGACGAGTCCAAACTTAAAAATATTAACTGACCTTCACTATAGAGCGCACGGGCTGCTGCAGTACGAAGATGCCAAAGATGACGACACCTTGCAGCGCGTTGATGAGGTCGAACACAGACCACACAGACACGGTGGCCGAGCCCGCGCCCGCCGCCCACGACACCACCTCCAGTACCCAGGACAGACCCATTATGAACGAGAGCAGGCAGCACGTTCGGAAACTAAAAAAAGGAGTCTATATTAATATACAGAAACTTGTCGCTTCGAAGAAAACCTTTAGTACTCTCTGTTGAATATTGTTTGTTGGATTTATTCCTGTCGTTAATGAGGTCTATTAGGTATCGATCCCACAGAGATGTAGTAGAACGGAAGACGACCTCCAACACCCACGATATAGACATGATGAAGGCAGGACGTTCGGAATCTACGGCAAAAGGCAACAGAAAATGAATGGCAGGTAAGTAATAAATTTAAATGTGTATTTTAATTTTAAGTGAGTTGTTAGCAAATAGGCAGTACTGTCGTTTACTGCACCAAAACCACTATTATTTGAATTATTTCGATGAAAATAAAGATGACTAGAGCTAAAGTTCGATGGCTGTCAGCTCAACACGCAGGGACTTAGGGCTATCGCTAGTATCTATACAGTTAGACTATCTATTAATGGTAAACATCATTTCATAGCTGCCTTCCTCTTATTCCTCTATGTCTATAGAATTGGGTCAAATGACAATATTTGAAAGACGATATCGTCTTGACAAAATTTAATAATTTATCTCGACTCCAAGCTCTTATTAAAAAATCGCAATTTATTAACAAAGTATCAGGTCAGATTTACTTGAACGCACACGAAAACTATTTTTAGTAAAACTTGCTGCCGAATTCAGAAGCAAATTATTTCTGTTATAAGATGTATGTGAATGTAGGTAAAGCTATTTTTAATTTTGAAGAAAACGATGCC
The DNA here is from genome assembly GCA_947859365.1 of Archips crataeganus. Taxonomy (NCBI): domain Eukaryota; kingdom Metazoa; phylum Arthropoda; class Insecta; order Lepidoptera; family Tortricidae; genus Archips; species Archips crataeganus. Next base: position 13,029,341 of record OX402057.1, on the reverse strand, counting down.
ATAGCCCGACGTCAAAACAATTATCGTTCACTGTAAAAAAACTCGCTTTGAAACTATGTACTTAGGTAATAATGAAAGTCTAATGAAGGATGATGTCAGAAGTAAATGACACTCATTACAATCAAAAGTACATGGAGAAACGTTTAGAAACTGAAAGTAAAACGGAGTTAAATAAAAAATAGTTATACAAATTAAGTTAAAAGTTGTCTTCGTTTAAACTAGTAGTAAGGTTAAGGTTACCAACTAAATTATGTACCTATTTTTGGAAATGACAAGTTGACACAGGATCGGAAACATTGATTTTCTAAATAGACTTCAAAATCAAATTAAATCGCGAGCACATGAACAAGTTTACTAAATAACTCTTCACGTAGAGACACAAATATTTTTAGTACATTTTCATATTTGTCATCAACATAAAATTATTTAACCCGTAGACAGCTGTATGGAAAAAGGTTTAGTAATTTGTTTATTTTTTTTACTTGCCATTACATATTCAGCATTCTCTAATTACGACAATTCATTAGTGGCGGCTTAGATTTTAGTGTAACCCACTCTGTATGTTCCAAACTCTTATTGTACCTAAAATTGCGTGAAATAAATTTTATTCTATTCTATTCTTACCGCAGAGGTTAGGATCTTTAGCGCGCCAAATTTTACTGGCACCGAACGTTTTGACTTAAGTACATTGTACGATTGATGCATTTGTGTATTTCTATGTTATTTAAATTTTTACTTTCATATTTAGTTTGATACAAATTTTAATGTGAATTTAAAACTGTTTCACTATATGGCCCAAAAATTCATAATTACGTTTCGATACTCACATCTTTCTATATTTTTTTAATCTCTGCGCGAAGTTGGCGGGTTCGCGCGCCGGCGAGCGCTCGCGCACGGACAGCGGTTGTCCCAGGACCGTGCCCAGGCGCACCCAGTCGTCCGTCGTGCTGAAGTCAGAATGCGCCATATCCAGAGCTGGGGAAGAAGTACGCTTTAATCAATCAGCATTTACTAGCGATTTCGCTGTGTGAAGTGAACTAGGTCTGGCAGTTGAATTAAAATTCCGAGTTATTACAAAATTTTCATGGGTATACTCGTACCTATCGATCTATTTATGTATGTTTATCCGTTGCCTTGTACCCATAACACAAGCTTTGCTTGCTTTACCGTCCTTCCAGACCCACAGACACAGACTGACCTCCCGACACACTTTAACGACCCCGACTTAATAAACCGGCATTTCTTAAATATACCTGGTAAACCGGCCGTATCTATATCTGACTTGACACGGTATGAATTCGATAGACATAGTGACAAAAAATTTACTCTTTCACCAACAACGACAGGAACTGTGACAAAAATTATGACCTCTATTAAAACAACTGCAAAGGGACATGATTCGATTGCTATTGACATGTTACTTATGACTCTTCCGGTGACTTCGAAGGTACTGACATTCATCATCAATAGGAGTATTGAGACTATGACTTTCCCGACTGATTGGAAAATTGCTCAAGTGACCCCGTTACCTAAAAAACCTAATCCTGTTAATCTGTCCGAACTCCGTCCTATTAGTATCCTTCCCTGTGCGTCGAAGATAGTGGAAAGGGTAGTTTGCGAACAGCTGTCGGAATACTTGGAGAAGTACAGCATCCTACCTGAACTGCAATCGGGTTTTCGCAAGGGTCGATCGACAGCTACTGCGTTACTCGATGTAGTCGATAATATTTTGCAGGCTAGGGATGCTGGAAAAAGTACTATTTTAGCACTTTTAGATTTCTCCAGGGCTTTTGATTGCATTAGCGTTCCCTTGCTATTATCCAAGATGTCGTATTACGGATTTGATGTCACGGCGATAAAATGGTTTAGCAGTTATTTGACTGACCGTGCGCAGACTATCGTATTGCGTGGGGTGGATGGTGGTACTCTGCGGTCTTCTCTTTGCCCTGTGACACGGGGAGTGCCGCAGGGCTCGATACTGGGTCCCCTGCTCTTTATATTGTACAGTTCTGATATTGTCAGCAGTATAAAGAGCAGTGGATACCATCTCTACGCGGACGATCTGCAGCTGTACGTCTCCTGCGCGCCGTCAGAAACTTCCATTGCTGTAGACGCCGTCAATGCAGATCTCGATCGTATTTCAGCTTGGTCGGAGAGGAACTGTTTAGTCCTCAACCCCGACAAGTCGAAGTATATAGTTTTTGGATCGAGGCATCAAATTCGGAATACTATTGATGCTCTGACTACCGGGGATGTTGCCGTTATGGGTAAACCAATAGAACGGGTGGTAGAAGCCAATAACCTTGGTCTACTTATGGACGGCAAGCTGAGCTTTGAGAACCACATCCTAAAAGTTGTGAGTAACTGCTTCTACCGCCTCAAGGTTCTGTACAGTATACGCGATTACCTTAGTGTTGATTTGCGTGTTAACCTTTGTGAATCGCTTATATTGTCCAGATTAAACTATTGTGATATTGTTTATGACGGCTGCATTGTTGGTCGTTCCAAGAGGCTTTTACAGCGAGTGCAAAACGCATGTGCTCGTTTTTGTTTCCGTGTCCCTCCCCGGTCCCACATCACTCCTTACCTGAACGCCGCTAACTTGCTGAACATGCCTGCACGCAGGCGCATGCACCTCGCCACTTTGCTGTTCGGTGTGAGACGCTACAGGACACCGTTGTACCTCTTCAATAAAATTGTTTGGTCGAAGAGTGAGCGCAGGAGTGCTATGGTTCTTGTGCCTAAACACCGGACCGCGGCATTTCGAGGAAGTTTTAAGTTTGCGGCGTCCAAGTGCTGGAATGATATTCCTCCCCCTATCCAAGGAGCGTCTAGTAGGTACACCTTCAAGCGCAAGCTGAAGGATCACTTATTAACGCTCCAAAAATCCTACCTATAAAACCAGCACTTGATATGCCAACCTGTTGTTTTACAGGGTTATGTTTTCGCAGTTTACTTTTTCTTTATTGTATTTATTTATTTACATATTATGCTACGCAATAATAAATCTAAATTGTTTGTTAATTCATTATCTTTTTATTAATTTATCTTTTTATTAAGTAGTTTATATAGTATATTTGTGTATCGTTCCGTGTGTCACAGACGGTTCTGGCAGAAAATCAGCGCTGCAGGCGTCTAACGCCTCAGCATAATGCTGAGTCAGCGACCGTTTCACTTTTGCATGGACACACATGCAGATCTGTGTATTTATTACTTCGTTGTTTTTGTGAACCTTGTTTATTTGTATGAATTTGTGTGTACTTTCTTGTATTTGTGTGTCTTGTAAAAGTGAATAAATGTCTTCTTTCTTTCTTTCTTTCTTTCTTTCTTTCTTTCTTTCTTTCTTTGGGGCTAGGTCAATTGGTGTGAATTATCCCGTGATATTTATTTATTTATTTATATATACCTAAAAATCACACGCTAGTCTTCAACATCACCATTTCTACCTAAGGGTCACACTTTTTTTTTGTTCGCGTCTCCCCTGTAGACATGACAAACGTTAAAGGTCTATCATCTAATATTTTTAGTCAAGTCTACATCGGCGTGCTGGACGCCTTGCCAACTTTCGGCCCAACGCTTATTGTGTGCAATTGATGTTATTGATGTCTTTTTTCTTTTTTGTTTTGCTCCTTTAAAAAGAGGCAAAGGCAATCGGGGCTATGCATACAGTGTCGTACATTTAATTATTTTTTATTTTGTATTGTTATTATATTAGTGGCGTTTTGTGTTGTATATTTTCAGATGTGTGTATGTATTATTATTTTTATTATTATTTAGTTTATACTGTTACTGTGTTACTGCTGTTGCCAAGTTTAATTGTCGGATTGGTTCCAACGGAAGACCAGCGTCGGCTGCAAGGCCGACATCATGCTGAGTTGGGACCATTTCGTGACAATAAATCTTAGTTTGATTCCCCGGAGTCGCTAATTTTATGTTCAATGGAAAGACAACTTTTGTTTCATACGCTGAGTGTGGCCCCTGTGTACGTATTGTACGTATTGTACGTCCTACTGCCGGGCACAAGCTTACTCTCAAAATGAGAGGCCTTGGCCGCAGTTCCCACGCGGGCCCGGTACAGATTGGGCAATCCACACACACAATTGAATTTCTTCTCAGGTGTGTGCAGGTTCTCTAACAATCAGGTTCTCGTTTGTCAAATTGTTGGTGGGGATAAGCCACGTTAGAGAGATCTCTCTCCAGGCGGATGATATGCCCTTACAGTAAAGTCTCAAAAAAAATAAGTATTTAAACCTATCACGAAGCTTCATCAATCCCAACTTTCTCGATAGTAATAATTATGAATATCATTTAAAAGCACCACCAAAATTCTACGGCTTTGTTCTATCAGTCTCAACTACTTTAACGAACAGGGAATTTCCATTAGAACTTATAACCTTGGTATCACTTAGCCATTTCGCAAAAGATAAAACTTGAATCACACCAGCGGCTTATCTTGTACATTCCATAATAATAGTCTACATACACTTATCTTCAGATTAAAGGGCTGTTTCACCACTTTTCTTAAAGTTCGGATTAGCTTAATCATAACCTTATTTGACAGATGGAATTAAAATTTCTGTTTCACCAGTCTCGATTAGCGCTAAATGACGGACAAACTGTTTCTTAATTTGACCATCAGATCAGGTGGCATTTAGCATTTTTATCCGTCACATAAAGTTAGTTTATTTTTTTGTGGCCATGGTTGGAGAGGCCTTCAGCCGGTTTCAGAAAAATAAATCAAAGTATTTTTATTTTTTAAAGAAAGAGGTCATGCTAAATTGCATAAAATAATTTAAATATCAAGATTTGAATAAAAAAATGTAGGTACACTTTTAGTATGTAAAAATAAATCCAAAATTTTGTAATATTTTTTTAATATCAAACTTTTTTCAATGGCTCAATCGTTTGTTCTACCTGAACTTGTATGTCGCCATTAAAAAAAAGTTTATCTGTCAAATGGTTTGGCGCCACTTTTCGATTCGTTTTACGTGATTTTATTTTTCTTTGTTATTGTTAACAAAGTATCGTAAATAAATACCGTTTTTGGATCAATTATAATGTTACATATTTGTTTATGCAAAAAAAAATAGATGTATTCAAAAATTATATAGTTAACCATTTCTTTTGCTTTAATAATGACAGACTCTTTGAACGAAAGTGTGCGAACAGGAACGCGTGGTCGTGAAATGCGACGTTGCCATTCCGACTTTTTGCTAAACCCACGATTAGTTAGTGGTACTTAGTTTGCACAGGACCGGAGTGGTGAAACTGAAAAAACACTAGCTGACAGATTTGTCCAGTACTTAGTTTATTCATTGGTTACGTAACCAGCAGTTTGACAATAAGGTGGTGAAACACCCCCTAATACTATCATTACTATTTAGAAAGAAAGAAAGAAAGAAAGAAAGAAAGAAAATACAATTATTTACAACAACACAAGACACATAAATATTTATTTATATTTACGCTTGTTTATCTTTACACAACCAACGCATTAGTAGAATCTAACGACAAATAGTTTTGTTTAATGTTAGTCATACGAAGGGGGTTTCACGTATTTTATTAGGTACGTCATTCAATAGTGAAATGGGTCATACACATTTTTTTGTTCGCGTCTCTCCTGTGGACATTGCAAAAGTTAAGGGTCTAAGTAGGTATAGCCAATATTTCTTAGTCAAGTCTACATCGGGTTTGGTGGTCTGTGTCAGGGGCTTCGGCGTTGTGATTTGGGGGTCGTGCCGTATCCCTCTTGGCTCGAGCCATGTGTTTTGATTGTAAGGTTGGTAGTTTTTTTATCTAGTTAAGGCCTATTGGAACTGACATGTTCAATCCACTTGATCAAAGTTCCTTAAAATAAAGATTTAAAAAAAAAAAAAAGTCTACATCAGCGTGTGGGACGCCGGGACAACTTTCGGCCCATTTAAATAAACATTAAGTTCGCTGATTCGGAGTCGCTAATTTTATGTCCACAGGGGAGACGACTTTCGTTTCTTTCAGTGTGTATGACCCAAATTTGATAAACGCTCCTAAGTAATAATTGATATAATAAAAAAGACGTGACACTTTTTACGTCATAGGAACTAAAGCGACGCAGTGGTTATTTACCGTATGTCATTGTAAGTACCGTATGCATAATAAGTGAACAGACATAAAGTACTTCGTCATTACTTTTGGCACTCTATAGGTAAATCTTATTTCTATTCATTTTTTCTGTGTGGCATTGATCAACTTATCTATATACTCGTACCTACACGACTAACATTTATTACAATAATAATGGCTAAATAAAACTGATAGTGTATTTTTCAACCTCGATATTGGCAGTACCTACAGTAAATTTAATGTCATAAATAAGTTATCGCTTTTGTACCTTGTTGCTTGCAATCTATCTATTCTATACATATAATAAATCTGTAACAAGTCGGTGTCTGTACATTGAAGATATTTGAGAAAAACTGTCACTAGGGCTATTTATTAGCGCAATAGAACCCAAAACAATGATTTTTAGAATTATTGTCTGTTTGTCTGTTTATCTGTTTGTCTGTTTGTCTGTGCGTTTGTGCGCGCTAATCTCAGAAACGGCTTAACCTAGAAGGATGCGGTTTTCACTGATATGTTTGTATTTTCTTGGATTAACATTTAGTGTTTGTTTCATTTGAATCGGTTCACAAATAAGAATGATACGTCTATTTTAATAATTTATCGAACAGGTTTTTTTGTTTGAACAAGCTAATCAATCTCAGGAACTACTGCTCCAATCTGAAAAATTCTTTCAGTGTTAGATAGCACATTTATCGAGGAAGGCTACAGGCATCACGCTAACACCAATAGCAGCGGAGCGGAGCGGAAGAATGTTTCAAAATCGGGGGTTTTTGAAGTAAAACCTCTATAGGCACGCTTGACTTGGGAGTACGGTGGTGAATTTGAACGCGGGTGTGCGTTGGGGGGGGTTTGGTGGGGGGTTGGGTTGGGAGGGGGGTGCGGGGGGGTAATTTTTTTTATATCGAGGAGCCGTAATTGATGAAAAAGCAAATTCGATAAAAAAATAAGCTGCCCAAATTACTAATTCTACGCGGACGGAGTCGCAGGCAAAAGCTAGTCACTACATAATTTCGTATGCCATTTCAAACATGACGTTAAAGTGACAAGGTACAGAAGTGATTAGGCACTTAACAAAACTAGTAATAATAAGTTATTCTTTAAAAAAAAAGATACAAGCCTTTTTGCTGACTAACAAACAGTCTTTGTTTATGTTGCTCGATTACCTACAGGGTTATTTGTAATTCACTAACATCCTTTTAACCCTAAACTCCTACCACTTAAACAAATGTTTTTTGTTTTACGGCTTTTGTCATAACTTAATATTTTTGGTGTAATAACGTTTTGAAAATTTGAGATTACCTCTTATTTTTACAATACTCTGTGTATTTGTATGGAAAAAAGTGCTTCATTTTAAAAAGTCGTAAAACAAAAAACATTTGTTTGAGTGATAGGAATTCAGGGTTAAGAGGATGTCAGTGAATTAAAAATAACCCTGTATAATTAGAGATGGCATAACAGATTATGTGTCACATAAGAGAACAGAAACTTAACAGAGGATAGTTCATTAAGGGGTAATGTAACAAACCCGTGAATCCCTGTAAACACCCAATCATCATCATCATCATTGTTTTAGCCAAAAGACGTCCATTACGGAACTTAGGCCTTCCCTAAGGTTTGCCTGACAGACCGGTTCTGCGCCACCCGCATCCAACGCCTTTCCGCAACCTTACCCAGAGGCCGTATTGTCTAACGCGCGGACAGTTGCTATCACATTCACTATTTATTCCCATCAAACGGTATAAGATGGTGACAGAAAGAGATGAAGAGGTCCTGCCAAGCGTGGCAACTATGGCAATAACCCCCTATGGGTAGTCCAACGAAATAACACCTAATATTTTAATCAAATTGACTCACGAGTGACGTCTTTCAGTTTATCGTAGTGCTTGGCAAAGGCGCGCGACGTGAGCACGAAGATGACGAGGTTGCTGAGCAAAACAGCCGCCACCGGGCCGTAGAAATATGGCAAGGCTGCCTGGTCCGCTGCAAACAAACAACAGATATAATGACATGACGATGAGCAACCTAATCTTACAGTTTTTCCATGACAGTTTTAACCATATGCAATCACTCGCTAGATAAAAATATTCTGTAGGTACTATGTAGCTTGACGTCATACGTCTGTCGCCGTCGTCGGCATCAGTTTCGCCCCGTTAGGGTCTCCCCATCTATCGTTGATCGGCTCGGCTACGCGGGCCGAATTGAGCCGAGTCGATCGACGTCTTTTTCGCTCTTATTGCGTTGACATAAATGCTTTTCCCATCGGCTGAAGCCGATTCCGCGTCGATATTCCCTTATTCTTTTACAAACCGCACACCGAAGTTACCGAACAACGGCCAACCGATATAGTATCTTTATCAACTTTGACATTTGCAGAATCATCGATAGTATCGATGGAGTTATATTTTTTAAAAATTAATTATTTTTTTACAATATCGAGACGCTACTCACTTTTAAACCAGCATCCCTTAACTCCGAAGTTAGGCTTAAGGTATGTACTAGGCACGGCAGGAGACAGTTCCATGCCGATGGTGACCACCAGCAGGATCACTGGGAACAGAATCGCGTACGCGCAATACCACGCGAAGCGGCGACGCATGCTTCTTCTGCTCACTGTTGAGTTTACGTATCGTCTGAAATGAGATTAGACACTCAATTTCTTTTCATGAAGCGTTAGAAATATCAAGGACTGTTATTTGTATCAAGTGGTCTGTTAATGTGCACACAATGACGCCTTACATTAAAGTAATAAAAGACCTGTAACTAGTTTCACATTAAAGAGGTCTCTGTACCATTATGCGGCAATTACACTACTTCGTTCACCTAATGCGGTCGCCGAACTAGTTTCAAACTACTTCGGCGACCGAACGTCGTCTTCACATTAGTCTGTCCGCTTAACACGGTGGCTATAATTAGGCGCTGGCATCTGTCGCTTGCCGAATGCGGCCGACTACCGTGCTATTCACAATTGCAGTTACTATTATGGTAAACGTCCCTGTGCTCGACACTGACCCAATACATGACATCTTCAACCTTTTGTCATAGTAAGAAAGGTGACAGATGGGTGTCATCTACTGGGCGTACCTTACTAAGTTTATATGCTGGTGATATCAGATGTCTGCACAATGTTATGCACATGCCATGTTATCTTGGCTTGAAAACCAAAGTTGCTTGAAAATGTGCGTGAAGTCCAATGCTAATGCAATAAGTGCCAAAGAAAAGGCGACAAATTTTCTAGTACAAATCGAGTATGACAGCCCTTCCAACCTCTTCTATTCTGTATGGTATACCTACTAGTGGCCAAAGACAAGACGTCTACCAGCTGTAAACATTAAACACATCAAAGCGAAATTCTATTATTTTTTATTTAAGTTTAAGCGTCTTGGCGAGGGTCACTGTAATATCTATCATGTACGTTATTAAACTATCTTGCTAAAATAAACAAGATTATCACGCACGTCAGATCACATAAATAAATTGATATTAATATTTCTATGGCACACACATATATTTATCATGACAGAAAAACACTTGGAGTATTCTTACCTAACGTTTAGAAATATATCGAAGCTCATAACGTTCAACCAGAAAAAACAGGAAACAAATGAAAACTGGATAAGATACGCTGTAACAAAAGGAAATATGGGTTAAAAATCGTAACCAGTTTCAAAAACCATGTCTTTATTTACATAATTATCAAAGAAGATGTCAAACCAATTTTTGATTATGTAGTATTCATATTGTATTTATTTATGTGAGTTAATATTTTCTTACCCATAGTTGTGCAAACTGCGATTGGAAACGCGTGGCCTGCCAACTGAGTGGCAGCTAAACAAGAGAATGCCACTGCCAAGCACGCGGAATGGCATGCCAGTGCTTTGCCATGAGTGTCTCTTAACTCAGTAATAACCGTGTACACACACGCCGTGGCCAAAAGAAACGGCACGGATATAATTAAACCTGAAAACAAATGCTTCGTTAACAGACAAATACTTCAAACTAATCAATAACCGTCATTATACCCGGACTGGACCATTTACAAGTATAATAAATTTATAGGTCAAGTAAATAAACTTAGTTAAAAATAATGTAAATCTAAAGCATATAAGTAGACAGAGGGGAAATAATTTCTATTGAAACTTCCCGCTACTTACCTACTGCATAAAGTATAAGCGTCGTCGAAGTTTTAGCTACTTCCACGGACTGTGGGAAACACACCAGAGGGAGCGTAACCCCTGCAGGGTTCGACTCGTTCCAAAACGTCTCCATACAAAAATCTTTCGTGCCCAGCAATGGCGGTTTACTAAACGGCACGAATAAAGACCCATTAACCAGTAGATAGAATTCATCCTCGCTGTATTTGTCCGGTTCCAATTTAAATCTGCAAAGGAAACACTAATTATGGCATAAATCTTCCAAATCTGGCATTTTTATTACCATTTTGCGACCTATTCATATTTCAAGTTTGGTTGTCCATGTACATTTCCTTCCTCTGTGTACATACGTTTCCATAAGAAATAAGGAAAAATACGGTTTATTTCAATAATTATCATCTTTTGCTATAAACTTTTTACAATTTTTTTTTATATTTACCCACTATTTACCTATATCTGGTTTGTCTAAGTTAATTAGTAGTCATAAGAATCATTTTCTACTAAATTTATAAGAGAGGCGCTACAAAAAACACTACGATAGACCAAGAGCCAAGAAATCTTCGAAAATGGAGGCAGTTACATGTTCACAAAGACCTGTCGTAGTTGCAGGGATTCCTGACGATCGTCTCGAAGACGTTGCTGTCATAACTCCAGATGTGAGTGTCGTTGGCCTTGTGGAATATCGGCTGGAAGGTCAGGCTGCTGCGGCTACAGACCGTCCGAGCCTTCCCGTCTTCAATCGTAACTGTCAGGTTCTGCCCGCTCTCGCAGCATTTTGGCACCACCGGCAATTGTTTCTTCACTTCCTCATCTTGCTCCTGTAGAACAAAAGAAATTGTATACCTAAGAGTACCTACGAAATTGCCGCCAGTTCGAAGTAGCTTCTAGAAAATGGTTGTTACGTGACTGAAGCAAAAAACGAATCTTGAAAATATGCTCTTGATCCCCGTTAAATTAGGTCACATTGAACGTGAGGAGGACAAGTCAATTAAGGACGTCATTCAAACAATGATAAATCACACAAATCATCCGACGGGTCTACTCAGAATTCATCTCGAGTACTTGAACTTTGGCGTGTTCATAAAGAAATTGAACCAACGCAATATATTTAAATTGGTCACGTAAACAAGAGAGACGTGCCGTTGAAACTTGATTCTACCTGGACTTTACCTACTTATACTGTGAACCTTAATCAACTTTGTTGCATATGTTTCGAAAGCTCAATGTTATTAATTAAAATACTTAAGCAATACCTACTCTATCTCTCTATTTATAATATAATAAATATATACCTACTTCAATTTATCATTTTAGCAATGAAAATTGTTTCGATTGTAATCTTCAATACCATATACATCAGAATTTTCAATGTTTAAGTAATAGTTTCAAGTATTACGAATTCGCTGAAACACGAATCTAGGTAAATCACACACATCACAATCCGAGCACGCTTGCAAAATTTTCTGATTACGAGCTCTCAGTCAATGTAGTACCTATCCACGTTCTCGAACGCGTCTTCAAAGATAAGAGTAATATACTGTTTTACACGCTGATATCGGATCAGATAGTCGATCAGTTGATGGATATGTTCAGGGGGCGTGTGGAAACTTTGGATTCCTGAGCAGATCGTATAAAATTGGATGCGAGTGCAACAGAGTGTGGGCTCACGATCGAGCTCCTATAATACATCTATCAGCGTTTTCGATTACAGCCAACGAATGCGTGAATTTAAAAAATGCACTAACGCGACGATTTCTTATTGAAATAAGCGGGTCGCCCACGCATTTATTGTCCAAGTTTGCCAGGAATTACTGTTGTTCCCAGAACGAGCCGGTTCCCGTTTCCCTGTCCGCGAGAGCACTCGTTGATGAATGACCAGGGATTGGTGCGAAAATGTGAACTTTTTTCAAACAATAACAAAGTTTCTCCCGTTTCCGTTAAAATTAATTTACATTCTTCGTCATTTCTGATAATTTTAAGTCGGTCAACAACGTAAAAAAATAACTGGACATTGATAGACTGTTTAAGCTTATGCAGAGATACCGTCAAGAAGAGTGATGACAAAGTTATTAACTGCGGCAATATGAGTCACTATTGGGCTTAAAATAGTAAAATAATAGTTCAAAAATATCCATTTTAACAGGTTACGGTAATGGGCATTGATAACATTTGGTATTTTGTCGTAGGCTACAAACGGCGCCTTGTATTTAGGTACTTCAAGCAAGCCTTTACCAAGCAATGGTTGTCAGAGTTATACTTACGAGTGCTTTAAGAAAAAAAAACGTGTCACGTTTAAAACGTTACACAAAGCCATGCAATTATGTCTCGACCTTCAAAGTAACAATAGTTAGTAATACTTAGTATAGTAATAATCAAACTGACGTTTCCGTAGCATACATAAGTGCACATAGCCATAGTTTAATGAAGCAAGCTTATAAGTATTCATATTACGAGGTCGGTTTTAAAAAAGCGAAAGCATAAAACACTATAAGAAATATACTATTTACACATCTACACAAGGGCAAATAGTTAATTCCCAATACGAATCAAGAGATCAAATTTTAAAACGAAAACTGTATGATCCCTAAAGGCTCAATTACACGGTACGAGAGCCCGTTACCGCGTATCTCAACAATAAGTGGTTGATGTGCCGCCCGCTTTGCTGTGTAAAGGCTGCATAAGGCGCCACGTCGCATCAATTCCGGCTTGTTAGACGTGCTCGCGTGTAATGAGCGGGTGACGTAGGCCACCGGTGTTACCGCGAAACAGAGAAATTTTACGAAAAAAGTACAGTATGATAAGTGAAATTTACGGTACGGAAAACAGCTGATTGAGCCAATCTAGATAAGTGTCATGAGTTGATAGCTGACATTCAATGCACTATACAACGTGCTTGCGTTTAGTGAGCGGGTGACGTAGGCCGCGGCGTGTTACCGCGAAACAGCCAAATTTTACGAAAAAAGTACAGTACGATAAGTGAAATTTACGGTAAGGAAGCTGATTGAGCCAATTTAGATAAGTGTAATGAGTTGATAGCTGATATTTAATGCACTATACACCTTCCTTGTTAGACGTGCTCGCGTGTAGTGAGCGGCTGACGTGGGCCGCTTGTGTTACCGCGAAACAGCCAAGATTTTAGGAATAATACAGTACATCATAAGCGAAACTTATAGTGAGGAAGACAGCTGATTTAGACAATCTGGATAAGTGTAATGAGTTTATAGCTGAAGCTGACATTCAATGCACTCTACACCGTATTTTATTCCGGTTAACTCTTTAATGGAGGCTTTAAACTAATCAAGTAATCAAATTAGTAATTTTAAGTCAATTTAGACTAATCAAGTTTATGCATTATGTTGTCCAGAATATCCAGGATTAACAGGAATTTCAATTATAAATTAGTCAAATAAAGCTAATTTTTCAAAGGAAATAGCATCCTAGCCCGTAGCTACTCGTAAACGATAAATAAACTAAACATAAGAATCAGTCAAGCCGTTTCGGAGGAGTTCGATAACAAACACCGTGACACGAGATTTTTATATATTAGAAGATTTTTAGTGAAAAGTATGACAGCATAGAGGTTACTTTAAAATCCCCCTATAGAGTACAACACAAAACTGTATACAACGAATGGAAATAAATTAAGACTTTACCTAAGAAATGTTGCCATGCTTAATCATTTTACGTCAAATATTTAACGGTTACAAAGGAAATGACGTCCTCAATTAATTACATGGAATACAATTCCAAGATGGATAAAAATATTTTTTCACTTCTCATGCCCGTAAAGTTATCCTTTGTGTCGAGGGAATGCTGTACAAAATGGCTTTTTATATATAAAATCTTCGTCTAAGACCAAAACAATCGGACGCAAACAGCCAAAAACAGTAAAAATTTATAAAATATAAGTTTCTTGTTTTTTTTTATGTAACTAGTGTTTTATATTACAAAATTAATAAAACTAGGCAAATCTAGTACATTATTATAGGTATTGTAATACATGAAAAATAAAAGCTTTTAAATTTTATTTCCAATGTTGCTGTTTAATTTCCTTTTAATCGAAGTGAAAAGTAGAGTGTAAAACTCGAGCATTAAACCCATTTTCCCCTCGACGTGTCTTTCCACCCTCGCCGTACCGGCTCGAATGGCTATATAAACGTCTCGGCTTGAATGTCTCGTTTTATGCTCTTGTTGTACAATCTACTATTAATCAGCTGTGTACACCTGATTCTAAAAAAAAAACAAATTCAACTTATTTTGCTTTAGTATACTTACCAATAAACTAATCCACAATTGACCTCAAGTCAACAACAGCAGCCACTAAATTATCAGAATATTCAAGTGTTTCCCCACATCCCCATTGTTGTAAATCATTGGGAAAGTAACAGGTAACGAACAGGCTCTGTTTGAGGTTGTAATTAGGAGATGGGTCACGAACGAGTGAAGGCATTTTAAGTACACATAAAGTTACATCAAACATGTTCATAGATTTAAGGAGAAAGTAGCTACTAATTATAAATGATAAAAAAGTCAAAGAATTTTAAAAGAAAAAGGTCGTAGCACAGAGATTCAAAGAATGTTTCTAAATGATCGGAAAAACAAAGATGTCGTTAGATTAAGCATCTTAAGTAATTAGCGACCCTTACTATTCACAGGGCCGACAGGTTTTTGAGAAAGGTTTGTAATCCATTGCGTATTAAACATCGCTGTTTTAGACGGTCCGCTTACGCGCGGACAATGTCGACTCCTATGTAAAAGTGAGATAAAAACTTATAGCTTGAGTTCTGCATTGATGCCACATGTTTGCTTGCTTGGCTTACCGAAAATCCTGATATCTATGTATGATTAAACACAATTATAGTTAGACTCTTTAGTACTTTGTCGCAATAAGCAACAGTATTGGTACAGTTTGAAATGTTTCGAATAAGTTACAGTGACAAATAACAAAATGTTAAGTACTTTTGATCTCAACTGTAGTTATCAATCTCGCGTAACATCTTGTTAAATTGATTATAACTATAAGTACGAGTGAAACTGTGGTATCCTGGTGATTTGATCTGTGGCCTCTCAAGCAGAGGTCGTGGATTTGAGTCCGGGCTCGTACCGCTGAGTTTTTAAGAATTTACGTGCGAAAATACATTTGCAATTTACCATGAGCTTTACAGTGAAGGAAAACGTCGTAAGTAAACCAGCACACACCTGCGGCCGAGGAAATTCAATGGTGCATGTGAAGTTCCCAATCCGGACTGGGCCACGTGGGAAATGCGGCCCAAGTCGAAATGCGGCTATTTGAGAAGAGGCCTATGCCAATAAGCTGAGATGATGACGATAATAATTTTAGTAAATAAAATCTAAAAAAGAACGGGTGTTTAAAAGATAACTCTACAAGTTTTTTTAAATTCCCATTAGGTTCAGAGTCGTGATCACACCAGGTTGTCACACTAGGCAGGGCTCCGTCGAATATCAATGGTGTGTAGGGATGCAAATATCGAAAGCAAGAACATCGATGTATCGATACATCGATGTTTCAGAACAAACATCGATGTTCAAAAAACATCGCTCCTAAAACATCGATGAATCGAAAAATCGATGTTTTTTTTTTATTTTTTTAATGATCTATCTATTTAATAGTTAAATTGTATATTATCTATTATCTATAACAATATTATCTATCGAATAGGTAAGTCTTTAGAATAAGGAAGGTGTAGGAGGAGGTAGGAGTATAGGAAATAAAATTACCTTTAACAGCTATTTTACTAAAAATTTCTAATAGGTGACAGGCAAAACATCGATGTATAAACATCGCATAAAACAACATCGATATATCGATGTTTTGCAATTGTGAACATCGATGGCAAATATCGATGTTTTTTTACTGAAACATCGATGATTCAAAAACATCGATGTATCGTTTGCATCCCTAATGGTGTGACAACCTGCAGGCTTATTGTCTAACGCTTCTAACGCTTGCCATCACAATCACTATTTTTTTCTGTCAAACGGTATAAGATGGTGACAGAAAGAGATAGTGAAAGCGAAGGCAAGCGTCAGAAGCGTTAGACAATGCGGCCTCTGGTGTGACGATGCGTCAAGCCTCGTTCCCATTGACTCTCATATCGCCCCTTCTAGTTGCAGAGCATCCAATTCTATTTCCAACCAAACCCCTTCACAAACTCCGGTCCCCACATTGTAAACTTTTCGAGCAGGAAACCCCGCAAACGTACCGTTTTTCCAAGAAATTTAAGAATTGTTAAACCGTTTTAATTTAACGAAGTATGTTCCGGGGCTTCTGTTTACTTGAGAAATAAAGGGGTAGCAGGCTGAAGGTATTTAAATTGCTAATTTTACCTGATGAAATTGTGTAACACTTCTCATAACTTTTGGACCTATTATGTTGACGAACAATGCCTTTTTTAGGGTTCCGTACCCAAAGTGTAAAAACGGGACCCTATTACTGCGCTCGGCTGTCCGTCCGTTTGTCCACCCGTCTGTCCGTCCGTCCGTCTGTCACCAGGTTGTATCTCATGAACCGTGATAGCTAGACAGTTTAAATTTTCACAGATGATGTATTTCTGTATTTCGGTTGCCGCTATAACAACAAATACTAAAAAATAGAATAAAATAAATATTTAAGTGGGCTCTCATACAACAAACGTAAATTTATTGCTCGTTTTTGCTCGATATTAGGTAATAACGGCAACAAGTAAACGCTTGAAATATCCACAGAATATTTTGTTAATAATGTTTTGTTTAATGTTTGTGCTCGAGTCTTGGATGTTTAATAAGTTGTGTATTTCAGTATGTATTTATCTTTTATCTATATAAGTTTGTGTATCCGTTGTCTAGTACCCATAGTACAAGCTTTGCTTAGTTTGGGACTAGGTCAATTGGTGTCAATCGTCCCATGAATTATTATTATTATTCATCATCCCAGCCTATATGGTATACGTCCCACTGCAGGACACAGGCCTCCTCTCAGAATGAGAGGGTTTAGGCCGTAGTTCCCACGCGGGCCCAGTGCGGATTGGGAACTTTATTATTATTTTTAAAAATAAATAATAAAATTAAAATAAAACAAATATTTGGGGGGGGCATGGGGGCAACAAACGCGATTTTTTTGAGTCCGACTCGCACTTGGCCGGTTTTTTTATTTGAAATTGTTGCTTCTCACAAGTTTATTGAAACTGAGATGTTTCATAGACTACGTAAGTAATAACTATCTGTTTTTGAAATCAGATAAAAACAGCTACGATAGTATAGACAGTTGTATGCTGCTCGTAAATATTTTGACAAGACAGTATCTTAATAAAATAATAATAATAGTTAGAACACCTTAGATTCAGAAAAATACGTTTTCTTAAACGGTAAGTAGGTAAATGTAGAGACGCGTTAGATACTTCTAAGGGCAACAATAAAAGGCTTAATGGCTTCAAGCGATCTCATAAAAGTTACTAACTAAGACAAATGTAAAAGAATTATTTCGTTATATTACATATTTCATATTTCATATTTCATTTATTTCATTTATAAGTCATGTTCATTACAAAAAGGTGACATATTTATGAATTAGTAGGTACACAACACCCTGTTGTATTATCATAACAAAGCACTAAGCTGTCATCGGAATAAAGTTGACTTTCTCCTTCCTGCTCGAACAAACCTGAGGCAAGGCCAACTACACTGACGAGCAAAAATAAAGGGTCGGTTACAAAAATGACGACAACTACAAAACCCGCTGTGATAGCTTTTTCGAGTAAAGTGAGTTTAGTAAAGAGTATTATTCGCCATTAAAATTTTTCTTGTTAAGAATAAAACTCTTTACTAAACTCATTTTACTCGAAGAAGCTATCACAGCGGGTTTTGTAGTTATCGTCATTTTTGTAACCGACCCTTTATTTTTGCTCGTCAGTGTATAAAATGCACAGTCATTGTTCTAAATAATTCATACCGGACTTGCTATCATTATATTTTATTTTATGTCCTCCAATTCGCTTATATTGTAACAGGAACGTAGGACACAGGAAATCCCCGGTTAGCGACACTCGAGAGTGTGATTTAGTTGAAAAGCGGATCTAAAAATATCCGGTTTATATTCGGATGAAAAGATAGCTAATGCTATCGGATAACGCCCTAACTTTGTATTCAAATATTTGCGCTGATAGCGTGTTAAAAATATTTCTAAGAACGAGAGAACTGGAAAATTTGTAGATAAGATAAGCCATTCGGTTTCCGACTATCGATTTGTGATTAAAAAATATAAAAAATAAAAATATCACGGGACAATTCATACCAATTGTCCTAGGTAGTCCCAAAGTAAGCTAGGCAAAGCTTGTGTTATGGGTACTAGGCAACGGATAAACATACTTATATAGATAGATACATACTTAAATACATATTAAACACCCAAGACCCGAGAACAAACATTCGTATTTTTCATACAAATATCTGCCCCGACAATCGACAAAATGAATCGAACCCGGGACCTCAAGCTTCATAGTCAGGTTCTCTAACCACTAGGCCATCTGGTCGTCTAAAAGGATATAGGATTAAGGTGAATAAAATTATTAACAAGAAACATGATTAAGCCAAAACGTTTAAGAAATGTTATGAACAGCTACTTAAAAAATTTCGATTCTTCGAATCTTTATCTAAGTAATGCACGTACTTGACATAAAAATTTGTCTATTTAGCTGTTGGCCGACGATTTGAAAATAATTCGTTTATCAGTATCCCCCGAGAACTAAGTAGGTATGAAATTTGCCGGAACAAAAACTATTCTTTTCCTTCCCAGAGTATCTGCGGACCTAATTTCATATAAATCGGTTAAGCTATTTAAGGTGAAGAGGTAACAGATGCATAAAATTACTTTCACATTTATATATGTGTGTAAAAAATGTATGTGTAAAAAGGCGAACTTATTCCTTTAAGATATCTCTACCAGTCAACCATTTTGTGGATGAAAGGTGCAGTTAGCAAGGGACCGACAAAAAGTCAGAAATAGTGAAAACTATAATACGATACACATAAATACATATTTATAATATTAGTATGGATGTTATAAGGACCAAAAACTCGTCTCAATTTGACCTCGGTTCATATCAAAAAAGTGGGTTAAGAAAACCCGCTGGCATTTTGCGAACAGGTGATATGAACAACAGGCACGCCTGTCACGTGCGGGTGAAATAAGGAACTTGCATGATGAAGGGATGGATTTTCTGTAGCTACGATAAATATATTATCTCTGTACTACACACATTTTTCAAGAATAAAAGTGAGATAAAAGGAATAAGTAGTATTGACAGGTACAATGATAAACAAAACTTAACGTACGAGAATTATAATATAATAGTGCACGTGAACCAAAGAATATCTCGCAAAACCATTTTAACGCTGATAAAATTGATATCGAAGAGGTGATTTAAAGTAAATTATGTTCAGGTGCTACGGCAATCTGTGATCATTAAGACTTTAAGAGGCAATTCAGGATTTGTCACGGGTAAAATTAGGTGATTTTTATGCGGATGTTAGATGTTCTTAGTGATACACGTTAGCCAACAAGTGAATTTTGTGCTAATTAGCTTTGTTCCTGATCGTTTCCCTGATGCGTGATGCCAAATTGGAACATCATCATCATCATTGCAGCCGAAAAACGTCCACTGCTGAACATAGGTCACCCCCAATGCTCGCCAAACAGATCGGTTGTGCACCATACGCATCCAACGTCTCATCCATCATCACAGCTTAAAAACATCCCACTGCAAAGTACAAGCTTCCTCTAAGAATAAGAGGGCTTGGGCAGTAGCTCCCACGCGGGCCCAGTGCGGATTAGGAACTTCATACACGCCATTGAATTTCTTCGCAGGTGTGAACAGATTTCCCCACGATGTTTTTCTTTCTCATGATAAATTTTAAATGTCATTGTTATGTCTCACATAAATTTCGAAAAAAAACTTAGAGGTGCGTGCCCGGGCTCGAACCCACGACCTTTTCTTGAGAGATCAAACCTCAAACCACTACGCTACCACGGCATTTACCGGAACATTACTACAGATAAATAGTAAAGAGCTCCAAATATTTCTTGCACAAACCCAAACATTGTTTAACAAGAAAATGATACAGTCGACGTAATAAAATAACTTCAGAATAACCTTCCGAAATCAACACCCTTACGGAGTCTATGCACGCCCGCATTTCGCAGCCCTAATATTAAGAGGGCCATTTTATGTCACGACGTAGATGATACTGGCAGGTAATAGAAAGCAAACATTTGGTTACCAAAGCGGCTGTGGCGAGGCACATTCAAAATTGATTTTACACGTAGCATAGTATGTTCACATAATGTTGACGTTTAATAGGAACTGGCGTGATTGGATTCGCACTAAAGCATTGCGGGAAAAAGCTGAGTTAAATAAACAAAATACTTAATTGACACAAGCATTTTACATGATTTTTGAAACTATCTTCTTCTCTAATTTAATGAAGATCTTGTGTCGCCTTGTTTGTGGTCGGACTCCTCCAAAACGGCTCGACCGATTTTTATATTATTTTTTCGTATAATTGGTAGGTATGAGATTAGGTTAGTTTGTGAGTGTGTATGTTTGTTTCTTCTTCACGCTAAAACGGTTTGACGGATTATGATGAAATTTGGCACACATATAGTTTATAACCTGGATTAACATATAGGATACCTTTTGTCCCGGAAAATTGCATAGTTCTCGCGGGATAGCGAGAAACGAATTCTTTGCAGACGGAGTCGCGGGCAGCAGCTAGTAATCATATAAAATAGTTAACCAACTGTGACATATGTATCAAAAATGTCCGAGTAATAAACAACATGAATCGCAATCTTAAATAGACATTTCAAAAACACGATTAAAGTCAGCTACACGTGAAATGTATAGCGCTAAGGATTTCCTATAACAACCGTCAGACGGCGTTATCTCCTCTCCGGCTGATATATCGCTTAACATTGCTGTACCAGACAACCGTTCCGTACTTAACAATATTTATTTCGGCACTAGGGGCAGTATTTTTGTACAGAGAATGCTCATATTAACTGAATCCAATCTCCGGAGAATGAATGTGGTGCGTAGGCCCCGGGGCAATCTCTTTAAGTGGCCTCCTCTGAGACTGTAGGCTTATCGCCTTTATTAGTTATTTATTCGCCCAAGGTCCCGTGACGAAAGTGTCCATGTAAATTGCATTGTTTACCCGACTGTTTGTGACTAGTTCCTGCCGGTCAATGTATTTTACGGGCCCTGACCTGGATATTCCAGATGTTTAACTTTTCGTGGTGACGTCATCATCATTATTATCCAAGTCTATATAAGACGCACTTTACAAGTCAGGCCTCCTCTCAGAATGAGAGGGCTTGTGCCGTAGTTTCATCGCGAGCCCAGTGCGGATTAGGAACTTCACACGCACCACTGAATTTCTTCGGAAATGTGTGCATAGTTCCTCACGATGTTTTCCTTTACTGTCAAGCTCATGGTAAATTTCGCTCATAAATTTCGAAAAAATTAGAAATCCGAGCCCGAGCTCGAACCCACGGCGCTCTGCTTGAGAGGCCGAAGCTCAAACCGCTAGGCTACCACGACTTCCGTACTTACGTAAGAACAGATAAAAAATCATAAACAACAGAAATTCGATGAGAAACAGTTACACACCTAATGCATTCTTATCGTAGCGTAGGAATTAAAAAAGGCCCTCATAAAACGTGTACTTAATGGCGTGTATCGTCTAATCTGGACACGTGGTATCGAGACGACGACGGTAGCGCGGCGGTGACAGTTCCCGATAAGATATACAGGTACCTGCACACCTTACACCCACGCACCGCTAACGGCCACTTAATAAATCAGGGATGTCGATAACTTATGAACGAAATTTTATATTATGCGTGCTCATTTGTAATACTGCTCGTGAAAAATACGTTGTTTATTTAAGTTGGTTTATTTAGGATCGCTGAGTTATTGGTTTGTGTGATTATGGTGTAAAAAATGGTGGGGACGATGGCTTGGTTATAGATGTAACAAATACGGGTAAGGTAAAATGTATTCGTAGTACTAGGTACTATCACATACAGCTAATATGAAGATTTATTATGATTCACGGTTACGTTAGACATATTTGCTATGGGATGCAAATCTTTACTACCTTTAATAAACCCGATATTTCGACGCAGATATTTCGAGTCGAGCAGTGATCATGATGCATGCAACTGCGTTGAACTATCGGGACGTCATTAAAGGTGAGCATAGTCTACATCTCGTAGCCAATCTATACATATAATAAATCTGTAACAAGTCGGTGTCTGTACATTGAAGATATTTGAGAAAAACTGACACTATTTATTAGCGCAATAGAACCCAAAACAATGATTTTTAGAATTATTGTCTGTTTGTCTGTTTGTCTGTGCGTTTGTGCGCGCTAATCTCAGAAACGGCTTAACCTAGAAGGATGCGGTTTTCACTGATATGTTGGTATTTTCTTGGATTAACATTTAGTGTTTGTTTCATTTGAATCGGTTCACAAATAAGAAAGATACGTTTATTTTAAGAATTTATCGAACTGTTTTTATAAGAGTTGTTATTATGAACGCGCTAATCTCAGGAACTACTGCTCCGATTTGAAAAATTCTTTCAGTGTTAGATAGCCCATTTATCGAGGAAGGCTATAGGTTATATATCATCACGCTAACACCAATAGGAGCGGAGCGGAGCGGAAGAATGTTTCCAAATTGGGGGTTTTTGAAGTGAAACTTATATATCTCGGGAACTACTGATACGATTTGAAAAATTCTTTCAGTGTCAGATAGCCCAGTTAGATAGGGCGGGTTGGGAGCGGGTGGGGGGCGAGTTGGGAGCGGGTTGGGGGCGGTTTGAGAGCGGGTTGGGGGCGGGTTGGGAGCGGGTGGGGGAGCGAGTTGGGAGCGGGTTGGGGGCGGGTTGGGGGCGGGTTGGGAGCGGGATGGGGCGGGTTGGGAGTGAGTTGGTGGCGGTTTAGGAGCGGGTTAGGGGCGGGTTAAGAGCGAGTTGGGGGCGGGTTGGGGCGGGTTGGGAGTGGGTTGGGGGCGGGTTGGAGGCGGGGTGAGAGCGAGTTGGGGGCGGGTTGGGGGCGGGTTGGGAGCAGGTTGGGGCGGGTTGGGGGCTGTTTGGGGTCGGATTGGGAGCGGGTTGGTTTATTATGAAGTTTCACTTCTTCCGGAAGGATCTAAAGAGAGCCATAATTGATGAAAAAGCAAATTGGATAAAAAATAAGCTGCCCAAATTACTAATTCCACGCGGACGGAGTCGCGGACAAAAGCTAGTGTCTAACATAAGGTTGTAATTATTATTTTATTTTGCCGTTTGACCTGTGTACGTAGTTATTTGATCTGGAGAACGTACATACCCAAGTAGCACAAGTAGCATTATAAGAAATCACTTTTGGTGTACACGGAAACTTTAAGCTGTACAAGACAGTGTTACAATGGTGTTAACAGCGCTGTTAACACTGAAATAACTCTTATTTGGGCACAAATTATTCAGCCTATAGTTCTAGTTTAGTTCACATTTCTGTTTAACAGCATTACAGTAGCACTATATTGGAATTATTATGGGTCACCAGGCTGTTTATCAGCTGCTTAACAGAATACGAGTGTCCTGTTATACAGACTAAGCGTCAGGATTGGGTGACTGCTAGTCTTATATAACGCTTTAGGTTTTACATTACCCTTCGTTCATATTGAAATTGCTTATTATATTTGCAGATTTGCTTTTAATAGTATTATAGCGGTGCCGATAAATTGCCAGAGTGTGATGTGTAATGGCGAAGTAAATGTCACAATTTTATTGAGAATTTGTGTTAACTCACGAAAGTACACCTTTATAGCCAACCTACTGTGAAAACATTTGGGAATGCAAGTTTACTGTGAATGTTTTTATGGTTTTTTAGCAAAATTTTTACGCGCTTCGGAAATATCTTGTTTTAACTTGAAATGTTGTGAAAAAAGTAACACACCAAAAATATATGTATACATTTTTGAGCGATTTACATAAAATTATACGAAGTTTTATATTATACTATAATAAGTGTATATGAATAACGTGTAATTTAGGGCAGTAAAATATAAATAACAACAGAATAATTATCAATATATACGATTTAGGTTATAATAAAATGGCGCATTCTTAAGAAACTTTTGTGAACTCTTTTTATCCTGAATTAATTACCATGGCTGTACAAGAGTACACCCCAGTTCCTTTATTATACTTATTGCAGTAAATAAGACTTCAAGTGAACCAATATTCAGCCTGTCAGCTGTTATTAGTTTTATTATGGTTCACATAAACGCTAAAACCATTTATTTCAACTACTTAAACGCATTACCTTTTAAAAGTTATTTAATTTTTATTTAGTGTTTTAATTTTAATTCAATCTTGTTTTAATTTTTCAATTTTTTTAGCATTTTGTATAATTGAATACACGATCCACACCAACTGTTAAAATGACCGCTTAAGAATTTAATGATTGACTAACGTGAACCTGATTGCAGCTTCGTGCGTTGTAATATATGTAAAGTGTTCTTTTATGCAGACTAAAACAATATATTGGTATATTTCACAGCCAAATGCTACATTTCTGAGTTAAACAAGGATCTTGAAATACCTTCGGTGGTCACGTGTATTAATAAAACACCTTTTAACTGCTTTGAAAAATAGGCTTATAACAGAGCCGAGGCGAACCGATGTGGAACTTTTTGTGTTAAATTACTCTAAGTGTACACTACTCTAAAACTGTTGGCTGTACGGTAGTTCACAGTGACACTTTTAAGACGCTAGCATTTCAGTGGTATAATTCTACGCCTTTAAACAGCAATAGCATATTTTACTACCACTATAATGCTCTTAAGCAACCAATGCAAAAGAGACTGTAAGAAGGCATTTTTGACATCTGCACTAACTCTGATCCCGTAACAATAGTATCCGTTTCTACTTTTATGATGCTGTTATACAGACTAAAGCGTAATACGCAGCTCTAAGTTCTCAGTTGAACCATATTAACTGTTTATTAAGTCATGAAGTTCCGAGTTATACCCAAAGTGATTTCTTATAATGCTAACTGTGCTACTTGGGTATGCATCTCTCGGTCAATGAAATCGTGCCAGTGGAATACTGTTCTGGTTTTGTGGTGCTATTTACACTTTTTAGTAAAATGCTGTCTTAAGTATAATAATGATTAGTGACTTTTCATTTTATAATGCATGAAATGTATTGTGTAATGTATAATGATGAAATTGTAATCTGATTATAGAATAAAATAAACATAGACTGCTAAAATCACTACACTTCTTTGGCTGTGCCGTAGTCGTGTAAAAAATTACTTGTGTCAAGTTTCTTGCGGCGCAATCTTCTTGGCCATCATGGTCTTTCCGAAAGCGCATGACGTAGACTAAAAAGAAGACATGTAAAAAAGCCCTTATCGGCCTTCTTACAGAAATGAACTTTTGATTTTATTTTGATTTTGAACGTCGTTTTAAACTTATTGGTCGCTGAAGCTGTTTCACGTGTCATTCCCGTGTACTGTAACAGAGTAGTTGTATCCGCCGTGTGAACAACTTTTCAAGTGTGGAACTACCCAGCGTATTAACTATTTTTATTTTATAGTGATGAAATTTTTATAATCCCGGAGTTTCAATAAGACTGCCACGTCCAACCGTTTAAAGCGAAGCCGCGGATAAAGACTAGTGTTTAATACGCTAAAGACTTTTTGGTTTAAAATCTAGCAAACACAGTAAGTACATTTAATAATCCAGGCACATAATAAAGCGAGTATTAGATTTGCTTGAACGTACTCTGAATTAATTTCTGCTTCTTTCTGAACAAGATGAACGATGTTAGAGTTATTTCTGTTATTTATTTTTAGGCGAAAGTAATATTAAGTATAGTTATTACTTCGACATATCCAAAGAGAACTAATACGACTGAAGCTTATATTACTTTTATCAACGGTCGCCCGTGACGTCGTCTACGAAGAATTTGTTTAACGCTTTGCTATTTTCCGGGATAAAAAATATTCTCTTTGTTAATCTAGAATATAAACTTTTTATATGCCAAATTATATCAAAATCCATTGAGCAGTTTTTACATGAAAGAGTAACGAACATTTTCACTAAATCCTCGCAAATTTCCGCGTTTATAATATTAGTAAAAAGAAAGACAAGAAAATGCTTTTAATAATTGAAAAAATACTAATAATAACAATATAAACCACAACAACATTATATTGCGGCTCGTGAACTGTAATCTCTTTACAATTTGTACTAGAGTAACAATTGACGACACGCAAATAAAGTGACATTAAGAGGATATGATGCGCACCATTTCTTCATACAAACGTTGACCCCAGTTTCCTCCCTGGATAATGGCTTTAGAGCCAATTTTTTTTTACTGTTAATCTGTATCTACCACAGCTATGCCCCTATGTTTCGTTTTTTTCCATATTTCAATTAACATAAGAAATATGAGCTTTCAAAAAGTGAAAAAATTGCCCAATTTCAACGTCATTTTCAGACACTCATCAGAAAAGAATCCCTTATATAAACAAAAAAAAAGAAAACATAAGGGCATAGCTAAATCTGTCCTCTAATCATTTTTGAAAAAAAAATTATACTGGTCTAGTTTTCTAGAAGAAAACAGGGGACTACGAAATGCTGTTTTGATCAATTTTACGTGCCTATTAGCGGTCTGAGCTTCAGTTGTCCCGCTCTCGCTGTACTGACAGGGAGGGGTTCGGGCGAGACAGCGATATTTCATTAAAATACCTATTTCTCAAAAGTCTCTCAGCCATCGTATCCTCTTAAAACAATTTTATTTTGCGGCTCCCAGACTATTGTACTCTACTATTTGCGAGGTAAGAAATAGTTGACGAGCCGCAATATAATGATGTTGTGGTTTTCAATTCTAAATTAAATTAAGTATAATTAGATAGGTTGTGGCATTACCACCATACAAACACAATGAAATTTCTCACCAGATTAATACGAATTCGTAATTATTCCACGTTAAATAAAGAAAGAAAGAAAATACATTTATTTACAACACCACAAGACACATCAATATTATTACAAATAGACAGCAAAAAAAATAAAGGCATTGTGTCATTGCGGTTGTAAATCGGACACTGGCTCAGCATAATGCTGAGGCGTTTTTAGCACCCCAGCGCTGATTTTCAGCCAGCACCGTTGGGGGCACTCGGATCGCTATACATAATACATAATTATACTAGACTAATAGACACTAATACCTACATAAGACTACATGAATATTTAGATAATATAATACACCCTGAGAACGAATAAAAATAGCAAAATTACTTAAACTAATTATTACAACTCACTTAAACACGTTAAATATATCAAATCAACGTCAAATGACTGCGTTGTCGCTACTGTTCGCTGTTTCGCTATCTAATTGCAACTACCCGCAAAACAAATGATAAGACAGGAATTAGATTGAATAGATTGCAGTCTCCAACTACCCGTAACATTCACAAAGGACTGATAAGCGATGATAAACAGGTTTATTCAAGGTAATCAATGAAATTCCAAATTGCTCTATCAAGATTACGTGGTACATCACATATTTACTGGATAATCCCGGCGTTTAGGGACCTTTGATAAGCGAAATTAGGCAATTTTAGTATTTAATCTTACTTGTAACACGACGCGAGTACACTTTTGCGTAATATTGCAAATATGCCGTTAAATGACTAAAGTTGGTTGTATAATTTTGCACGTCAAAGTCAGACGTTGCGAGAAACTCTTGAGATTCAACTAATTATTCCGATTTTAAACTTAGATATAACGTGTTTTAATATTATTGCCGGTGGAAATTACGCTTTAAATTACATTATAAGAGACAAAGTAGGTACCTAATGTCTTCTTTTTAAATAATAATATTAATAATATATGTTTCAATTCACATTATAAAAGAAAAACATTATTTGTGACATGCTTTTTCAAAGAACAAAAGAAAAACGGAAACAGAGGAAAATTGTTACGAAATGATCCCAACTCAGCATGATGTCGGCCTTGCAGCCGACGCTGGCCTTCCGTTGGAACCATAATCATCAAAGATATAAAGGTGTACGAGGAAATTGAATCTTGTACCATGGTGGAACTTTATCACAATCAATACCACGAAGGTTTATTTTACAGATGTATGGAATATAAACATGATATTTCAAGTACAAAGCTTTTAATCTATTACGCAATCTTCGACTGTACCTACCTCGCCAATATAAACTAATATTTAATTCGCTTAGTGACTATGTCATCCAAGGTCTATAGCTAGACTGTTTAAATGAGTCCTCGACCGCACCTCTCCCGACTCCCCTTGTCATCTTAACCCCCAGCCCCTAAACCACGCGGGCGAGGACTCATTTGAACGGTTTAGCTATAGTTAGTTTGATCTGCAATTTGTTCCACCGTCATCTTACCTAGTACATCATCCATATAGCGTATTTGCGTCGGCTTAACCTCTCACCCGCCTTTAGGCTACACGTATTATAGCAAATGGCTAATTCAATATGATTTTGATTGTTGTCTAGATTGCATTCCCTTAGCTGGGGGCGAGCGAGCTGAGCATTCCTTATCTAGTATCTATTACACGGTCAGACCAGCTACAGGCGATCTAAATGGAAACGCCCACCCCATGTCTAGATTGATCCTAACAATCGGATGTGTTCTTAGATTATAAACGTGGATAAAGTTTAATAAGACCTTTGAGACAAAGGCATGATTAACAGAAAAGGAGAACAAAAATACTTAGATGATTTTGTATTTATGAGTGCTTACGAGTAAGTAGAAAGTTTTATTCACATTGAAAGTTCGCGAACTAGCCCATGTGTCTATCTAGCACTTTATGATGGGCGTTTTCACCCGACTGTCAATGGAGGGTTATGTTTTCGAACGTATAATATTTATGTACGCCCTGCAGCCTAAACGGGTCAATGGATTTTGAAGTTTGAGGCGTCATTAGATTCGTCTCAGTTCCGAGAGTGAAATAGGGTATATATTTTACCGAAATTTCCATGAGAACGGGAATTATACAGGTGGTTTTTTCATGTAGTATTGAAAATAAAGTTATTCCAATCCTTGTGAATTTCGCAGTTTACGAATGTATTGGGGACATATCGAAACATCAGAAGGAAGTCTCTACTATACGAAACAGGGTTAGGTTTTAAACGACAGGCATTTTTCCGACCCTTGTTAATTACACATTCCGTAATACATTGTCATCTTGTACATACAACCAAATGTAGTACCGTCTTACAAACAGCTTACGTACCCCACTTAATACTTCACGCAGCCCTTTTCATAGAGACATAATGCTAGCATTCTTGCCGAGCTAGCTCGCGTCAAAGATAATAGAAGGTAAATATTTGCCAGGTCCACCAACACAACCGGCACCGGCCGCCTATCTTAGACCATTAAACCAACCGGAGACGTCTTATGCAACTATAGACAAAATAAGTAGTTATTCCTCGTGGTAGAATAATACTGTTCCTTATTCCGTGTTAATACAGAAAAATCCATTTTTATTGCACCTTTATGATCCTTGAAATATGTCTGCCAAATTTTAAGTCTCTGGCTCCGGTTCTGGCTGTGCAGTGGGTTGTCTGTTAGTCAGTCAGTTACCAGACAGTAGCAGTGACAGATTACTTTCGACAGGAGGCGACGTATGCGCATCATTACAAAATTTAACGAAATTTTCAAACAATAACGCACACCATCACACTCACACATTAACAGGTATGATTATGATCGCTGGTCTTACGTTTTTATAGGGAAGTCCGTCGGTTTATCAATGTCGTCTTCGGTTGGTTAGATGCTCTGAGCCCGAGCGACACTCCACGACCCGCGCATTTCATTTCATTTCCCATCTGATGTTTGCTCGGTCAACACGTCTGTAGCATTATGCCGTCTTCTTTCACCCCACTGAGTCCTCCACTTGATAAATAGCTTTGACGTTTAATTGAGCGGCTGAGTTGGTTAAGCGCATTTAAAAATAGAACACCCGGATTGCGGCCTCCAAGAACTGAGTTCATTTGTTTAAGTGATGTAATTATTCTTTGCGAACATCGACTTCTAAATATTTGCAAAGTCGAAATGTTAATCACACTTTTTAATAAATCTAAATAAACGTTATTACATCAGCTTTATTAGTGGGAAAGCCTATTCTAAGAACAGGATACTCGTTGAAATATTAATTAATTTAAAACTCCGGCGCCCCCATTAGTATCCAATAACCTCAATAGCAACATTAATTACTCTAAGCGAAGGGTAGAACGGAAAAGTATCGAATGATTCAAGATTAAAATTTTAATCCGTTAAATAGGTAGGTATAAGTAGAGCATAATTTCTTTTGTGGAGTGCGGGTTCATCAATCATTAAGCTTTCCACCCCGGGTTTGCGTAAGTCCCCCATTGCAATTATTGGCCCAGGAAATTGAATTATTCCTTGATATTGCGTCTTGAAAGGGATTAAAGACTTATGGGTTTTTTAAGTCGGTACACGAACTGTTCAAGTAGGTAGTTGCGCATATTATATTTCATTCCGTACTCATTTTTAATAGACATAGACAAATAAGACGGGCTTGATATATAGCGACTGTTATACACCAGTGAGGATTTGCGAAGCTATAAATGTAAAAAAGAAAAATAAATAACGACAATACGTTTTAACTGTTTGCTGGCTAAAAGCATTTTTGGTATGGCTCCTAAAATACTTAATCATTTACCTGGATTTATACTGGAAATAGACGACGTAATTAAATTGAAAGGAATTTCATTTA
Organism: Archips crataeganus; assembly: GCA_947859365.1. Taxonomy (NCBI): domain Eukaryota; kingdom Metazoa; phylum Arthropoda; class Insecta; order Lepidoptera; family Tortricidae; genus Archips; species Archips crataeganus. Next base: position 12,998,251 of record OX402057.1, on the reverse strand, counting down.
AATTTCTGTGTGAAAATGCATACCTACTAATTTATCCAGGATTATTATTTGATTCTGCTTAAAAATATATAGTTTTTATACTGCATGCGTAGTCTACATTATTATGTATGCTTTATGGCAAGCATAGTGATACAAAACTTTACGTGCTTTTATTAATAACTTTATTCCATTCAAACTTGGGTGACAGGACAAGTACATAATGGTCGAGACTTCCTATTAAGTATAGTGTACCCGTATCGGAAGGCTTCAATTTTTTTTAGTTAGCCTAGGTACTGTTTACAATTTTATTGTGCGTTAAAATTAAAGAAAAATTAATTACATGAAATCATACGGGCTATTATATTTTCTGCGGGCGTGTGTGAATTATCTGTGGTATCGACGTACTTTCAACTGTCATGACAAACTGTCGGAAATATCTGCAGATCTAATTTGCTGGAATGCGATACTGCCTTACTGTCTTGCATCTCATTCCGGTATTATCATACCGATAGCAAAGCTACCCCGGACGCACATGTGGTATTGATGCTGTGGTATTATTTGATGACCCTTCACTTTGACGTTAAAAAGTCAAGTGCGCAGATATTTTCGACGTCTTCTTGTTTACTTTCACCAAAGAACCATAGAGACAAATACCTTTTACAAACATTGTGTTTGCCTCGCCCGTCCCACGATACAATACCCAGCATTCAAACCACACCAAATATAGTGTTATGTGATTATACGTTGTTTAACACAGGAGCTAGTTCTGGGCAAACAGATAATAAGATTGTTTGCGCAGGCGTGCAAACATTAGCACATGTAGTCAAACTAAGATTACTTGAAGTCATCTTGTTTGTAAACAACGTAGGAAATGTCAAAGTTGACCCGCGAGTTTTAAAATTACACGAAGTTTTTTCGTTTTAGAAGCAGCTTTTGTTTTCATCTTAGTGAAGGCATGTGCCCTATTTAATGTTTCTTAGTGTAAAATTACACGTGGGCGCCATTTTTATCATAACCATCAACAATTGACGACCAAATGGCCTAGTGGTTAGAGAACCTGACTACGAAACATGAGGCCCCGGATTCGATTCCCGCGTCGGGGCAGATATTTGTATAAAAATGCGAATGTTTGTTCTCGAGTCTTGGGTGTTTTATATGTACAGGTCGTTTCACAAGAGCTGGCACGAATGGATCGAATGAGCGAATGAAAGTATCTATGTGTTACCCATGGACTTAATACCTATAACCTATTTGAATGCACCTCACACAAATATGAAAATGACATACATCAGTCATTTTCCTACAAAAATGTCATAGTGACATTACTTTCGTTTAATCCATTCGTGCCAACTCTAATGAATCGATCTGAATGTATTTAAATATGTTTCTGTCTATATAAGTATGTTTATCCGTTGCCTAGTAACACAAGGTCTGTTTAATTTAGGACTAGGTCAATTGGTGTGAATTGTCCCGTGTTATTTATTTTTTATTTATTTCTGACTTGAAAAAGAAGGAAACAATTTTGCATTATTTTTTATTTATGTTTTTTTTTGTTCTTTTTTTGTCATATTCTATTTGTATAAATGGACGTACACAGACCATAATATTATTATCTTCACATTGCTTTAAAACTCACACAACACAGCCCCTTATCGATATACACTTATCAATCTTCTGTTAACCTTAAAACATCGTCTGTCTTTATCTGCCATTTTCAAATACACCTTTGCTAAACGCATACAAAACATGTTATAGCAACTTATAACTTTATGAATAAGGGGCAAGTCCTTTCCTGCTGCGAACCGCGAACTTTTCCCTCAGAGAATCCAAAAATAACAAAACCAAGCACTGTAAAGTTGTGTTGAGACCGTTGTTGCTCGCCGTGAGAACAAACAGACGCTCCATTAGTGTTAATTGTATAAGTCGCGTGTTGCTCTGTTTGGCCACACACGGCACTTTACACTTCCTTAGATAAATGTGGGGGTACGAACAGGAATTGATCAAACACGATCGTGTAAAAGGAACTTGAAAATAGCACTGGATATTCTTACTTATGGTATGTATAGAAATTGAAAAAAAACTCATTTTATGGCAAACATTGAGGCTAAAATGCGTTCAGAAATTAAATTTCTTATTCGTATACATATACAGTTTAACTTTTAGTAAACACATTGTTTTCTCTTTTCTGATAACGTGAAAAGTGAGATGGCCGATGGAAAATAATGTTTCACTAACAAGGTGTAGTGTATGTAGGTCAGTGAGTAATGGCCTAATACGCACAGGGAGTTTTGATACCAGTCTCGGAAACATAAGACGCGCGGAGATTTGAAGTCAGTCGATGGTTTATGTGTGGGAGAGACAGAAAGAAAATGGAGAAAGAGGAGTACGTTTGTGTGAGAGAGACCGCATGAGGGAACGATAAAATATTAATAAGCACATTATAGATAGTAATGACATTTGAATCGTAAAGTTATTTTAGCGGCTTACTGCACAAATGGAATCTAAGACTGATACCAGACATTTGCGGAGAAATAGAGCGAAATGCGAAAAAAAATCATCAATATTATTAGTTAATTATATTTAATTTTCCTAACACGCTCAGCTCGCTCTTTATTGCACCTCTGATGGATGCACAGCCTTAGTTCTTATAACATGATATTTTCATACGGGGGTGCTGAAATGCAATATTGAGCGGTAAAGTTTGCAAATAGCTGTCAGAATCTGACGTTTTAGAAACAGCACTGACACCGCTGCTTTAAAATAAAAACAAAATAAATAAATATTAGGGGACAATCTTACACAAATCGACCTAGTCCCAAACTAAGCAAGGCTTGTACTATGGGTACTAGACGACGATAAACATACTTATATAGATAAATAAATACTTAAATACATAGAAAATATCCATAACTCAGGAACAAATATTCGTGCTCATCACACAAATAAATGCCCTTACCGGGATTTGAACCCAGGACCTTTTGCTTCGTAGGCAGGGTCACTACCAACTAGGCTAAAGCGGTCGTTAAAACGAAAAAAACGAAACAAAACGAGTTCTAAAAAAAATGAAAAAATGAAATGACATATTACGATAACATCTCTACATAAATCATTAATATTATATTGTAAATTAGTTAGAAAGGTTTTCAATTATGGTTAATTGAAACATGCTGTCCTTTGATATCTTATAATTTATGACAAAGACGTCATGTTCCCCTGCACAAGATTTCATAAGAGTTAAGATCTGGATTTTCCCACGTTTACTTTCATCTAATTCATTGTTGTACCTTTTCTGAACACCGTGACGATTTTTTGGTACGCTCGCTTTATTATTCTTGTATTAGTAGGTACGGTGGGAAATAGTAAAGGTATTCAAATTTCGTTTTGATATTACAAATATCAACAAAGCCTATATTTTTCATTGAAGATTGATGTGATATTTTTGTAATATTCTCTATACGACGTATGGGAATGGGTTGTCAGTCTGACACTCATATAATCGAGAAACCGGATCGTGTCGTATAAACCTGTATAAAAATAAATCCCTACTTCCCCTGGTCATGCCATAACCTGAGAACGACTTTACCGATTACATTCATTTTTTTTTTAAGATTTCCAAGGGCTTGTCCTCACAGCGATATTTCACCGCGCGGTTTTTTATTCGTATTCTGAAAAACATTGAATCTTATCGGCTACGTCTATAAGATTCAATGAGTTACAGTATTGTGAATAAAAAACCGCGCGGTGAAATATCGCTATGCAGGCCCTTATACTTTATAGAAATATTTTATGGAAAAAATCTCACGGGATAAATAAACTGGTTATACATATTATTCGATTCAAGATAACCTTAAATCTGTAAGTGTAGCTGTTATAGAGACTTAATATTTGGCAGATATCATCTTTTAGAGTCATAGAGGAGCAGTGAGAAGAGATTTTTGGAATTTCCCGCGGGATAAAAACGGGAAAAGGTGTCCATAAATTTTATCTCTGCGGGGACGAAGTAGCGGGCAAAAGCTAGTAAAAAATAATTGTCATAGGCTGTGGGTAAAACACTTCAAAGATGCCTTTCTTGGGTCTTGTAATTAACGTTCGTATATTATGTACATACCTACACTACTTACCTACATGCAATTAGGGCATAATAATTTGATATATCTGTGGCAGATAGATTGATGCTATATTTCAACAGGATTCTCGTGGATGGATGGATGGTGGGAATGGATTTGGAATGAAGTAAATGTACGTGTCTCAAATACTTTGTTCCAAACTTGTTTCAAAACTGGCATCACTATAAGTTTTGTCATTTGTCCTGCGTCTCTTTCTTCCGAAGATAGTTAGAAAAAGTAGCATATAGCCGAAAAGTTAACCGCGATAAGTAAGCTACACGTGTCTTAGTAATTGTCGCTAAAAACCCTGAACCTGTCCACAGTTACAATGTAAAATATATCGATTCTGTTTATTCTTGACTGTTTGAATAACTAGTTAAGGTAAACCTTCATATGTTTATCGACATTCACCAAATTCAATTAGAAGACAGATGGATAAAATCAACTTGTAGTCAACATAATTCCAATCAATCAACTTACATTACTCACTATCCATCCAGCCGCTTAGCCTACACTCCTGTACCGCATAATGTTACATTCATAAATTATTAATTAATTAATTCTCAGATCTCGAAATTAACCATTTCTCGTTGACTATGTAGACTATAATGTGTTTATCCTTAACAATTACATAAGCAAAGAATCCATACAACATTAAGTATAAAACTTTAAATATATTACATATAGGTATTATCCGCTTAAAATTGGGTTAGCGATATCTTACGAGAACTATGCCCTTTTTTTAGGTCCAGTCTATCTTTATACAGACATATAACACAGAAAACGTTGTTAAATCTGTTCGGAAATTTCGATAATAGTCTTTGAAATCTAGTAAGAACTTCAATTTAATATCAACACAAAGTAAATATGTATCCAAAATGGCTCGCGGTCGTATCACCAAACATTCATTTGACGAACGTCTGTTGGTCATACCGTATCCCATCCAACCTTAAGGTACCAGTTATTAGCCTTCTTACCCTACTTTTCTTCAAGAACCTTTGATTAAGCCTCTGAAGTACTTTGGATCAATGTTACTGATAGGGTTGCTTTATCGTAGGTTGTAAACACCGTGTTTTTTTTTATTTCCTTTAAATTCGACGTGTTGCTCGGTACATTAACAGAAACTACCTGGTATGCATAAACGCTTGTTAAGCTTATGTTAAGTTAATAATCGTTAGCTTTATTCTGTCCCATTGAACACTTCTCGCGCGTGTCGTAAAAGGCGACTAAGAGACTCTGTGACCAAGTACACATCGGTCCCACCGGTGTCGGGCAGCAGCGATACCGGTGTAAATATACTGCGATTGCCAACCCGCCTGCTCAGCGTGGCAATTAGAGCAAACCCGACCAAACCACGAGCAAACGCAAGCAAGTCAACACGAACCACGGCCCCCAGTTCCCGGCCGCCCTGCTATTTCGCAAGGCGGCTGGCAAGAGCTGGATGAGAGTGGCCGGGGATCGTGCTCAGTGGCGTGCCATGGGAGAGGCCTGAGTCCAGCAGTGGACGAACATAGGCTGATGATGATGATGATGATGATTGAACACTAGCCTTTTGTCAGACAAATCGAAAATGTACATTTGGCTATAACAAGTTTGTAAATTTTTATAAATTAAATCAACATTTTTTTGATGTAGGAACTGTCAAAATATGATAAAGAAGGTACTTGTTTGATTGACCATTATACCTATTGACACCTTAAAACAATAATTCTAAGACGCGACTTAAATATAAATGCTGTCGTAATTTTTGTGTATCGACACCTCATAAAAATTACGGCAGTCGATTGTTGGTTTGATCTACCCTAGTGTGGATAAAAATGCTAGTTTTTTCTTACGTTTTCCTACATAACTATGTAACTACACATGGGTCAACCCTGTTTTTCCTAAACCTTAGTACCTTATAAGCGCCTTATGTAACAAGAGCCTCCGTTCACTTAATTCGGCCATCAGTTATAATCTAAAACTAGTTTCGTACGTTGATCTCGACAGATTGAGTTCACTCGTAATACCATTAATAACGCTGCATTACGACTATTACACAGCTATATTTCAATCCTGTTAACAATAGACAAAATTGCCACAAGCACGCTAGTATTATGATTAAGATTTTAACAATACTTAGTTCTATTTAAACAAGCAGCTATAATGCGTTCTATCAATTAAGAGTATTAGTAATCTTTACATCTACCTAGTCTATACAAATAATAAAAAGTGCATAATAAATCCACACCTACATTGATGACTTTTAATCGCTTTTATTTAGATGACGCGAAAGATTCATTGTGTCATTTTAAAAGACAATTTCTAAAACATGCGCAAACGCATCGTCTAGGTATTGTAGAGTAGATATGAAGGCCACGCGAACGAATTCGCAGGCACCAGCTAGTACTATGTACTATAGATGACATTTTGACTTTCTTTGACTTGAGCCCAACACAACTATCATATTTTTTTGTTAATAAAATCATTTTTATTAAATTTTTTTTGCTATATATATACCTAAGAACATGGCAAATTATGTAAAAGCTTGGAATAAAAAATCATTAGAGAAATCTTTAACAATTGACAGACTGACTTATTAACAACCAATTCAAATCCTATCTATCTAGACTTCTAGAGAGGGTCAAGAAAGCTGAAATTTCGCATAGAGGATTCTTTTATCATGTAGACAAGGAATAAGGACGAAATTTGCAAAATTTCCACGAGAGTGGGAGTTTCACATCAGAGGCGAATGCTACGAACATACTCACGTAAAAATTGTCTATCGTTATCTGGAATATATACAGACTTATATCGTGGTATAAGAACGTAACACCATGAGTATGAAGTTATATAAGCATGACATAAAGGGCCCACATAGGGCTCTGTCTATATCGATAATAAATTATCGAAAGCTCTGCTGATGTTTCTTATGCAACAGAAACAATGGCAAACAATCAAGTACATTTTTCTTTACTATTGCGTCGATTGATGCGCTTGTTTAATGATGGGAACTTAATTTTATCGCTGTATTTATAGGCCTGTTGTATCGTATTCAAAATAATTACAAAAAAAAACATGATAGATTGGCGTAAGTTGTTTCAGTTGTTTCAAATAGCATTATAATAGATTTTGGTTTGAATATGACAGTGAGGAGTAGGAAATCAAAAAAAGAGGAACAACATTTTTTTAGTTCATCACTTATTGCTAAAATTATCTTAATTGTTTCAAGACTCGTGACCACGGCCGCTGCAAATAGTCGAAACATGCAGCTAATTTTAGCAATAAAGTTCGTGATTAAATCCCGAGAAATATTAATAAATTAATATTAGTAAGACCCAAGAAAATTTAAAATATTATAATAATGGTTGATACAAAACAGTTGCAAGTTAGGACAGTTACAAATAAAATGGCGGCCTCAATCTATTTCATTCAAGAGTTCAACAATATTCCTCGAAAACGTTTCAGTATCATAAGCCCGAGCCCGGCTTCCAGTACGAGCAGTTTCTCATGTCATTGTTGAAAACTTTTAAGTGCGATAAATTAGAATAAATAAACAGACTTTCTTTTTTTGAAAACATGCGAACTCTTCACGCGTACATTGCTGGAAGCACGTATGTGCATTTTTTTACTTTAGGCCAATGTTACAACAATACAAGATACAATTTTCCCAGCATTTGATCGCACAAGATGCTTTTACGACACAATGGGCATTTCAATTTAAATAAAATGTATCTGCTACTTTTTTGAGAATTAGGTAGTTTTGGGGTTTTCTTACCGCTATTAAACAAGAGCGCTATTAATTTTGATGATTAAAAAAATGTTCCTAATTTCCCATTAAATTTATTGTGTCAGTTTTGTCACGAGTCAAAAAGTACACTTTTTTCTGGATGATTTTTAATAGGAAAACACCAAAATTATCTCATTAAAAAAAATGGTACACTTTAAGGCCCATGCCAGGCCAGGCCTAAGTATGTGCTCGTATCTCCGGCTTGATACCCAGCGGCAATTTCATTAAACGACGAATCATGAAAAATATCATTGTGTCACCGAACGTCGCATTGAACTCCCAAGATAAATATAAATAATTCAATGGTTTCATAATATTTGTTGTTACGAAGGACCGAAACTCCTTTATTATTCGAACGCCCATTTCCACCCTTTGATTGTGTAGCCTAAACAACCCCGACCTTATGTACACGCCTCTATACAAATTTACACTTCAGCAAATTATAAAGAGGCTCTCCTACGAAGACCTGAAGCTGTTTATGATTTAATTTTGACGACAGCGAACGTTTAATGAATATTTGGAAACTTGAGTTTATTTGAAGATGAAAACATTGAGGCAACCTGCACAGAAACTACGAAGCTATGAATTGGTGTGGTTGAAGTAGTGAAGTTCCCTATTAGGCCCACATGGAAACTACACCCCAAGTCCCCCCATTTAGGAAGATGCCTGTGCTCAGCGGTGGGACGTTACTAGGCTGGATTACTGTTGTAATAATTTGGAGGTTACATCATATTTCAATTTCCTAGTTCATATGGTACTAGCTGTTGCCCACGACTCCGTCTGCAAAGAATTCGTTTATCGATATCCTATGGGAACTATGCAATTTTCCGGGATGAAAGATATCCTTTATGCTAATCTAGGTTATAAACTATCTGTGTCCCAAATTTCATCAGAATCCGTCAAATCACTTTATGACTAACGTTGATTATGGAGAATGATACATTATGAATGACTTGAACCGAGGTGTGCCATTTAGACCACACTTTCAAGGTCACATTTTTTAAATTTCTTGTGGCTGTACTTCTCGCATATAACTGGGAACTGTATCAGAATCTTCTCCCATTTGTACAAAAATAAGTCAGCGAAAGTGATTCGGAACAAAATTATTGGGTTATGAATAATGGCCCAATAGCTAAAAGGGTCATTTTAAAATTGTGCGCAGGTAAACTTGTTCTAACCTAAAAAAAGTTGTTTCCGTTTACACTGTCTAAGTGTGCGGTTATTTGGGCGAAATGATTGATGACTTCGCAGATAATTATTGATTATCGGAATCGAAAAACGATAAGCATACTAAGCAGTATTTATGTAATGTTTGTTATAATGCATGGCAACAGAGTGGTAGCTCCATACAAATCATCATCATGTTCATCATCATTTCAGCCGAAAGACGTCCACTGCTGAACATAGCCTCCCCAAGGCTCGCCAAACAGATCGGTCCCGTGCCATCCGCATCCAACGCGATCCCGCAACCTTAACCAGGTCGTCGCTCCGTCTTGTTGGAGGCCTACCTACACTGCGTCTTCCGGTCCGTGGACGCCACTCGAAAAACTTTTTGCCCCATCGTCCATCAGTTCTACGAGCAAATACCTATTAACAGAGTATTCTGCGCAAAATTTGAAAATTATGAATGTTCAAAACATAAACATTGGTAAGTACCGTTGGTAGGTATGGTCATCCTAACTTCTTTACTAATATAATAAATACGAAAGTGACTCTGTCTGCCTGTCTGTCTGTTGCCACTTCAAGATTTAAAACTTTATGTAGGGAGACAGTTTGAGACCCTAGGAAGAAGATAGGATAGTTTTTATCCCGGGATACTGCAAAGTTCCCGCGGGATAGCGATAAACAAATTCTTGGTAGATGGAGGATTTATTTTAACGACCGCTTTAACCAAGTTGGTAATGACCCTGCCTACGAAGCAAGAGGTCCTGGGTTCAAATCCCGGTAAGGGCATTTATTTGTGTGATGAGCACGAATATTTGTTCCTGAGTTATGGATGTTTTCTATGTATTTAAGTATTTATATATCTATATAAGTATGTTTATCGTCGTCTAGTACCCATAGTACAAGCTTTGCTTAGTTTGGGACTAGGTCGATTTGTGTAAGATTGTCCCCTAAAATTTTTTTATTTATTATTATTATATTATAATTATTTCGTAACAAGAAAAACTGTGTTAAAATCAAAACTGGCGACATCGATTTTAAAAGGAAATTAAACTCGATAACAATATATTTCAGTTCCTTTTATTCAGTTCTGTGGACGTGCGCGACAAAAAGCCGGAGCGCAGCTGTGTTGAGCGTTTCTTTACATGCGCAGGCGCACGGGTCACGTAGCGATAATGGGAACGTCATTAAAGGAATGCTTGATAATGATTTGCGGAATCAGGGTTGCCAGACGTACGAGAAATCTCATACCATTACGAGATTTACAGTTTTTGTACGAGATACAAGAATAACAAAATTCTCGTACAATTTTGTACGAGATTTTAACAATGATGACTGCGTTCGCTAGGTATCAGCCAACAAGTGTAAGGATTTGCATATTTACCTACTTCACACACCACAAAACGATCGAAAATATTAATCACTATCATTTATAATTGTTTCATTTGAATTGACGGCTAAAAGCGCAAAGAATATGACTACTCCAAGTTAAATAGTGCGGTAAATAGCAAAAATTATAAATTTTATTCGATTTACTTTAAATTTATACTTGTACGAGAATAACTGTTGAAAGTACGAGATATTTAGCAACAGTGTACGACAAAAAAAATCCGTCATCTGGCAACCCTGTGCGGAATGGACTCGTTATCGTGACGTAATGTTCTTTATTTATGAAACTAGCTATTCTCCGCGTCTCCGTTCGCGAATAATTCGTTTATCGCTGTCCCGTACTGTCTAATTTTCTGGAATGAAAACTATCCTATGTCCTTCCTATAGTCTTCAACTATCTCCATACCAAATTTCATGTAAATCGTTTCAGTTGTTTAAGCGTGAAGAGGCAACAGACAGACACACTTTCTTATTTATAATATTAGTATGGATGTCATGATGTTGAACTAGTCCTGTACTGTTCCGGTGTGACTACAAAGAAATGAAAAAACCAAATTTACAAAAAAAAATACAATTACTATATAAATGCTAAGTCAAAAAAGTCAACTATATTATACTGTTTAGCCCTATCGATCTCTTTGTAGCCGACTCTACCTACAACGTTTTAAAACGACTTACGTTTTTTTTATCTTAATCAGCACATTTTTGTTGTAGACGTAAAATAAAAAAATAAAAATAAATAAATAAATATCATGGGACAATTCACACCAATTGACCTAGTCCCAAAGTAAGCTTAGCAAAGCTTGTGTTATGGGTACTAAGCAACGGATAAACATACTTATATAGATAGATACATACTTAAATACATATTAAACACCCAAGACCCGAGAACAAACATTCGTATTTTTCATACAAATATCTGCCCCGACACGGGAATCGAACCCGGAACCTCAAGCTTCGTAGTCAGGTTCTCTAACCACTAGGCCATCTGGTCTTACATAGTAAAAGTAAACGTAAAAACCTTATTCGATCTTATGGAACCGTTGCATTATGGGTCATACATAGTTACCGTTAGAAACAAAAGTTGTCTCTCCTGTGGACACAAAATTAGCAACTCCGAGTCAGGAAACTTAAGATTTATTTCAATGGGCCGAAAGCTGGCCAGGCGTCCCACATCGATGTAGACTTGAATAAAAAATATGGGCTATAGACCCTTAACTTATGCCATATCCATAGGAGATGAGGAGAGATGCGAACAAACAATGTTATGACCCTTATGCGAAAATTCGTATTAATTCACAGACCTTTTAAATTATACTTAAGAACAAACAGTAATGCAGAAAAGCATATGCTTATCTATTCAATTAACTTCTAAACCGGACCACTTAAGTTCAGTACGTAGTACTATCTAAAGCGCAATCATTTTAACGGATGGACCAATTTATATATTCCAAGAACCATTTGAAATGCATTTGTTCCACTCTATCTTAACGCATAGCTAAAAAACGTAACTACATGAATAAGCAAATTTCACAGTTTGTAATACATTAGCAGAGGTTGTTATTTAGTCTGTGCCGTTCTATACCTACGATTGTGACTCACTGTATAGGACAATTTAAAACGGTAATATGGTTTTTGCGTGTATAAAGTTTTTGCAAAAGGTAATTGTGTGTGATGTAAGAGCCTACTGAAGAATGTTACCTTGAAAATACGTAGTCTTTTACAAACTAAAGCTAACGACCTGAGTCAGGGAACAAAACACAACTATGTGAGCAATAGTGACGTATAGCAATATACAGGGTTATTTGTAATTCACTGACATCCTCTTAACCCTGAATTCCTATCACTCAAACAAATGTTTTTTGTTTTACGACTTTTTAAAATGAAGCACTTTTTTTCCATACAAATACACAGAGTATCGTAAAAATAAGAGGTAGTCTCAAATTTTCAAAACACGTTATTACACCAAAAATATTAAGTTATGACAAAAGCCGTAAAACAAAAAACATTTGTTTAAGTGGTAGGAGTTTAGGGTTAAAAGGATGCTAGTGAATTACAAATAACCCTGTACTTGGGGAAAGCAAAAAAATTCGCTCCGCTTTAAATATCACGAGGTCTGACCACCCCTTACCTATTCAAGAAAATATACAAACATGTTATAGTACAAAATATAGAATAATATATGTCTTGTCCGTGCATTTCGAGAAAATGTGAAAGATACAGATAAAATAAATTAAAATGAAGTTAACATAAGTTTAACAAGCTTTACGATTAAGAACGACTTGCAGAAAAAAAATCTAGATTCAGTCATTGAACCTTTCACACTGATCAACTTTCACACAATCATAATAGTCCTGCTTACTAATTGCGATGTAAAAATTATTAGAATAAGTTAATAGTCTTGAATGGAATTACAGTAATTATTTGCGATTTGCGTCCATCACACATCGGTTTATTGTATGGTTATTGTATAGATACATTTATGGCATGCATGCCACTATCCTATCATGTATTTATTACGTGCAATAAATGTATCTATATCGTTTCTGTCTTTTACAAGAATCTTCGAAAGTGTGTTATTTATTACATGTAATAAAGCAACGGAAATATATGATACATTATAAAATAAACAGAAGGTAGGTAATTTTAAAAGAAAAAACCATTATATATGTAGGTATAACAAATGACACACTTTCGAAGATTCTTGTAAAAGACAGAAACGATAAAGAGTAGTCATATAACAAAGGCGCCACTATAATTATATTTGAACCCTCACATTTTTGACGTAAAATGTAAAATATTTTCATTATTTACTGTCGAATAATTATTAAAACTTTTCTTAATAATTGTCATAAGAATCTACCAATACCTTCAAATTATTTTATTTTGATATCAGTTCTGAAATTTCATAAAAAAGAGGTAAGCGATTTAGTCTCCTCAGCTGTACTTGAGCTCCCACTGGAATATCTTGTGATCAACAAACTGTCAAAAATGCCTAGAAAAATACCTACCTCAAATTCGTGAACTAAATTGAGGTAAGCTAACAAGTAATACCACTAATAGGCATGATACCTCATTAGCCAAAGCTGTATTAGCATGATTAAACAAGTCTAATTAATGCCGTTTAGATGAGCTGAAAATGCCAGTTATAATCCCGTAACGATATCCGATAATCTCTTACAACACCAATATACAGCTAATATAAAATGTTAATATGACAGATGTATTCACAAATACGAGTTTATATTCTATGGATTAGATTCAAAATTATGAGCAGTTGTCACGTTGGATGTGAAAGTCATAAATTAATAAAAATGGATTTCCGAGTGATAATGACTTATTTAATATTCGTTTTCCCAGCCATATAAAACGGGCCTAGTTTTCATGTTTCAACTATACATCGCTAACTAGAAAAAAACGCACATGCGTTCGCACAGGTTTCTCAATGCTGCTCCTAATTTATTACGGATAATGCTTTGACTGCACTAAGCGTTTCTATCCCTTTCTTAAAATTTCTAACGCTGAAATTAATGACAAAAACGAAGTATAGGCGTTAACCACGTTGTCAATCTTATTCAAAACACAAAATACAAAGGTCATTTTGCTCGGCTGAAATCGGCGTGTAATAAATACAACTTGGCTTTCGATAAGTTTGGTGTTAAAATAAAGTATTGGACGATGTATTGTAGTTTTAAGGCTGGAAAGGTTGCAGACAAATATATTTTAAGGGAAAATATCTTCTAATTAATGGATGTGTCATTACTATACAATACAATCACTCTTTATTGAACACCACATAGTAAGGAATACATGAAATATGTACATGGAGAAAATTCACAACCTGCCTTCTATGTATCTGGTTCCTCATCTCATTAAAAATCATGAACTATTATTTTTACTGCTTGGGTACTAATGCCATACAATAATACTCTCTAGTTAGCAACATAAATCTTCAGTGTAGCTCGTGATTATATTTGTTTCAAGTCGGAATTAACAACAAAATTTCCAAGTTTCATTACAAGTGACAATCCTCGTTTAGATTTAAATTTCCTTTCAAATATAATCTAAGGAAATTAACAAAATAATAATTCATTTTGCGCAAATTGTACGCGATTATAACCTAAAACATAAATCGCTTTAATCTCGGTGTACTAATTGTTTGATAGAAACAATAGGTTACGCGCAATGAATGTGACGGTGTCCAGGAATTTCTTTGTGATCAGGACAATAGCGACTATGATTGTAGCTTTAATTAATTTGTACCAAAACTGGACACACGAATTAGTGACGTATAATTCGTTTTAACGAACCATTTTAATGAGTAGGAAATATAAAAAATTTAGCCTCATCTCTAAAGTTAGTCCCGTGATTCATGACAATGACATCATCGATAAAACGACGCACAGAAAGGTTATTTACGCTATCCCAATATCAGTATGGGGTTTGACGAATTCAGTCATCTTTATACATACCTTTTTGAATACAAGGATATGATTCTATACGACAGTGACTTCATTGGTAAATACACATTCGTAATGCATTAAGTATTATCGTTGCTGCGTTGCGTTGCTTAGATATGCACATTATAGTATCAAGTGTATAGATTCTTTAAATATTTTTAGAGTAATCAAAACATAGGTTTACTTCAGGAGAACTTTAAGAATGCCTCTCTGGGATGTGGTAACGTGCCCGTGTAGAAAAGTTCACGTTCCAAATTAGAAAAATGTATTAAGCTCTATATCACTTTTGCACGTACACTGTGGCATGAAGGAAGGGCCTTTCTTAAGCGTTTTGTAACTAGAAAGATAAAAAGGCATACCTCCGTACGTTTTCGATTTACAGATACGTACCTACGCCGAGGCAAATTACATTACAGAGTTCCCAATCCACTCTGGGCCCACGTGGGAAATAAGGCTCAAGCCTCTCATTCTGAGAGGAGGCCTGTGACCAGTGGTAGGACGTATATAAACCGAGACAAACGCAATGTCATACGACGAGATTGACAATCTAAAGGTGAGATACGGCTATGTGCGTATCCAAGTAGATACGTTTTTATTTATTGCTTATTATAAAGAAATAATAAAAAAAAATTCTTCAGCGTTACGTTTTGTTATGTTATGATTATACGAAAAGTTCCCTGTTTTTATAGCTAGTGCCGTTTACGAAGACACGTGAATTTGTCAAAATTAGACATTAATGACATTACAATAAGAACCACGGCACGCATCATCATGAATGACACAATCTATAACTAGATGATAAAACCCAAATGATTAATACAGTTCAAATTGAACCTTAATTCCTCAGATAACAAGTTTATCAACATATCGTTTCAATTACCTTTAAAAGTAAGAACATATGTCACAGACCACCTATATTTCTTGCTAATTGAACTCATTAAAGACTCGAGATAACGATAACACACCCAGACGTTGGACATGTAGGACATATTGAGGTCCGTTGCTTTTGGGCGGTAATAAATAAACATCATGGAGTTAATGATCCGATTTAAAGTATTAATTAAAGTGTTCGAACGAATTTTGTCGATGATAAGGCCTTTACAATGTCGACTGGATTGTTGCCTCCACCTTACTTGCCAATCCTGCCACTAAAACTAAGACAAAGTATTATACTCTAAGCAAATTTCGTTCGCGGATTCAGCATTGCGCTCATAGACAACCGTAACGTGACCCGTTTGCTCGTAGGAATTATACCGAGTGAGGTATCTCGCTCGGTGTTAGTCAATGTCAATGTCCACACACAACCAACGAGGAGACAACTTATTCTGTATAATGCCTACGAGCGAAAGGGTCAAGTTATGTTGACAATCAAGCGCAGCGCTGGATACACCCGCATACACCTACGAAGCAATTCAATTGTGTGTAGGTAACGCCACCAGAGATGAGGTCACGCACACAACAATACGTCATGTAATGACAGCGGGATTTTGACATTTATTCGTACCGATAGCAAGTTCAACAGACTCGAGATAGAATTACAAGATTGGCTAAAAATTTCTTCAACCCATTTCGTTAAGAATAATTTAGGAAAATACATCTAGTTCAAACAAAATATTTTGATGTATTTTATTTAAATCAGATGTTGCGAATATTTCTTATCAGTTTAAAATTGTCTTAAAACAATTTTAAAAAAGAAAATTATAGGGTGAGTGGTAAGATGAATATAAGATGAAAAAACAGTGTAAGATGAAAAACTACTCGTAGCACCAGATGCTACGAGTAGTTTTTCATCTTACACTGTTTTTCATCTTATTTTCATCTTACCCCCACTCACCCTAATATGCATAGTAGTATTGCATAAGTATTTCATCACAAGATCATATAACCCACATTTTCATACACTCACTCATTTCATTCATTCAATACCTTTTTTGCAACCAGTACTTTATGTAGCTGTGTGTGCAATCATTCGCCTCAACTCTCGTGGCGTTACCTATATATGAAGTTCCCAATTGGGAATGTCTAAAAAAAATTACCAGTGGTTTTTATATTTTTTTTTGTATAGAAAAGTCAATTATAAGAAACTAATTTCAATATTTTGTCACTTAGTTCACTACTTTTTTCAAAATTAATTATTGAAACTATTTTGGTTGATGACGTCAAATTGTAATTGAGGGCTCCCACACTGCCAAATTTCTAAATCTATCTAAATGCGTACGATAAGGCAACCCCTTTAATTATTTTTTGCGTGGTGGTACACTGTAACTAGTGTCACTTTACTGGCGCTGTCAAAGTGCTAGATGTCAGGCAGTGGGTCCAAATCAAACTCCGTAGTTATAATCCACGCGTAAATTTGTGAAGAATTCTAACCACACAGAATAAAGTACGACTTGGACCGGTCACGCAATTTACACCAAAGTCAAATGAAGGTCATTGCTTATTTGTTATGTAATAAATTCATTATATAATATTAAAATTAAATAACTACAGAAAACGAGTTAAAAACCATTTATCTCGAAATGGTTTTCGATTTACTATACATTGCAAAAAAATAGACATCCCCAATTTGGGTCCGCGTAGTAACTACAGCCTAAAGCCTAGTTTAGAGCCGCAAGAAAAATCGTGCAAGTTGCATCATGTTGCGAGGCCATAAAGCGAACGAGTTTAAAGTGATCAGTTGCAATCGTGCGTCGCAATGTAACGCAACTTGCACAATTTTTCTTTGCAGATCTAAACTGGACTTAAGCCCTCTCTTTCCGAGAAGTTGCTTGTGCCTGCAATGGTACAGTCGAGATCAAGACATCTTTACACTATAGTATTTTGTGATTGTATCCCTTCTGACAATTTTATACGAAAGCTTAAACACTCGGTTACAGCGACAAAGTAGTGTAAAATAATACATATTAATATCTTTTACCTTGACTGTCTGTTCCTATATAAGGTGTTTCTAAATTAGATGCGAATACTTTAACAGACGTTAACCTTACATCAAAATAATTTACTTAAATACGAATTGAGAAAACGTTTTATATGAAATTTTTGTTTTCATTTTCCGAACAAGATATTTAAATTAAAATTCTGCCCTAATAGGGTGTTACTACGTGGCACAGTTGTTTCCCAAATTTTCACCAAAAAGTAACATACCTACACTTTAGTTTTTTAACTTAAGTTTACTTCTAAGCACAAGTACAGCTCTAAAAGTATTGTCATCTAATTTGGAAGCATCTTGTATAGGCCCAGAGATGATGCGTATGAGTACGACAATTGATTAAGCGTAATCGCTTTAGCGGGTACAATGTAGCATATTCATACTTCTCAATTACGACAGCAATATGACTACAATAATAGGCTATTGTCAAATCAAGTACACGACCGTCAAGAAAAATTGCTTCGACCGAAACACAGTCATCCTCAGTTCTAAAAAAATGAAGCTCATTAATCCTTCTCATACGGATATTGAGAGAACGGTCATCATCTGAATCATTTCGAATGTAGGAAGCAAGGGGGTTCTCAGAACTCGAGATTATTTCTATATTGGTGCTAGAGGGACGGAAACTGGGCATTAGAATGAGAGATCCAAAGCGAGGTATGAATAAATCAAACCGCGCAAGTTTATCGGTAAATGCAAGCAGCAAACTTCACCTGAGCATTGTTTGAATTTTGATGAAATGTTGCGGGAAACATTGAGAATTCATAGGTTCCAACCACAGACCTAATAATGAAATGTTGCGGGAAACATTGAGAATTCATAGGTTCCAACCACAGACCTAATAATGAAATGTTGCGGGAAACATTGAGAATTCATAGGTTCCAACCACAGACCTAATAATGAAATGTTGCGGGAAACATTGAGAATTCATAGGTTCCAACCACAGACCTAATAATGAAATGTTGCGGGAAACATTGAGAATTCATAGGTTCCAACCACAGACCTAATAATGAAATGTTGCGGGAAACATTGAGAATTCATAGGTTCCAACCACAGACCTAATAATGAAATGTTGCGGGAAACATTGAGAATTCATAGGTTCCAACCACAGACCTAATAATGAAATGTTGCGGGAAACATTGAGAATTCATAGGTTCCAACCACAGACCTAATAATGAAATGTTGCGGGAAACATTGAGAATTCATAGGTTCCAACCACAGACCTAATAATGAAATGTTGCGGGAAACATTGAGAATTCATAGGTTCCAACCACAGACCTAATAATGAAATGTTGCGGGAAACATTGAGAATTCATAGGTTCCAACCACAGACCTAATAATGAAATGTTGCGGGAAACATTGAGAATTCATAGGTTCCAACCACAGACCTAATAATGAAATGTTGCGGGAAACATTGAGAATTCATAGGTTCCAACCACAGACCTAATAATGAAATGTTGCGGGAAACATTGAGAATTCATAGGTTCCAACCACAGACCTAATAATGAAATGTTGCGGGAAACATTGAGAATTCATAGGTTCCAACCACAGACCTAATAATGAAATGTTGCGGGAAACATTGAGAATTCATAGGTTCCAACCACAGACCTAATAATGAAATGTTGCGGGAAACATTGAGAATTCATAGGTTCCAACCACAGACCTAATAATGAAATGTTGCGGGAAACATTGAGAATTCATAGGTTCCAACCACAGACCTAATAATGAAATGTTGCGGGAAACATTGAGAATTCATAGGTTCCAACCACAGACCTAATAATGAAATGTTGCGGGAAACATTGAGAATTCATAGGTTCCAACCACAGACCTAATAATGAAATGTTGCGGGAAACATTGAGAATTCATAGGTTCCAACCACAGACCTAATAATGAAATGTTGCGGGAAACATTGAGAATTCATAGGTTCCAACCACAGACCTAATAATGAAATGTTGCGGGAAACATTGAGAATTCATAGGTTCCAACCACAGACCTAATAATGAAATGTTGCGGGAAACATTGAGAATTCATAGGTTCCAACCACAGACCTAATAATGAAATGTTGCGGGAAACATTGAGAATTCATAGGTTCCAACCACAGACCTAATAATGAAATGTTGCGGGAAACATTGAGAATTCATAGGTTCCAACCACAGACCTAATAATGAAATGTTGCGGGAAACATTGAGAATTCATAGGTTCCAACCACAGACCTAATAATACGAGGAAAATATATATTTGCGTGTGTATTTTCTTCCAATATTTTTTCTTCTTTTTCGTATCTTCTGCTATTAAAATGACCTATGATTAGGCTGCGTTTCCACCGGAGCTGTGCGAGGATGCGTTGCGAGGGATGTGTTTGTCATGAACCAATAGAAACACTTCATTCACTTAGGACCTTTTAAATGGAGTGTTTCTATTGGTTCATGACAAACACATCCCTCGCAACGCATCCTCGCACAGCTCCGGTGGATACGCAGCCTTAGACATAAGTTTAGTATGTAGATCATAAAGTAGATATGTTTTTCTAGTTTTTAATGTTTAGCTGTTATTGCTTTTTACTATTAAGCTTTTTATTGTTGTCATAAGATTTAGTAAATTACTATTTGAATCAGGAACTCATCAAGAATCCATTTTTTGAGCGACTCATTTTGTTGCAAACTGAGCTAGGGATAAATAAATGGCTTTTTAGTTATTTAGGCGCGTTGCGCTTTTAACGTAGGTACCTACATTTATTATTGGTTTTGTGGTTCAAACAACGTAAAAATTCAGTTTTCATGTTGTGTTTTTTTCAATTCAATTGTTTTATGTGTTTACTTTGTGTTACAGGTTGACGCAGATTGAGCTTACGGGACTGACCATTCTTAAATAACAACAATTATAATATAATTATGCCCAAACCAGTCTACTGCGTCCGGCACCGGCAGTATAAGAACCTTTTCACAATAAACGGTACAGCGACTTCCTTGACCATTTGCAGTAGTGAGTCACTGTGAGAAGGTTATACACGGTGAGATTGAGTAACCCGATAGAATTAAAACATACACTCCTGAGGCTTTTTAAAGACAAACATGTTATTACATGAACTACAGTTACCATGAAATTTTAACTAATTGAAGTCTTACCACAAGCTCACTATTACATATAAAGTATATGCAAAATACATAAAGAAGAATACAACAAAAAAACAGCGTTCCCAATATTTTGAGTTAAAGAATGTGTGAATAATTTACGTATCACAGCGGAACTTTTTCAAGTCATTCGTTTTATATGATTACTTAACTACGGTTGACATAATCCAACTTTTTGTAACTCCACCCTTTATAATGGCCTAAAAGAGATGTTAATTATAGCTACGAAGCTATGCGTGAGTCATTGACATTATTAGCCTTACTATGGTAAAATCACTATCACGCAATTGACATAGTTACGGTGGGATGCCCATTGTTGACATAGACGAGTGTCTGTCGAGTGATACAAGGATATTGTCGGAAAAGAAGCCTGGTAATATTATATCATTGTATCATGTGTCACAGTACGTCCTTTTAACAGAAAATCTGATCTTACTTGATTTTTGGAGGTGTATTGAAAGATTAGGCCGGTTGGCTCCATAATGAACCAACAACCGAAAACCGTCAAAAGTTTTTAGGAATTAATATTGACAAACATTGTGACTGGAAAGAGCAAATTAAAGCAGTATGTAGCAAAATTAATAAATTTGTATTTGCATTAAAGAAAATAAGACTTGTTATATCACACAGAACTGCTTTGCTTGTCTATTAAGGGTACGTGTGTTCCGCCCTCAGGTATGGCATTATTTTGTGGGGCAACGCGACAGATGTCCACCGAGTAAGTATTCATATCGCAAAAACGATGCATAAGGGCTATATTATGGGGTTTATCACCTAGAGACTCATGTAAACCAATTTTTCGGAAAAATAAGATTTTAACACTCACCTGCCTATACATTTTGGAGGCGTGTACATTTGTTAGAAAGCACATGAAACTATTTATTGTAAAAGACAATAGCAATAAGCGAACTATTACGCAAAAGCCATTAAAATTACCCGTAACCAAACTGAGCCTTTTAAAAAGAATTCGTATTACATGATAAGTAAAATTTATAATAGTGTACCTAAAACTATAACAAATTTAACTGGAAATATATTTTATTCCAAACTTAGACAATGGTTACAAGAAGAATGCTATAACTCAGTGAATGAATTTTTCGAAAAAAATAAATAATTATTAATTGATCCGTTAATTTATTGTTATTAGACTTTATTATTATTAGATGTATTCATTTGACAAATTATATTCGATTATTTTAATTTAAATAGTTATAAGTAGGTACTAAACTAATATTTGTATGCCACCAAAGGCTGAGCGGCTGTACTGTATGAAATAAATAATAAGACCTTGACATGTTACCCGTTCAATGCAAATAAATTATTTCATTTCATTTCATTTCATAAAATTCTTCAACTAATAGAAAGTAAGGTCAGTGAGAGCGCCGGGGGCCCAATACCTCTCCCCCTTCCCTATTCCCTCTCCTTTTTCTTCTCCCTTTTATTTAGGGCCAACAACGTACTGGCATCGCGTAAAGCGCTGTGGGTGTCTATGGACAGTGGTGATCATTTATCATCAGGTGACCCCCTAATTACTTAGGACAGGACAATGACGAAGCGCGCGTAATACAAGGTATAATAAGTTTTGTTAAAAATTTAATTTTTAAAGCAAGCTTTTTTGGTGACTGTACTTTTTGTTGACTGTACTTGCATTGTCATCCAACCTACATAAGTATACCAAATTTCAGGTGAATCCAACCACTATGGAAGTGGGTCAAATTCGACTTCTAAGATTTGACCCAAGAAAGAAGAATAAAACAAACGGGGTGAGCTAAATAAAAGCTTGTAATAAAAAAAAAGTGAGACATTATGATAACTTACTGGATTATTTCACTGTATTGTGAATAGTCAATTGTGGTAATTGGCTACAAAACCCAACTGTCCGTATGGCCTGTTAAATATTGACATTGTTATTTTGACAAGTGAGCGATAACAAAAAGTGCTAATCAGATCAAAAAATCATCAGGTAACCTTGACTTTCCTAATAGGTCTAAAATTTAAAGTCACCTGCTCCGGCCTCTGCTCGGCCAAAGTATTCTTATTTAATGAACTAAAACAATTACTTTGCTCACCCGCGACCTTACAATAGTTACGTTTATGCAATAGTTATGCTTATGTTTATTCTTATTTACAAAAAATTGAAGTTATGATTATTCTTATTACTTATTCGTATTTCCATTACGTTCCAAATTTGACCTAAAAGCGACGTTTATATTTTATGTACACAGAAAAAGGTCGGCATTTATAGGAAAATTATGACATTAAGTTTTTATTACCTTCCGTAATTTTGCTGGGCGATGGGAAAGTCTAGTAAAATACGCCCGTGACCTTCATCGTAAAATGACATCGAATATTACACGACGTGAAAGATGCCTATAAAAACTGATGTCTGTAAAGGTCTTGTGCCTAGGTAATAAAGGCTAAGTCCTAAGTCCCGACTATTTGGAATTTCTGTAGACGTAGTGCTCAATTCGGAGGTTTTGTAATTTTGGAAACTATTTCAGTACTTAAAATTATTTACTTTCCTACTAGCGGTTGCCCGCGACACCGTCTGCGACGAATTCTTGTGTCTCCTATGTATCTCTGTCCCACGGGAACTATACAATTTTCTGAGATAAAACCCAACCTATCTCCTTCTCAGGGGCTCAAACTTTCCCATATCAAATTTCTTCTAAAACAGTTCAGCGATTTAAGCGTGAAAAAGAATGCGAGCCAAACATGCGGTTACTTGCTGTTCGTATCACAGTCGTAATTAAAGGAATAGTTGGACTTGCAACAAGGAAATAGACGTAAGATATATATGATAATTACATCAAAATATAAGGATCTACGGTCACCTCCCAAGGCACTGCAACAAAACATTAGAATACATTGGTTATTGGGTTTTCTTTGGCATAAATGTAAGTACCCATTTTATGTGTAATCAGGTAAATAAATTGAAGTGATTACAATAATGCGCCTTCGAATGTTACAAACACGTTAGGTTCATAAACTAAAACATTTAAGGTCCTTCTGCCTCTGTGTATGTACAGTCAAAAGCATAAATATGTATACAGTCATCGCGTCAGAATATGTAAACATAAACCTTAAGTTTAATGACATAGAGTCGTATAGATATTTTTGACACCTTGTTAACGTATATATATTTTTGCACTTGACCGTACGTTTAAAGATAAATAAATAAAAATAAATAAATATCACGGGACAATTCACACCAATTGACCCAGTCCCAAAGTAAGCTAGGAAATCTTGTGTTATGGGTACTACGGATAAACATACTTATATAGATAGATACATACTTAAATACATATTAAACACCCAAGACCCGAGAACAAACATTCGTATTTTTCATACAAATATCTGCCCCGACACGGGAATCGAACCCGGGACCTCAAGCTTCATAGTCAGGTTCTCTAACCACTAGGCCATCTGGTCGATGAAGCTAATACGTAAATAAAATAATCCCACCAAAAACATTCTGTAAAAAACTAGCCAAGTCTCCATGGAGCTGCTTGTTTATCTCTAAAAAGTAATGAAATCTAGACAAAGTCGTGCCAAGTCTAAGGTTCCTTACTGCGATTTCTTTATTATTATAGTTAATATTGTGTGACTTGGCCGTTGCAGGGTACACAAGGGTACAAAACCAGGTGCTCCATGACACCATTGCACCAATCTGTCGAAAGAACCGCTACCAATATACGGCCAAGTCACACAACATCCACTACCTACAATAATAAAGAAATCGCAGTATGGAACCTTAGACTTGGCACGACGTTGTCTAGATTTCTTTACTTTTTAGAGATAAACAAGCAGCTCCATCGAGACTTGGCTAGTTTTTTACAGAATGTTTTTGGTGGGATTTCACTTCTTTTTGTAGAAACGTGGTCATATTGATTTATTTTATTAGATTTTCTTATTTTTCTCTACCTTATCACCAGGTACTCCAGATCTTCGATTATCCTATTTTTTATAGTTTTCCCTTTATGTGGCCATTGAACCAACCTGTACCAAATTTCAGCTCTCTGAGTTTATGGGAAGTACGAGTTCTATTCTGATGATCATGAGTGAGCGAGTGAGTGAGTGTCATAAATGCGAAACTTTGCTTTCGCTTAACTTCGGAACTAAATGACCTACAGACTTGAAATTTTGGATTTTAAGTATGTGATTATAGCTTACTGGATAACGAAATTTCTGCGTTCTGGTCTTATCCAGAGGTTCTCATATAGGGGCCTGAAAATGCGGCGAAATGGTTCCAGTAAAGGATGGTACGGCAGTGTTTGCTTCGCGCTCGACTTGGCGGGGACTCTGCCGTGCCCCCCGATTCTTAAATTATTTTTCGCCGAAGTGACTGGAGTATTTAAATCACTACTAATGTTTTTTGTTCCATTGGTTTTTCTGATTTCAAAATGCGATATGCTACAGAAACAATATCAGCAGAACTTTGCCGTGTCACCAAAACTCTTTCGATTGTTTAAACCCGCCATCCAATCAGAGAGGCCTATGGAATGTAGGCCGTGACGTCACACTCCTCATGACAAGGGTCGTCATAGCCAACCCGCTTAGGGCTGTCACCTCCGGTAATTGAATACGGAAAACTGGGAATAGTCCTAGGACAGTGTCACAAGCTGTTATGGGGAGATTAGGGTGGCTTAGTGGAAGGGTTTCGATGCTGTTGTAAGTTGCTTGAGAATTTTCTTTTGTGGCTGAGTATAATTATGAGTTTATGAGTAACATTTGAACATTTAATATGAGCTTTACGGTGAAGGAAAAATTGACACATGCAAATGAATGTCCTGTCAATCGTTCTAAGGTTAACTGGAAGAGATCCCTTTAAGGGATAAGTTCGCCTTTGTACATCTGTATCTCTTGTTAACTAGTTATTTTCATGTTTTATGTACAATAAAGAGTTTTACATACATACATACATACATACATGAATTCAATGGCGTGTGTGAAGTTTCCGTTCCGGTCAAAGGCACGATTCACGATGCATGTTGTCCTTCACCGTAAAGCTCATGGTAAATTTCAGTTTCCGAATTTAAATTCCGAAAATCTCAGAGGTGCGGGCCCGGATTTGAATCCACGACCCTCTGCTTGAGAGCGGCGGTGTGCATGCAAAAAACCATAAATAGTACACCAGAGTTGAGACCAGAGAACTGAAGTAATCCTATTGGTAGATTTGTTCTGCGTACATCTCTGGTGATGCTCAGCCTCTAAATGCTTTTACGCACTTTTTCTGTAATTAACGCCACTTTTACAATATGTATTAATAAACACATCATTTTTGTTTAATCTTCTAATCTCCTGACAAGGTATATCCAACGAGACTAACTCAAACTTACTATTCTGGACGAAACCAGGTAATTCGGCAAGGACCGAGCGCAAACGTAATTAAATCCATTAATATTCCTTAGAACATCACTCAGTACTGGATACCTGACTGCCATAAATTCATATTACAGTGTAGAATTATAATAACTTTATGGAATAAACCTCGAATTTTACGAGGCAGTGACCTTTACCACTTGCTCGTTTCAAAAAGTTATTGCTACTTCAAAAATCCAAAAGTGGATTCCGTTGTCATTTAAAGTCGGCATGATCAGCATGTCCTCTCTTATAGCTTTAATAGGTAAATTGGAAAGGGACACAAAACGTCATCCATTTTGCTCCTCTCATCCACTCAAAGATTGACTGCTGGAGATCCCTTCAGGGGATAAGTTTGCTTTTGTACATCTCATCTGTTAGGTTATCAATAGTGTTTTTTTTTCTTCAGTTTTGTACAATAAATGGTTTATGTACGATGGGCTGCAAAAGTGCATGGACATCTCGGGGCGATAATCGCGTGAGCAGTGTTTGATCGTTTGATGTTACTAACATACCCGCGCGCGCGCGCGCTCACGCGATTATCGCCCCGAGATGTCCATGCACTTTTGCAGCCCACCGTACATTTTTTTTTTTAATATAGCCTATAATATGTCCCACTGCTGGGCAAAGGCCTCCCCTTTCCTCCGCCATTTTTCCCTATCCTGGGCATGCACCTGCCAATCGAGCTGAAAAGCGCTCAGGTCGTCCCGCCATCTCCTCTTAGGTCTGCCTCTGCTCCTTTGGTCATCCCTCGGAACCCATTCGGTAACGATTCGCGCCCATCGGTCCGGATGCATTCGGCAGACATGTCCGGCCCAGTCCCACTTCAGCTTGGCGGTTTTGACACCCACATCTGTAATACGAGTTTTGGAGCGCAGTGCAGTGTTTCTGATACCGTACATATCTACAGTCATATTAAAAAAAAACAGTTACCATTACGTATTACATTAACTAGTGGCTGGAGTCTCTTTTTTAACCGACTTCAAAAAAAGGAGGAGGTTCTCAATTCGGTTGTATGTTCTTTTTTTTTTTTTTTTTTTTTTTTTAACGTGTGTTACCTCAGAACTCCGTCATTTATGAACCGATTTGGAAAATTCTTTCGTTGTTTGAAAGCATATGCTTCAAGGTTGGTCCCGTTGTTACCGGAATCCAGTTCTGATGATGGGATCCATGAGGAATTGAAGGAACTCTTCAAAAGTTCAAGGGAAATGTAAAGCGATTTTAGTATTTTCAGTGACAAATCGAGCATTTGCATTCATAAAGTGTCATTTGGTAAACTAGATCTGATGAAGAAGACCGCAGATGGCCAACGGAACTCCTCAACGGGTCAAATCTTGCAAGTTGAATTTGACTCACTTCCCGGTTTCTGATTGATTTCATATTTTACATGCATGTGTAAATCAGGTGACAATGCAATATTATTGTGACATGGAGCTAATCTGATGATGGAGTTGGAAGGTGGCCATAGAAACTCTGTAATAAAACAACACAACCCCGTCGAGTTTGGGTTCATTTGAAACGTCTTGACGAGCACTTTGATCCCAGATGGTAACCAGGGTCTGATGATGGAGCTGGAAGGTGGCCAAAGTTACTCCATAAAGTAACGGCACTTACCCCATCGAGTACGGACTCATTTGACTCGTCTCAACGAGTACTTTGGTCCTAGATGGTAACCAGGGTCTGACAATGAAGTTGGATGGTGACCATAAGAACTCCGTAGTAAAACGACATAACCCCATCAAGTTTGGTCTCGTTTGATTCGTCTTGATAAGTACTTTGGTAACCAGAGGCAAAAAGTACAGTCAGTAAAGAGTGCCAGTCCAGGCCATTAGCAACAACTAAAAAGAAAAAAATAAAAAATTTTAAATAAAAAATAAAACCGCCTTCAAAAAACACCCAAAAAAAACTTGGAAATAATAAAAATTTAAATAAAAAATAAAACCTCCTTCAAAAAACCCCCAAAAAACATAAAATAATAATTGATTGAACCGACCACAATAAGCATGAAAATATCTTTCTACTAATCTGTTTGAAGTTGGTGCCTCAGCACGAGCCAGCAGGAGTGGACCTAGTAATCTAACTTACCTACATACCTATTATAGGGCTTCTACACTCCTGCTGGCTCGTGCTGAGGCACCAACTTCAAACAGATTAGTAGAAAGATATTTTCATGCTTATTGTGGTCGGTTCAATCAATTATTATTTTATGTTTTTTTGGGGGTTTTTTGAAGGAGGTTTTATTTTTTATTTAAATTTTTTAGGTATATACTTATATATGAGCGTCTGCTCTTCCTTAAAAGTATACATTTCACTAAATGTGTTTAGCGATTTGATTAAAATTCCTGTTACACGTCAGTGAGTTGACGAAACTAACTCGCAAAGTCAACTCGCTAGTCTAGTCTAGTCTTTCACTCGACACGTTCAAACATTTGATCAAATCACCCAAAATACTTTATTATATTATCACTGAACGTGTCTAGTGAAATGATAAAACAAGTTGTTTTTGCGAGTTCATTTCAACAACTTACTGACGTTTTTCAGGAATTTTATCGAATCACTAAACAGTTAAATGAAAAAACGAGTTGCCTTTTTGGCTGGTTTTGTTATTTCACGGAACAGATTAAGGGATATGATCAACTGACTGATTTTTTCTACGGAAATGATAAAATTAATTCCCCATTTTAACATCCTGCGCGATTTGATGACATCTTTAAAGATTTGTTCACTGTTTTGGCCATTTCCCTGCGACACATACCGCTCATGTAGAAGAAAACTGACACAATTATAAATTATAGCTTTTGCCCGCGACTCCGTCCGCGTGGAATTAGTAATTTGGGCAGCTTATTTTTTTATCCAATTTGCTTTTTCATCAATTATGGCTCTCCTTAGTTCCTCGATATAAAAAATTTACCTCCCCGCAACCCCCTGCACCCTCCAACCCGCTCCCCCTCGCAACCCTCCCCCCCGCACAGCAACCCCGCACCCCCACCCCCCGCACCCTTCCGCACCCCCCGCACGCCCACCCACACAGCACCCCCCGCACACCCGCGTTCGTCCCAAGTCAAGCGTGCCTACAGAAGTTTTACTTCAAGTTTTACTTCAAGTTCTTTTGTCAAATATCTTGAAAACGGTGCATCCTACGGCAAATTCAATGAAATTTTCATCCCCCTTTGGTTCCCCCGCACCCCCTCCCCCACACCCTCACCTCCCCTCAACCCCCCCCCCCGTGTTAACACTGAAAGAATTTTTCAAATCGGAGCAGTAGTTCCTGAGATTAGCGCCTATAGAAGTTTTACTTCAAAAACCCCCGATTTTGAAACATTCTTCCGCTCCTATTGGTGTTATCGTGATGATATATAGCCTTCCTTGATAAATGGGCTATCTAACACTGAAATAATTTTTCATATCGGAGCAGTAGTTCCTGAGATTAGCGCCCATAGAAGTTTTACTTCAAAAACCCCCGATTTTGAAACATTCTTCCGCTCCGCTCCTATTAGTGTTAGCGTGATGGTATATAGCCTATAGCCTTTCTCGATAAATGGGCTATCTAACACTGAAAGAATTTTTCAAATCGGAGCAGTAGTTTCTGAGATTAGCGCGTTCAAACAAACAAACAAACAAACAAACTCTTCAGCTTTATAATATTAGTATAGATTGTCATTTCCCTAGAAAAAATCAGTCAGTTGATCAAATCCATTGCACGTGACAGCCCTAGCGGCTTAAGTTACATAATCGTCACGGCTCCGGGCATCGGGACTCTTAACTTAACTTGACACGGCCTATTTCCGAGAATTTGACATCTCTTTCCCTTTGTAGCCGCTTAGAAAAGATTGCTATCGGAAACTTCTGCCAGCTCGACTCGCCAAGGTCTTGCCCGGAAGGTAATCTGAATTTTAAATGTATGTTTATCCTTATAATGTTTGAAAATGAGGACGCGAGTCCTGCTTTTACATGGTTGCATGAAATTTTTACTGCATACTTTAAATTCTAATATACTGTATGTAATAGAACGAAAAACAGCCGATACCTGGTTGATGGCCAAGAGGAGTACGATGGAATGATAACTATACTTTTTTACACGTTAATAGAAAATTCTACTTCTTGCAACATCATTTCTAGTTCCTATTACCCAGTTACCTAGTATCGCATCGTAGAAAACAAAGTTTGTGTAGTATACAAAACCTGTTATAAAATAAATAAATAAATATTTAGTGCGTGATAAGTCCCGTTTAGTTTAGTAATTACAAAACCTGTTGTAAGCTAAATGCATATTTTACTCTGTAACAATTAGACGGTTACCAAAACGATATCAGAGTTTTCGTGTACCAGAATATTCTATTACTGAATAAAATATGACTTGTTGTTATAAAAAAAAAATCTGATAATCATTGCTGAAATCTGTTTTCCTACACCAGAATCATAATTACTATACAATCTGGTAATATTGTAGAATATTTTTTTCTCCGTGTAATTGGGTATAACGAAAAATAGAAATGCTCACTTTTTATTAACTTTTACAGTAACTACTTTTTTCTCATTCAGTCAATATGAAATTACATTAAATATTATTAAGTAACTTTGTATACATAAAACAAACGAAAAAAAAGTACAAAAAAATGATAAAAATTATGACATCCAATCATACTCAACTTGGCCGTCAACCCGCTTTCAAGTCCCGTCCCGTCAATCAGCTTTGCTCTTCGTTCTGTTACATACTGTATAAACATACTTAGCAACGTAGAAATATATTCTAGACCATCCGACGTGACAAGACACGCAAAGCATGCAATGAAGGAGCGCAAAGTTAAACTGAATGAGTATTCCGGAAAGTAAAAATAGACTAAACCTACTTATTTTTTGTGAATTAATGAATTGAAGAAGATTCCATATTGGCTAAACACCTACAAACATTTGTTACCTCAGCACTCCGACATTTATAAACCGATTTGCATTTGTTTTTGTTGAAGAGGAGATACTTCCAATTAGACCCCTAATGGACGATCGAATAGCCCAGTGTGGGTAAAGATCCTGACTACGAGGTTTGAGGTCCCGGGTTCGATACCCGGTCGGGACAATATAATATTAATGAAAAATACGAATGTTTGTTCTCGAGTCTTAGATGTTTAATATGTATCTATCTATTTAATTATGATTATCCGTTGCCTCGTCCCCATAAAACATGATTTGTTTATTTTCGGTCGAGGTCAATTGGCACCAAGTGCCCAGTGATAATTAGGTATTTATTTATTTACTGTCATCAACATGGACCTTACGAGTGGATCCCTGGGAAATCGAGGGAACTCTACAAATATAGGTAGGTATCTATTGTAAATATGTACATCTAGGTACAGGTATTTGGATATAATAGAATAGAACCAAATAGGGTGGTGAAAATAAACGGATCACTCACGTCTTAAAACGAGTTTAACTCGACATGTTTCGGGCTAATCCATAGCCCTTCCTCTCGGAGTCGCACGTCACGAGTTAAACTCGTTTTAAGACGTGAGTGATCCGTTTATTTTCACTATGAGTGAGTCTCACGGTAGTTTCATGTTTAAAGAACCAAATAGGGCTTTAAAGCGATATGCAAAAATAACGTAGGAAGTGCACACAAAAACATCAATTTTGATTTATTTCGCGTTTTTTTCGTTATTTTCGCAGATTTTTCTGATTTGTTTTTTTTTTATATTTTTACAACCTAATTATTTTTTAAAAATTAGAAGTTATAGGAAAACTTCTTACAAGTCGATGGTCTAAAAAAAACAGTAAATCTTCTTATTTTCCGAACCCTCAGTGCGCGAGTCTGACCATCAGTCGCCTAGGTTATTTTACATTTTGCATTGAAATAAGGGCTTACCGCAAACGTATCCATTAGCGCATTAACGTCCCGACGCGCAATCACCCGCAATAAATGGGGAACACACGCTAATTCCCATACAACTGGAAACAAACCGTACACCATTCACCATTATCAATCTCAGATATTTTACTTCCAGATTTTTGTTCTATTTTTATGGTTTACTTTAATGATATATTTTCATTTTAAATACAGGGTAATTTTTTAGTCAGTGCACAAATTTTGATATTTCATTCAGTATCGTTGATAGAATCACGATTATCTGCTCGAGAATTTATTTTTTTACATTTTGAAATTTGGGTTGGATATAGTAATTCATCCAATAATTGTTCGAGTTACTATGAAAAACAAAAAAATTAAGTAATAAATATTATAATGAAAAATTCTGAAATTTGTTATTTTAACGATACTGAATAACATATTAAAATTTGTGCACTTATTAAAAAATTACCCTGTATATTGTAACTAGAATACATATAAAAAATACAAAAAAAAAAGATTAGGTAAGGCTGGGGATTGAACCCGGAGCCTCATCATTCCGTAAAACCTGCCTAACCCATAAACACTTTAGCAGTTTAGTGACTGCTATAGTTGGTGTAAGAGCTTGTTCACATTAGCGTTTTTGCAGGCGGTTTCTCGGCGGAGCGGGAACGCGGCGCACACGCAGCCAGCACGCTGCGATATCTCCGCGATTATTCGCCGCCTGCGTGCTGCCGCGGTGCTGTCGCGTTCCCGTTCCTCTCCGAGAAACCGCCAGCAAAAACGCTAGTGCGAACAAGCTCTACGACCTAAGCACGCATCACGGATGGAGATGCGGGTTCGACTCTAGATTTAGCTTATTTTTCTATTTTTTATTTGATGTGTTAGCAAGGACGATTAAATTAACAGAACAGCAAAAATGTCTGTCTGTCATAGTGCCATCTCTATTTAGATTGTTCATTAAGTTCACAGGTGACGCTATTGTATTTAGACAGAGGACAAAATGCCATTAGAAATGGGACGACATAATTATGATAAGAGAGCACCACTAGCTACAACAGCACTCAACAGTCTAACGCACTGACGCTTGCTTTCGCAATCACTATTTCTTTCTGTCAAACGGTATAAGACGGTGACAGAAAGAGTTGGTGAAAGCGAAGGCAAGCGTCCGCGCGTTAGAAAATACGGCCTCTGGTTAAAGGGACGCGACGTCATCCTTGTTCTAGTTACAGATTTATTAAAAAGAAAATAAACTGTATCACACCTATTTCGATGTCCTCGGCCCGTAATTTACGAGTCCGGCTTATAGCTTATGAATGCCTCTGTAAATTAGTGGACGGTAATGGGGAATCCTTTGAGCCTATTTCCAATAACCGAATTAGAACTCGGGCCTTTAAATGTAATTTACAGTTGGTGTTTATCTATCTATATCTATACATATAATAAATCTGTAACAAGTCGGTGTCTGTACATTGAAGGTATTTGAGAAAAACAGTCACTAGGGCTATTTATTAGCGCAATAGAACCCAAAACAAAGATCTTTAGAATTATTGTCTGTTTGTCTGTTTGTCTGTTTATCTGTTTGTGTGTTTGTCTGTGCGTTTGTGCGCGCTAATCTCAGAAACGGCTTAACCTAGAAGGATGCGGTTTTCACTGATATGTTGGTATTTTCTTGGATTAACATTTAGTGGTTGTTTCATTTGAATCGGTTCACAAATAAGAAAGATACGTCTATTTTAAGAATTTATCGAACAGGTTTTTTTGTTTGAACGCGCTAATCTCAGGAACTACTGCTCCGATTTGAAAAATTATTTCAGTGTTAGATAGCACATTTATCGAGGAAGGCTATATAATCATCACGCTAACACCAATAGGAGCGGAACGGAGCGGAAGAATGTTTCAAAATCGGGGGTTTTTGAAGTAAAACTTCTATAGGCACGCTTGACTTGTGGTGAATGTGAACGCGGGTGTGCGGGGGGTTCGGTGGGGGGGTGGGGTTAAAAGGGGAGTGCGGGGGGGGGCGTTGCGGGGGCGGGTATTTTTTTTTATATCGAGGAACTAAGGAGAGCCGTAATTGATGAAAAAGCAAATTGGATAAAAAAATAAGCTGCCCGAATTACTAATTCCACGCAGACGGAGTCGCGGGCAACAGCTAGTTTGAAATAAATGTATTAGTCCAGCCACTTGACAAAGGCATGACGATGTCTGTTGTTCCCGTAAGAATGTTGAGCTTCATTCTTTAATTGTGAGCTTCGATCAACAGTTACAACATAACTTGTTCTACATTTCCTTACCGATGAAAGTAAGACACTCCGGCCGATAATAGTACATTACTGCAGCGGCCGCGAAATAGGGGATTGCCGGCCGAGTAGTTATAGATGGCCGAGTGTTAACGAGGCCATCTAGAGATACGAGGCCGGCAATCCCTGTTCGTGGCCAAGGCTTGTATAGAGTTTTTCTCAAACATGCATCATCATCATCATCACCATCATCACCGCCATCATCATCACCATCACCATCACCATCACCATCACCATCACCATCACCAACAACATCATCAACATCCATCAACATCCATCAACATCCATCAACATCCATCCATCCATCCATCCATCAACATCCATCAACAACCATCAACATCCATCAACATCCATCAACATCCAACAACATCCATCAACATCCATCAACATACATCAACATCCATCAACCAACATCCATCAACATCCATCAACATCCATCAACAACCATCAACCAACATCCATCAACATCCATCAACATCCATCAACATCCATCAACATCCATTAACCAACATCCATCAACCAACATCCATCAACATCCATCAACCAACATCCATCAACATCCATCAACCAACATCCATCAACATCCATCAACCAACATCCATCAACCAACATCCATCAACATCCATCAACATCCATCAACATCCATCAACATCCATCAACATCCATCCATCCATCCATCCATCAACATCCAACAACATCCATCAACATCCATCAACATACATCAACATCCATCAACCAACATCCATCAACATCCATCAACATCCATCAACAATCATCAACCAAGATCCATCAACATCCATCAACATCCATCAACATCCATCAACATCCATCAACATCCATTAACCAACATCCATCAACCAACATCCATCAACATCCATCAACCAACATTCATCAACATCCATCAACATCCATCAACATCCATCAACCAACATCCATCAAGATCCATCAACATCCATCAACATCCATCCATCCATCCATCCATCAACATCCATCCATCCCTCCGTCCGTCCGTCCGTCCGTCCGTCCGTCCATCCGTCCGTCCATCCATCCATCCACGTCGACCACGTCGACCTATTAAACGTCATGGTGCTGTGTCACATAAAACAATAGACGATCACTTTGCTGGCCTTGGCCAGCAATGTTGTATGAAATTCCATTATTGACCTCTCGTCTAGCCGCACCTGCAACGTGACAGTTCGTGGCGTATTTTAAGGAACATAACGTCAATATTTCATAGCATGTTTGAGAAAATTCCTTTTTCGGACATTATTTTCGCAACTTTCCATCCATTGCGTCCATTGCGGATTGGGAACATCGCACACATCGTGGAATTTCTTCTCAGGTGTGTGTTTACTTCACCGTAAAACTCATGGTAAATTTCAATTGTAATTTCGCACATAAATTCCGAAAACTCAGAGGTGCGAGCCCGGGCAGGCCAAACCACTAGGCCACCACGGCTTACCGCGTACGCCACTTAGTTACATACCACGTATTCATCGTGATTATTGTGCTTCTTAACTACCTTTAGTAGGTACTAAAACTACTCACCAATGATTTGATTTTATTTTATTTTACTCAATATCCCCGGCCATAACAAGTAGAAGTTATATTTATTGTTAGTTGCAATTGAATACCCATATTTGATGGTTATGTATAATTACTTCACAAGTGTGAACGAACCCCCTACGGGCAATAAAAGTCAAAACAGTAATGAAAGCGGTCAGCAATAAACTCGTTAACATCTCTATGTTGGCCATAATCGTTAAATTTCAAATTAACCAGCGTCGACCCCCACCTGAGATTACTACCTACTAGAAAAAAGGTAGTTAGATAACTAAGCAGAACTACTTTTATGAGAACTTTCCGGTATCTTATCCCGAGATGATTAAATCAGGAGTTGTAAGACCTGAAAGTTAACGCGTGGGTGTAGTAAAAGAATGTTGTGAAATATGTAGGCATAGTTTCAGTCTTTGCCGTCAAAATCACAGAAGTATAATAAGGCCGCCTATTGCTTACCCTTTAATTTTATCTCTATGTAGGTAAATAGCTTGTAGGTACAAGATTTGCTTTGTTTGGGACTAGGTTAATTGGTGATGATTTATTTACTAAAGTTATTTATATATTTATGTTTGTGTTTAGCTAAGTCTAAATGTTTCCGAAAAAGAATGTAATCGAGTACAATAACGTGTGCGCACTGAAATCGAAACGACCAAAAAAAATACGAAAACATGATCAATTCCTCCATCTCTATTTTATCAAAAAAGCGGATTTGAAGCGGTTCGCTTCATCTTTCCTAATACGAACGTTAATTTGCGAATTCGCTGCGAATTCGCTCCCGTCTTCTGTATTTCCAGATGATACAACCTAGGGCTCTTCAAGGCTAGAGTGGACAGGCTGTTACTGAACCATTGAGACCTTTGAACTCATCTGCACTTTTCATCAGGTGCAATAGGGGTCTATGGGTCAGTTTTATAAATTTTTAAAAAAAGTTCGATGCTAAAAGGAAACACAGAACAACATTACAATTTATTTTATTACTGTACAGTTCTGTGGTCAAAATGCTGAAGACTAGCATTGATGATTATAAGTACTTATACCTACGTAGGCAGTAGAATGTAAGATATTTGGGAACAGAAAAGGTCCAAATAAGTATAAAAAGAAATGAAATTGTTATATCCGCTGTTTACAACTTTTAATCCTAATGACGGGGGAAATCTGTAGGGTTTGTTTACCAATTTAAAATAAAGCCACAAACTGTATCCAGCCTTAACGAACAAATAATTGGCAAACGAGCAAAAAACTCCCGAATAACAAAGTGACTTAATTACATCGCACAATTAATGGAACGTCATTTGCAAAAGCGAGAAAAGAAGTTTTTATTATAAAAAAGTTAATTTCCCTAATTTGGCAGCTTCCCTTTCGACAGTCTTGCGACTGAGCAGAATAAGAAAGTCATGTTTGATAGCTATACTTTCTTTCTGCTCTATAAAGAAGTTTTTTTATTACTTAAGGAATAGCTTCATTAATATTATACGAAAGTCCCTGGACCCTACTTAAGAAGATGCCATGCGATTTAAGCAGATTTACTCACATCATCTTAATTAATTTAGAAATGCGATGTTTATGATTCTCAAAAAAACCTAATTACTGTCACTCTAATGATATAAATGCGAAAGTAATCTCTCTGTTTTTCAGTTACTTCACGCTTAAACCGGTGAACCAATTTAGATATAGATTTGGACATTGTTTTTATCCCGAAAAATAACAATTGCGTAGTTGCCGCGAGAAAGCGATAAAAGAATTAATCGCTAAAGAATTCGCGACCAATTAGCTAGTAAACTGTGCTTTGTTGAGAACAATTCAAAAATACAAACAATTTCGAAACCACTACAACCTGGTAGAGATGCCACAGGTACTAAATCTAGTCACCATGACTGGCCAACGATAATAACAAAGTCTGATTGCAAATTATGGCTCACATCATTTTGTGTAAATATTATTCTGTGGCGAATGCAAGATAGTTATGTTGATATTATTCCACGTCCCCCATACTTGTCATGTTTCTAATTACCTTCATCCTCATAGTATTTACACAAGGATAATCATGAAATATTCATAAAACATAAACCGAATGGGTTCCATAAATATACCTTATTATACGCTGTACTTAAATTCCTTACACAAGCAACATGCTAGGCGTATTCGCATTTGTGAGGCAAATTACCAACATTGCTTCGGAAGCCTAATGCTGGAAAGATTATTTTCTTTATGTATTTTGTAGACGAAAATGTAATGTTACCCGTCATATGAAACGCGTTATTGCGTTACTGTTAATGTAACACGTGTGGATTTTGTGGCGAAATCCGCGAGAGAATTGAAATTAATTGGGGTTTATTAAGACAAGTTAGACGGTATCAAACAATTTTTTTGTAATTTTGAATCTTTTACTTCTTCAACGATCTACTTACCTAATAACTAATAAAATATTGCGATTGAGTAAGAAAATAACAGTGCTTTGTTTATCCCATTCACTATATTGTGTAGATATTTAGAACTTGACGCAATAATTTGGATTTAGTCGTGCGAATAACAAAAAAGAATAATAACCAATATTTACATCGGTATAAATACGCAGACAATGCGTAGAGTTGCAATTTAACAAACCAGAAATATTCATAAGTGTGTTTGTTTATCTAAGACACACGAGAACACAAAAGCAGTTCAATCAATATTTACGTTAGTGCTCTTGAGAAAACTAAAACATCTTTGTTTTCGGTTAACAAAGGCCAGTCCATCAGGGTATCATACATAATTGGTTCCGTCTATCAAACCGGACGTTACCCTGGGAAGACCGTCCGATCGGATCGGTTTTGTCCAGAAC
This sequence comes from Archips crataeganus, assembly GCA_947859365.1. Classification (NCBI taxonomy): domain Eukaryota; kingdom Metazoa; phylum Arthropoda; class Insecta; order Lepidoptera; family Tortricidae; genus Archips; species Archips crataeganus. The sequence continues at coordinate 12,959,446 of OX402057.1, read as the reverse complement.
AATGGCCGCCCAGGGGACTTCAGACGTCTGGTGAAACAATCCGGGGGAGGCTCGCTAACAACCTGATTCGATTCCTTGCTGGGACGATAAGGTAACGTAACAGACAGCCAAGCGAAGTCCGAAATTTCCGTGTAGATACTTACGTTGCTTCCTTGGTTTGAACAAAAGCACACGAAAGCTAGCGAGTTTGTGATTTGAGCAAACTATGTTTTATAGTTGCTCTACTTTATAAAACGGCAGTATCTAATCAAGGAAGATTTTATACAAGTAAATTTTTTTTTAAATGATCCGTGCGACCGAATTTGAAAATCATGTTTTAGTTAAAATGAAAAAATACTTAGCTTTCATATGATACATATTTTGCAAAGGTTCCCGAATAAAATCGTAATTTGAGAGGAAAACATGTCTTAACAACAAGTGCAGAACTAGAGTTGAAAAATGTTTTTTGAATTTTTCCGCTTGCTTCAGTACAACACATTTAGGCAAATACCGAAAAAGTTAGGCCAAACGAAAAAGCAGTGTCCGCAACCCGAGATAATAATTTATGCAAGCGACCTAATGACCCGACTGCGCAAAGAGAGAAATATTACACTTTTATACTGTCTGTGGTATTGCTCCTGACGATTCAGTAAAAATAACAGCCCAAGTGAAACTCTGACTCGCGCATCGAGGATTTTGTACATGACAATATAACAAAGTTCAAGTTCATGAACTATCGAAGGGCTAAACATTGCTCCAAAGAAAGGAGCCCTCATGTCTCTTTGATTCACAAACTACAATTAAATACAAGTTTGTAATCACGAAAAAAATGTTTTGATTGAGGTACCTTTAAGTAACGAGTTTCGGGTTTCTTTATTTGTGCAGTGGAACCGTGATACACTAGACTCTAGATCAATGTAAAGTAACTAAAAGTTTTCGATTTTCTTGCTATTTCCAAAACTCGACAGACGGATCCTATAATTGATTTTCTCCTTTTGCGGTATAGGGCCCTAAAAACACCAAATCAAGTGGTAAAACCTTATTTAGGTGGTGGGAGAAAGATCGCGGGAGTTGAGCATTACATCCCTCGACTTGCAAAGTATCATTTACGCATTTCTTAAATTGGTGAGAGTCTATAATAACAGAGTAGGTATCTTAGTACATATTATAATATTCGTCCTTTATTCATCAAGATATAGTGCTGATATTTGTTCAACATTAACATTTCAGCCGACTAAAACGACATGTTACGAAGGCAGGAAATTCTCACTGGAAATATTGGCGCGTGCCTTTCCCAAGTTCTTCGAATATTGCGTGTTTGACTTGAAACGCCGACCGAACACTTCAGCACCCGCTCCTACGTCTCACCAGACGAAGGAACTTGATATGGCTCATGCCGTCCTTAGCCATTTCTGTACGAGTAAGAAGAAGAAGTGATGTCGAAAGTGTTTGGTTGTGTCGAATAGGTTGTAAGGTCTGCAGGCCGAAGTCGAACCGATAAAGGAGCTGAAAGAATTCTATTCAACGCATTCCAGCCTGCCGAACGAAAGTTCCAGCCCATTGTGTTCGCCAGACGGTGCATATATTTTGCCTATTTCAGTTTTACGTTTTGCAAAGTGCTCATGTTGAGTACCTATACCTAATAGTTAAGCCGCTTATTCTGCTTGGCTGTCAGGAAGCTTTAGTACTTTGTCAAATAATATAACAACACGTAGGAAAATCTGAGATTCCTAGAAGTGTTGTACGAATAACCTTAGAAGATTAATGTGTTTGAACTACAATAGAAGCTATAGCTTACAATGAATCTTATAATATAATTCTCAATAGGTACGGTTAATAAATAAATAAATAAAAATAAATAAATAAATATCACGGGACAATTCACACCAATTGACCTAGTCCCAAAGTAAGCTAGGAAAGCTTCTGGTATGGGTACTAGGCAACGGATAAACATACTTATATAGATAGATACATACTTAAATACATATTAAACAGTAAACACCCAAGACCCGAGAACAAACATTCGTATTTTTCATACAAATATCTGCCCCGACACGGGAATCGAACCCGGGACCTCAAGCTTCATAGTCAGGTTCTCTAACCACTAGGCCATCTGGTCGTCTAAAACCAAACCTCCAAATCCAAAACATCATTAGTTTAAGTTTTGATAGGTTTAAGAAGGTGAAGTTATCACTACCACACCACTACCACAGGAGCTATGTTAATAGGTACGCTCCATAAATTATGACAATATTGATCGTTTTTCAATCTCCTCCATCGATTCACCTTGTCAACGTTCGTTTACCATTACCTCTTACGTTTCGTGTTGTAGATTTTTAGGGTACCGGAGCCAAAATGGCAAAATGGAACCTTTATAGATTCGTCATGTCTGTCTGTTCGTCCGTCCGTCCGCTAGTCAGTCTGTCCGCGGCTTAGCGCAGTGGCTATTAGTACTAAAAAGCTGTAGTTTTGCATGGATATATAAACGCAATTACCCCGACAAAGTGATAAAATAAAATGTAAAAAACAGACATAGACGTAAAGTGGGGGTGATTTTTTTTCTCGTTTAAATTTATAGTGTGGGGTATCGTTGGATAGGTCTTTTAAAATCATTGCGGGATTGTCAAGACGATTTTTCGATACAGTAATTCGTTTGCGAAATATTCAACTTTAAAGTGTTTTTTTTTTTGTTGAAATCGAGTGTTTGAAAATTTTTTTAAAAATTATGGGTGTAAATAAATATATCAAATTTACAAGGAAAACTATAACGGCTAATTTGTCTTGAGAAATACCTACTAGTAGTTTAAGTGTGAATATAGCAGCCTGACCTATAAAATATTGCTTGTTTAATACGGTCAGTATAATTAATAGTAAAATTAATAAGATATGCAAGATTTTTTTCGTAACGGCTGCGGATGCGGAACCCTATCCTGGACGTGTCCGACACACTCTTGGCCGGTTTTTTATTTTACCGAATATCGGCAAAATACACTAGACAGTACAAAATTGTCCTCTGATGGTCAGATCCATATTTTAAAATAAACTAATTAACTAGATACCCCTCCCCCCCCCCCTTTACACTTATTACATATTACTATTAAAATCTGAATTATTTTTTTCGTATGTCATAAACTGCCACTTAAAAAAAAATTAAATTTAAAATTTAATCTCTTTTAATTCACTCTTTTTATGTGTGACATAATTTATAGATCGCCCCTAATTTTAATGGTTCAGTCACCAGTTCCAAACACCCACTCATAATAAGCATGTTAACTCACAAACACACCATCGTTATTACCGTCGTCATATACCGCATGAAAATAGACAATAAACACAAAGCGGAAAAAAACGAAAAAATATAGGTGAAAAACGGGACGTGTACAACAATAAGCCCTCGGAAATCACTTAACAATGGGGCATATTGACAAAATGAAATCGACGCAAGACGTGCGGGGCAACACGCGCTATTACCGAATAAAATTTCATAGAAAGCTTAGCAAACAAAGCCTGATGGCGGGGGCCATTAGGGGCCATGCATAAATTGTTAGTTTAGTGACGACACCCACCCTCGCAGTGTCTGTGCACCTCGCTTTTTGCCACTGTTTGCTTTTTTAAGCTGTATTTTTTGTGGATGGCTATGAGATGATTCTTTTGACGGAACTCGTTAAATTTACTCCAAAACACAACTCAAAGCTACAAACGAATTTCTTATCTGCACCCCGTGTGTAGAATGCTGCGATTGCGGGATCAAAATAATGAATATTACTGGTTTTTCCTTTCGAAGTTTATAAAAGTAAAGCTTCCGTAGGATTGGAATAAGCATTGTTATGTTATGTATAAAGGAGTGTTGACGGTAGCAGAAACCAATTCTAATCAACAAATTTTTATTGAACTATCATTGCTGGATATAACAAATAGTCTATGCCAGTATCGAACTGTTCCAAATATTTTAATGAGGCGTGTAATTCAATTTCGAGAGCTCTAACGACAAACAATGTGAATGCATTATTCAAAAACAATAGTGAATACAAACGACACTTTTAATCTACATCTCATCCATTAAAACGTAAAGCTTGTTCACACGGCACTGTCGTGCAGCGATATTGTGTTTGAGTAAAACATACTTGAATTTTAAAAATAATAGGTACCAGTCAATTTTCACATTAAAAATATTGTAACTTTTATTATGATTTGTGTTGTCATATTTTGACTCTATATTTTTTATTGCGAATTTTATTATTGTACTGTACAATCATAGAAAAATGCGTATGTCTGTGGAATCTTTTTTTAGACAATTGCGCAAGTACTTCTTTAGCTAATGTATGGTACCTATGTCAATGTAATAGTTGCAGTGAACGGTATCCACAGGCTCTTGGATTGTAAAGTAATTTGATTTCGTCAGTGAAGTTTCTCATTTCACGAAGTGCTTTCTTTAATTTATTCGCTGTAAGATGTTGCCTCACCGCACTTCACCACAGGCAGCGAGTACCTACCTAACTTGCAAAATGTAACCCTAACCTAAATAAATAAATAAACTCAGTCAATTTTTAATTTGCAAACAATGCATAATTCGTTTTTCTTCTGATTACTAACTTGCGCGTTTTTACTACGAATTCCTAGTTCTAGTTCACAACACTATAAAAAGCTTCCTAGGTATTTAATTTAGGTTGTTGAATGAAAAATACTATATTTAAATATAAACCGTTACGCTTTTGTTACTTTTAAAGTGCACTTTTTTATTCGTGTACGCGTTTATTCGTGTGTACAGCCTTTAACAGATTTGTTCCACAGTTGAACCATTCTTCATAGAAATATCGTAGGCTGCATTAACTGTATACGTGTTTGACAAATCGTTCATACGGACGCATGTCTTCGATGTTAACCTATTATGTTGTACAACATAATATATATTGTATATTATTGTGTAGAGATTTTAATTTTTCTTTTGCTTTTAACGATTATTTTCTTTAAATAACGTACTCGTAGTGTACTAGATGATACCTAATAAGAAGGATGCAAGTATTTAATTTAAAATGTTCTAAAAAAAAGAAAATTTATTCTACCTTAATTATCGTGTCCCATTTAAAAAAATCTGCAGATGAATACAAAAACCCGGCCAAGTGCGAGTCGGACTCGCGCACCGAGGGTTCCGTACAAATTTATATGTATCTATGAACAGACCCCTGCTCCTAAGCAAAATGTGCGCAGTGTGGGATCATTGTAGATTGGGTACTGATATAGATAGACAGACAAAAATATTTATGCTTTTCGCAATTTTTCCTTTATCTGTGCTGACCTTGCTTCGTACCAAATTTCAAGATTCTGAGTTTACGGGAAGTACCCTGTAGGTTTTGATTCCCTTGCGAGTGTCGACAATTTGCGGAAAATTGCGGCATAAAAGGCTATATCTTTTGATTGCGTTAAAAATTTATGCTTTTCGCAATTTTTCCTTTATCTGTGCTATAATACGTTGCTTCGTACCAAATTTCAAGATTCTGTGTTCACGGGAAGTACCCTGTAGGTTTTGATTCCCTTGCGAGTTTCGAAAATTTGCGGAAATTTGCGGCATAAACGGTTGTATCTTTTGATTGCGTTGGCTTAGAAGTTTGATTTTTTTATAGATCCAAGGGACCGTAGACCTGAGTATTTGATATAAATTTCAGTTTGATACCTCCACGCGTTCCTGAGAAAAAGGGTCTTGACAGACAGACGGACGGACGGACAACAAAGTGATCCTATAAGGGTTCCGTTTTTTCCTTTTGAGGTACGGAACTCTAAAAACGGTCATTTTGTCCCAAAATTACGAGACTTGTTGAGAAAAACAAAAAAAAGTAAAAAGCCAGAAACCATTGACTACATAAGACACATTTTATAATCTGGATCTGCATAGTTTAATTCCATAACGTGTTTCAAAATATATTTTAATCCCGATATCATCAAATGATAGCATTTAAATTATAATTCTCTCAAAGGTGACGAAATTTCAACCGATTGACTCGAGTACCGTTCCACGAAATATCGAAATCGACGAATCGACGCATATTTCGTTCGTCGACCGATTTATCGAAGCGATATGTCTGCCGTCCGTCACATTTCACGTTGACTGATCCGAACAGAGATCCAAACCTGCCCGTGCCCACAAACCAGAAGTATGATACCAATCGGTCACTCCGAGCGCTTGCGCTTTGTGTCTCAAGATTCGAATCTGAAGAAACACGATCCGAAGCCGCCGAGTGTCACGGAACTAATAAAAAACCGGCCAAGTGCGAGTCGGACTCGCGCACGAAGGGTTCCGTACCATTATCTATAAAAACGAGCAAAAAAATCACGTTTGCTGTATGGGAACCCCCTTAAATATCTGTACGCTAAGTTTCATCCAAATCTTTTCACCCAGCATTGAGTGGTAAAGGAATTTTTTTCAATGTCAGTTTTACGGCTTAAAACGTCAAAGGTTATTTTTGCTTAAAGGCGAATGACAATGATTGTTTTTATTCTGATCTGATGTAGGAACTGTCATCAAAAATGGTAAAGCACTACTTCTTTGGTCGACTATACAAAGGCGAACTTATCCCTTATAGTTCCATCGGAAATAGTTTAGAAATAGTGCTCAAAGTTTACATGTCACATGTAGTACCACTTCAGACAGAATTCTTAGACATTCGCTCTGAAGCACTGCACAATGGCTCTTGCAATATTGAGTACTGTTTACAGTTGACTGTAGAGAAAGATTCTTTTATTTTAATCCATATCCTTGTTTTATTTTTACCTGGGTGCATTTTTAGGATGGCATACCTCAAAAGGAAAAAGGAACCCTTGTATGATCACTTCGTTTTGTCTTTTTATGTGTCAAATACCTATATCTATGAAGAATATCCGAAATAAATGAATTATTATTATTACTAGCTGTTGCCCGCGGCTTCGCCACCGTTATATTTTTCCTAAAATTTATTTTATATACTTACTTAAACCTTCTTGACAATAACAAACGCAAAAAAAAATTAGTGAAATGTGATCAAGGAAAAATGGCATTCATTTATATACATATATACTTACTAGCTGTTGCCCGCGACTCCGTCTGCGAAGAATGATAGGGATATAAAAAATTGCCTACGACCTATTCCCAGACCTACCAAATACAGACAAAAAAATTGATAATAATCGGTGAAGCCGTTTCGGTAGGAGTTCGATAAAAAACATTGTGACACGAGATTTTTGTATATTACAAGATGGACACATTAAATACTTTTTCACAGGGACGAGTGAGGTATCAAGTTAAAATTGGGCTATGAAACCGTGAGAGGCCATGGTTTCACAATTATGACCTCTCAAGCAAAACCCGGGCTCGCACCTGTGAGTTTTTCGGAATTTACGTGCGAAATTTACCTTGAGCTTCACGGTGAAGAAAAACATCGTGAGGAAACCTGCACACACATACGAGGATCGTTTTCAAAAAAATTGTACACAAAGGGCTTTGAAAATAAAATCACGATCGCTTCCTCTGTGTAACGAAAGTTAATCATACAAAACTATATGGGTAACTTTCGTTACACAAAGGAATCAATTAAGTTTTGTTTTAATGCAATCCCTTAATTGTCGACGACTCACGAAGAAGACGAAGAATTCCCGCGTGTGGGTGAATTACCCAACCGCATTGGGCCCGCGTGGGAACTACGGTCCAAGTCCATTATGAGAGGAGGCCTGTGCCATGCAGTGAGCCGTATAATAGGGCAAGCTGATGATGATTAGAAACTAACACTTTTTATTTTCTTGGAAGTACACTAATAGGACTAGAATACAAGACGATATACCTACTGTAAAAGAAACTGTGAGAAATAAGAACTTTACTGTTTAAAAAGTTTTTTTTCCTAAATATTATGACGAGTACCTATGCATTATTTTCTATCTGTAGAGTCCAGTCTCAAGACTATTTAATTCAAGCACAATAAACCATTAGCCTGTACTTTGTACACTTGTAATATAAATCGAGATCATTTGCATTTCACCTCCACATCGAAGCCTGGCTTTTCATTAGCATTATCAATTATTGAAATAGAGTCATATCTTCACTTGGTACTAAATATTCTGAATTTGCATCAGAAACACATCTCACGCGATCGTTTCAAGCTGAACAGAGTCTTAGTTACTATAGTTTACGGTTGGGTTTTGATGTTGAATGCATAAGCTATGAAGTTACGATGGGGTATCGTATCACCCACGCGTTGTCCGAACCCACAAGAACTTAATTAGTCGCTTTTCACCACGTCAGTGGATTGTTATTTATTATCTGTAGCACAATCCAACTGATTGTATGCACGTACTGGAGACTACAACTTACAAAACAAGACGAATGTATACGACATTTAAATGAGCTGGAAATAATTACGGGACCCACAGGGTTTGATTGCGAGCAAGAATAAATCGTTGCTCGTAGATAATAAATAAAGTTTTTACATGCTTTATGGTAATGGGCCGTTATTATTACACTTACAATTAATTTTATTGAGGACTAATTAAATGCCGTGACTATAAATTAGGTGCGGCGTTTTAGTGCGTAATAGATATTATAATGTAGCGCTATGTTCAAAGAGGGAATACTACACTCCCAAAGTTCGAACCTTAATTAATACGTAAAAAAACTTGGATTATTTATTAACATGAGACTACGAAGAATATGGGATCAAAAAACAATAGTTTTTCAAAATATTTTTCCTGTAAAGAAGATAACTGATGAATTAAATGTTCACCATTGTATATTATAGGCTAATGAAATCATTTTTTTCGAAAACTACTCATAACATTATTGGTATTTATCTGTCGCTTTGACATTTACTTTTGCCATACGCTTGTACGAGTTAATCATACAAACTACATCGGTAACTTTCGTTACACAAAGGAATCAATTAAGTTTTGTTTTAATTAAAGCCCTTAATTGTGTACAATTTTTTTGAAACTGATCTTATACTATCAGAAAATCTATAAGCGAAAACAAACGAGGAGGTTTACCAGTATAAATTATGTGATTTTAACCAGAGGCCATATCGTCTAACGGGCGGACGCTTGCTATTGTATTCACCATTTTATACCGTTTGACAGAAAGAAATTGTGAAAGCGATAGCATGCGCCCGCACATTAGACAATAAGCTTACCTATAATATGCCCCAAATAAATAAAATATAAATATAAATATAAATATAAATATAAATATAAATATAAATATAAATATAAATATAAATATAAATATAAATATAAATATAAATATAAATATAAATATAAATATAAATATAAATATAAATATAAATATAAATATAAATATAAATATAAATACAGGATACGAATACCTACATGAATCCAACCCGCCGTCACTCTCAGAATCTTGTTTACTCGAATTCGTAAATACCAATCCACTAAATCTTCGAGATAATCTCAAACGCATTCGTGTTCGCGACATTTTGTAAATCCTGATTTCGCAAAGCAACGTACCTGTAAATCAGCGGACAATCTTCAAATAACAAGACACGACGCGTCGAATAATTTATATAGTGAGTCTACAGTTGATCATAGATTTAAATAAATCTCGAAGGACCGAATGACACCTACGTAAGTACCCACACGTACACGCTCGAAAGACGCCTGATCAACTGCTCAATTTTGAGCCGTTACCCTTAGACTTATGGCAAGAACTTAGACGGTTATTTATGTCAGGATATTTTTATACACACGTTTCTTTTCCAAGTTCTGGATAGCGCGTAATCTAAACGAGCTCCGTCAGATCTGCACAACCGCCAGATGGCAATCTTTATTACTAATGAAGGTTATTTAGAAACCCCGCATTAAGTTGTTACGGGCCCTGATAACTGATATTGAGCCGGGGAAACGTATTAAAAACTTGCAGCGGCGCATCTCTCGTAGATCGAACGGGTTCTATAACGACTTCATCTCGGATTAAGCACAACTATTGCGCTAATCGACAAGTAATCGGACGTTGACGTTTGAACTTGAGCACGTTTAATACCTATTTCGTAAATAGTAGGTACCATCGGATTAAAATATCGGAACTGTCTATTCTATGTGGTCAAAAATAAATCAAATCAAAAAATATTGTAAAAATATAATTACCTATTAAAAAGGAAAATAAGCTGGAAACTAAGGGGGTGAAACGAGAGAATAGATTTAAGTAGATTTCGTTACTTTAATACAAATGGTTTGTGTTGCATTTATGTCATGTGCTGAAGCTCGATAAAACACGAAAGAAATATAAAAGAATGAAAGGAAGAAATTGAGATTAGATTGAGATAAGTGAAAAAAGTAAAAAAATAATGAAGGTTTCTAGCACCGTTAAGCACAAATAATGAAGGTTTCTAGCACCGTTAAGCACAAATAATGAAGGTTTCTAGCACCGTTAAGCACAAATAATGAAGGTTTCTAGCACCGTTAAGCACAAATAATGAAGGTTTCTAGCACCGTTAAGCACAAATAATGAAGGTTTCTAGCACCGTTAAGCACAAATAATGAAGGTTTCTAGCACCGTTAAGCACAAATAATGAAGGTTTCTAGCACCGTTAAGCACAAATAATGAAGGTTTCTAGCACCGTTAAGCACAAATAATGAAGGTTTCTAGCACCGTTAAGCACAAATAATGAAGGTTTCTAGCACCGTTAAGCACAAATAATGAAGGTTTCTAGCACCGTTAAGCACAAATAATGAAGGTTTCTAGCACCGTTAAGCACAAATAATGAAGGTTTCTAGCACCGTTAAGCACAAATAATGAAGGTTTCTAGCACCGTTAAGCACAAATAATGAAGGTTTCTAGCACCGTTAAGCACAAATAATGAAGGTTTCTAGCACCGTTAAGCACAAATAATGAAGGTTTCTAGCACCGTTAAGCACAAATAATGAAGGTTTCTAGCACCGTTAAGCACAAATAATGAAGGTTTCTAGCACCGTTAAGCACAAATAATGAAGGTTTCTAGCACCGTTAAGCACAAATAATGAAGGTTTCTAGCACCGTTAAGCACAAATAATGAAGGTTTCTAGCACCGTTAAGCACAAATAATGAAGGTTTCTAGCACCGTTAAGCACAAATAATGAAGGTTTCTAGCACCGTTAAGCACAAATAATGAAGGTTTCTAGCACCGTTAAGCACAAATAATGAAGGTTTCTAGCACCATTAAGCACAAATAATGAAGGTTTCTAGCACCATTAAGCACAAATAATGAAGGTTTCTGGCACCGTTAAGCACAAATAATGAAGGTTTCTAGCACCGTTAAGCACAAATAATGAAGGTTTCTAGCACCATTAAGCACAAATAATGAAGGTTTCTAGCACCGTTAAGCACAAATAATGAAGGTTTCTAGCACCGTTAAGCACAAATAATGAAGGTTTCTAGCACCGTTAAGCACAAATAATGAAGGTTTCTAGCACCATTAAGCACAAATAATGAAGGTTTCTAGCACCATTAAGCACAAATAATGAAGGTTTCTAGCACCGTTAAGCACAAATAATGAAGGTTTCTAGCACCGTTAAGCACAAATAATGAAGGTTTCTAGCACCATTAAGCACAAATAATGAAGGTTTCTAGCACCGTTAAGCACAAATAATGAAGGTTTCTAGCACCGTTAAGCACAAATAATGAAGGTTTCTAGCACCGTTAAGCACAAATAATGAAGGTTTCTAGCACCATTAAGCACAAATAAAGGCCACGCTCGCTATAATGATTTCAGTGTGACCTTGACTTTTCTTTACATGTAGATAGATTATAATAGTTTCAAAACCGATTACTGTATTAAATAGTTCCTATTACATACAAACCTTGTAAAAACGCCTAACTCTAACAGTACATACCTACACATCGACATATTCCAAAGCAACTTTGTTTTCTTTTTGATGACCAATTTGATTGGATTGCTGCTATGCCACATGTTTGACGTTCATTCCACATTTATCTAATTTATTTAATTGCCTTTAATTCAGTTGTAAACGTGACAAATAGCACCATAAACATGGCTGGACATTTTATTGAGTTGGTGTGGACATCACTATAAATATTCCAAGTAAGTACTAAACAATACCACCTACCAGTGCCGTGGGGTGACCAGTTTCGTTAGGCAACCCAAAGAGTAGCAGAAGCGTAAGTGTAGATATATTTTGCGGATATAACACCCCGCTAGTGCACACAAGCTTTCTGGTAATAATAAAAGTCACGTAAAAAATTTAGATTACCCAGTTCTTTAACATTCTAGACCACAAATTTGTACAAGCGTTACGGCTTGCTGCAACATTATGCTGAGTGGGGCCCAATTTATACTAGGTAATCGATGTTTTTTATTTGTCTCTTTTCCTGCCAAATGTATGTTTTCCCTGTGTATCGAATATGTGCAAATCTCTCTCTGTCTCTTTGTCTCTCTCAAATTATAGCGGGTAGCCACTTAAACTTCTCATCTCAAAACTACTTAGTAGCAGACCAGTGCTCGTAACAGGGAAATATACATACCTATCGCGGGACAGAATAATAGCTCCATTCAGTTTTATTTCATCTCATTAATTAAAATGGTCCTGAAACGTGCTCAAGTATTTATTCAGTGTAGGTACCTACTTAAACTTAAAGTCTTAACGTCAAATTTTACTTCGCAATCGTAACAAAATCGTAACGGAATCGTAACTGCGTATAATTCCATCCCCTTGCACGTAAAAGGGAAATGTAGCCAATTCCTTACCGAATCAAACATCTGCTTTTGAAACATTGGCAGTCGTCAAGCAAAATAATTATCTTTTCTTTCCGTCCCCTAATCATTAAAAGCGATGAGGCGAATATTTTAGCGAAAATCGATGGCTTGCTCCCCCCGAGTGAAATGTCGTCAGTCACTGCACCTGCGCCTTCCCGCGTTTGTAAGTTACTTCCAAAACGATTCATAAATAATTCTCAAGTTATGATTAAACGTATTTGATGAAGAACATGTGCAGAAGCAATATTGTTATTGTTATACTTTACTTGATTACCTCTTAAAATAATCTCACGAACTATAGAAATGGAAATGAAGACTCCAAGAGAAAAACGCTGACGAACAATAATACTCCACGAAGAGATAATTAATTAGTTTTCCTGAAGAACCTGTAAATTTTTGCCTGTTACCTTAACCCACACTGAAAAAAGGAGTTAATTAGCTTATTACCTGAATAACAGAATGATAGCAACACGACAACTTTAAAGGCAGACAAAAAAAAATTTTAAATAAATCACTCATCCTTTTTTCGACTCTTCAAATTAAATTTTTAGTATACTCCATAAGGTTTGGATGTGTATTTAGGTACTTTACGTGGACGTAGCGTGATATTTTAGCCAGATAAAAGTATATTTTTAACATGTAATTGTTATATTTTTTAGCCAGCGAAACTAAAAAAACCTGTTAATTTAGTCCAGTTTGTTTAAAACATAAATGAAACACGATACTGTTAAAAATCAAGCGTTTGAACTACCTAAAATTTTATTTTTTGTCTACAAAGGGTACTACCTACAATTAGCTACCTACTTACAATTAGCAGCATTCACGCTTTCAATTTTTTTTTTTTGCAACGACCGCCTTAGCCTAGTTGGTAGTGACCCTGCCTACGAAGCAAGAGGTCCTGGGTTCAAATCCCGGTAAGGGCATTTATTTGTGTGATGAGCACGAATATTTGTTCCTGAGTTATGGATATTTTCTATGTATTTAAGCATTTATTTGTCTATATAAGTATGTTTATCGTCGTCTTGTACCCATAGTACAAGCTTTGCTTAGTTTGGGACTAGGTCGATTTGTGTAAGATTGTCCCCTAATATTTATTTATTTATTTATTTTAATTATATTAATGTATTTTTTATTTAACACTCTCTTTATAATTTCCTAATTATTGCTTTAAACTAATCAAGTAATTAAACGATGGACGTCGAATTTGACAAACTTGTTTCGTCGAATCGAGCTAAAATTTGGCAGGTAGGTACATCTGATGACAATTCAATAAAAAAGAACCGTGAGCAAAAAAGCGTGTACGTATTAAAATTTCGTCTGTCAAAAAAATTGTATGAAGTTTAATTTAGAGACATTCGTGTTTAATTACACATACTTAACTCATTCGCTCAATTCAAGCTCAAGACTTCTATAAGTGCCACAAACGGATACGAGCATTCTCGGGCATACAAGTGGCTGCAAAATTAGAACATCGGCACTGGGCGAAAGTCACGAAAACGCTTATGCTTTGTCGGCACTGAAGGCATTAAGTTGCAGAATTAAGAATGAATGAATGATATGAAATGAATGAACTTGCTACACCTTTTTGAAAATTGTCTGTAGTCTATTCAATTTCCTTTAAGTTCTGGCTTAACGTGCTCGGCTCATGACATTAAACAAAATGTAAGGGCCGAGCGGAACCTTCATGACTCATAATCATAACGCAGTGTAAAGTTACGCGTCACGCGACGTCGACTTTATTTGTTTTACTCGTAAATTCGTGTAATTGCGTAATGAACATAAAAGAGAATTACTGCCGCGAACCTATTCCACGATAGTTTGTCATGTTGCCGTAATGCAGGGGTCTAAGTTGGGTTTTCGTAATTTTTTCCAGTTAAATCTCTTGGCACTGGGTTAGAGGTATGGATTATTTTATTCAGTACTTTTTGAACCTGACATATGAATTTAAGAACATCAATACACCATATTGCTGAACCAGTGAGCTAACGAAAGTTAGTCATACAAACTATATGGGTAACTTTCGTTACACAGAGGAAACAATTAAGTTTCTTTTTAATTAAATCCCTTAATCGTGTACATTTTTTTAAACGACTTACACAAGTTAGTAACAAGACGAGTTACATTACAGCTTCTAATAAGAATACCGAAGTCTGCATCAAGAGTCTAGCAATTTGCGACAAGGGATGCAATTTTTTTAATGAACACTAATTAAGGTCTGGTTGCGTTTTAAAACGTCTCTCATCACAATAAATCATATCACTGCTGTAGAATGGTGCAATTTAAAATGATTAACCGCGAGTGGGCCGATACCAATTCTGTTAAAAGTTTAAAACTACTCGACACGGAATTCTCGGTGCGGTGCCATTACGTTAACGAATGACGTGCAACGGACAAAAAAGGAAAGGGCGTTCTCCTT
The DNA here is from genome assembly GCA_947859365.1 of Archips crataeganus. Lineage (NCBI taxonomy): Eukaryota > Metazoa > Arthropoda > Insecta > Lepidoptera > Tortricidae > Archips > Archips crataeganus. The sequence continues at coordinate 12,944,329 of OX402057.1, read as the reverse complement.
GTTTTAATAGCTTTTATCCAGCACCTTTACTGTTAAGTTTAATATTTATATCTTTAGATTATCTTTAGTTTAGGGCTTTGCCCGCGCCGGGATATATTCCTAGGCGTTTTGATTAAAAAGTGTACCCCTCACTTTTAAAAAAATGAGGAAATTTTGGGTTTTTCTTACTCAAAATCAAGAGCGCTGTTGATTTTGATAATTAAAAAAATTGACCCTAATTTTCCAAACATTTTTTTGTGTCAGTTTTGGGACGAACCATATAACTAAACTGTCTGAAAAAAACGTCACATAACTGACCCAATAAAAATAAGGACATTTTTTTCTTTATGAAAATGAATTGTACTCGTGATTTTGAACAAAAGAAGCCCAGAATTACATCATAAAAAAAAAGTTTAGAGTACACTTTTTTAAATGCCCTCAAGTTTGAAGCGTTCTGTTCCTGCTGTCTCTTACTTATCGGGAGGGACCAGAGGCTTCTTGCCTAGCGCACTCGGGATCACAATCGTTCTCAGCACTTCTTTCTGTCACATGGTACATATTGGGTGAGGGTAGAAAGAGATGGTGAATGCGATTGCGAGTGCCCGCGCGTTACACAATGCGGCCTCAGGATTAGATTTGCAGTTGAAAAAAGAAACGCAAAACAACTTGTCATATGCAATTACATAAAAAAATTAAGCATACTTGATCCTAAAAAGGAACGCCGAAGAAGTACGAATGGGCACGGAAAAGTAAAGCCGAGTAGAAATAAAGTAACTAGTCGATCACTTGTTACTGAATACATTAAAGTGTGTGGGTCGATTTAAAAAAATTGTGCATAATAGGGATGTTTCCTAGGTAAAAAAATAATAATTCTTATTAGTCCGTATTTGACATTATCAAAAAATATTAGACACGTAATTTTTCTTTTGACAATTAAACAAAAAATGACGAAGATATGGCGCGTTGAAGTTCCGCGTGACGAGGCGTGACGTCACTTGTTCCTAAAACGCTCATACAAAGTGTAGGAACAAGTGACGTCACGCGAAACTTCAACGCGCCATATCTTCGTAATTTTTTGTTTAATTGACAAAATAAAAAATACGTGTCCAATATTTTTTGATAATCTAAAAGACTGACTAGTTAGGAAAGTAGCCTATTAAGTGCTTATTCAAACAAAACATAATTGAGTGTTTTGTGTAACGAAATTTACCCATGTAGTTTGAATGACTAACTTTCGTTACACAAAGGACGCGATCGTGATTTTGTTTTCATTAAACCTAAAGGTGTACATTAAAATCATAGTAAAAGGGGAGAAGTAAGTTCACTGCGACCCTTTAGGAGACTCAACTGCCTACTCCGGCGCGGACGCTTAGGGTTGTCGACGTCTATTTTAGATTAATTACAAGTACCTACCGGCAAATAATTGTCTTAAGTCTCTGTCTAGCTAGACAAAAAAGATTCTATGCTGCTATATTATTGTTATTATACTAAATTAAAAAAATTAAAATAAATGAATGTTTTTTTTTTAAAACGACCCACAGTTCATTTTGACATTCATGGATGACTTTAACAAAGTACCTCTATGTATTACTTGTCTAATAAAAATACCTGATTGTCTCTACCTACACTAATTAGCTTTTACCTAATGGTCCTGGTGTCGCCACCATATTTATGACAAACCCTATTTAAGTTCAGAGTTGATTAAAACAGTCACCATAATCAAAACAGTCCGTCAATCCACATCAAAAGACGAAGCTAGTCTTGTTTAAGCCTAATTGAAATGTCAGCACTCCATGAAACGGTTGAGTGCGGTTTCTGGTACAAATAATTGAATACAACTATTAAGGCTTTACGACTTGGTCGTAAAGGCGTCCAAGCCGCGAACGTAAACCTGATTGATGGTCGCACTACTTAACGATTTGGTCAACCCGAATAAGCCGTGTTTTTCAATTCGTTTACACGAATCAACGTGAAATTGACAGGTGTTTGTTATCTCCGTAATAATGAAATGGATCGGCTACTGCGTGACTATGTTGTGTTTTATATTGTTACGAAAAGAATTACTTAGTGATAGTAACGCATCGTTGTTATTCTACCAGCTTATTCAAATAGGTCAATTAGTATATACCAATTCGTTCTATTTAAAAAAGTGTTATAAAATCGTCACTAATGGCTAATGGATGATTATATATCACTTGCCGGATTAGAGTACAGCATTTACGGATATTTAAACTTTAAAACCAGGGGTCTGTTGCATAACAAAGTACCAGCTTATATTACAAGCGGAACTCCCTTTCTAGTTAATATAACTGAAGCGAGAGTTCCGCTTGTAATATTAGTTGTACTTTGTTATGCAACAGGCCCCTGATGGTCAAATACCTACACATGGAATGATCAGTTGTGGCTTAATAAGATGAATATTGAAAACCATTTCGTTGAAATTTCATGGTAGGTATGGCTTGTGTATGCAGCGAATAGAGAAACAGCTTAGCCACTGTTTAATTTTATAGGTAATTTAACAAAAAAAATCGTGGCTGCCTGGTGGTTTATCCTATGGCCTCTCTGTTAAGTAGAGGGTCGTGGGTTCGAGCCCCGGCTCGCACCTATCAGTTTTTCTGAATTTACGAGCGAAATCACATTTGAAATTTATCATGAGCTTTACGGTAAAGGAAAACATAATGAGCTTAGGAAACCTGCACACACCTGCGAAAAAAATATGTGGGATCTACGGCCCAAGCTCTCTCATTTTGAGAGGTCTGTGCTCTGTTAGTGAGACGTATATAAGCTCAGATGATGATGATGATGAACAAACGTCACTTCGAAAATAGTACAGTTGACTGCAATTAAACAATAATTGTGTATCCAATTAGGCAGGCACACCCTGAAGGTTAATTAATCAGTAAAACGTACAAATAGTTTCGAAGGTTGGAAAGTTAAGCTCAGTTAATTGTCAAAAATAGCATGTTAGTTCCCAATTAGTCTAGTCTCCTAGTTATAGGAATGTAGCGACGAGACGAGTCAATCAGAGTCCATTAGTAAACGTACGTCCAGTATAGGAGGGAAATTATTGATTTGCGCCTAATTTCCGTTTGATTGGCGACCGGGGTCTGCGGGCGACGGGCGTGACGCGGTCGGGCAGGTGACTTTGATCACGGCACTTAACTATCTATAGTTTATTACTGGTAATAAACCGGTAAAAGTTACGCCAACTAGAGACGATTGACTCGGAGCTTTAAACTAACTGGAGAGGACGAGACGGCTCTACCAAAACCCATAAGACTAGCGGCCATACTCGTAAGATATTAAATGACGGAGTTTTAAAGTAACAAATATAAAAAATATACAGCCAAATTTATGACCTGTTGCTTTTTTAAGTGGGTTAAAAAGAGTAGGTAGTTGATATTATTACAAAATAAATTCAAGAGGGAACTCTAATAAAAAGTCACTTTATTTTAGCCCTCAAAACCAGACTATAATGTTCTACTAACAGTAAAATTTGATTTAGTTGCTATGAAACAAATAAATATAGTCAATCGAATTAGCAGATAGGACCACACAAAATGGTGTAGTTAGGTAGGTACTCCCGATATTTATATTAGGTAGATACTAATTGGTTAGGATTCGCATGAAATAACTACTAATTAATACACCTACAAAATCTATAGGGAATCGCATGAAATAACTACTAATTAATACTTACACCTAATACAAAATCTATAGGGAATCGTGTTTTGACAGCTTATCTATACTTAGGAAAGATTTGATTGTTTGTTTGTTTGTTTGTTTGCATTTAATAGGCTCCGAAATTACTGGACCGATTTCAAAAATTCTTTTGCCGTTAGAAATCTACATTATCACTGAGTGGCATAGGCTACTTTTTACCGCGGGGAAAATACCATTTCCTACGGAAAAAATAATTTATCGCGGGCGAAGCTGCGGACGGAAGGCTAGTAAAAAATATTTCAATTAATTAGTGATGTCCAATACTCTTATGTGATTGCATCCATGAATCTTAAGTTAATGTTTGCCAATAATGTAGCTTACGTGCATATTCTTCTAGTGCCACTTCAATACTGAAGGTTGGTCATCAGCTTCTTGTAGACGTCAGCTCATATAGACGTGATCAAAAAATAAGTAGGTATTCATTTCATGCGCGTAAGCTGCTCCGCCCCTCGTTGAAAGTGAGCGTCGTTTACAAAAGCAAATGTGTATTGTATGACACCTCCAGATGGTTTAATACTCTAAGTTAATGACTATTAAATGCATGACCGACGCCTATCAGGCGGAATATAAAGGGCAACAAAGTGATCAATGTTCTTGAACCATTATGATTATGGGGCGCCTCTTAATAAAAAAGCGATCGTGAGGTTACGCCACCAAGTCATGAAACTAAACAATTTCAAGTCTTTGTGAGTGACAAGTATCATTAGAACCTTGTTTTAGAACCTGAGATAGCCTCCCAAAAGGCCTCTACACACCGAAGCCGCCGAGCTGTCGCTGTCGACAAATTGGTCCATGTTGGGTCGATGTCGACAAATCGTCGACCATGTGGTCGGCGGACCAATTTACTTGGAATTGCTCTACAAATCAAAGTCTATCTTGAATTTGGTGTAAATGCCTCAAGGAAGGCCAGAAGACGATTTAAGCAATATCGTTAAAGATTTTGTTTATAATATGGATACTGGTAAACAAAATTTATTTTTGCTCTACATAGCTTAATACCTGCCCATTATTTCATTATTTGCAGGGACAATATTTAGTATCTACGTCAAATATAATGATGTATACTTACACCTACACAGTTCAAACAACAGGAAGCGAGGACGCAAAAACATGATTTGTGTAAATATCATTACATGCAATCATCATCATTTAGTATACCTAGATGTTTCAATGGGGTACAGTAACTCCCAAGGTGATGTGCTCAAAAATAATTAGTACACGCACTAACCCACTTAACAACGTTAGCCGATTATTTCTGTATGCTTAGTATAAGTTTTACTTCACCAAAATACTTCTCGGTCGCGTTTACGTAAAAATTTCAATTCTATGGAAACAGGGACGCGCGGCCGCGGAGGCGCTGTCCAAGTGTCCATGTTTCCCTAGTAATTGATTTTTTTGCGTAAACGCACTACTCACACACGTCACTCACACACACGTACACGTCACTAATGTACTATGAAAAAAAGTCGTATATTAAAATTGATAATTTTACTAAATTAACTCTACTCCGTCGCTTAAAGGTTCCTTTTAAGTTTTCATATGGATTTGAGATACGAGCTTTTTCAAATTAGTGACGATATTAAAAGAAAATTGAATGAGATATCTTTAAGGGATAAGTTCCCCTATGTATGTACATCTGTTTCTCTTGTTATCTGTTAACTCTATGTGTCTTTTCTGTACAATAAAGAGTTATATTTTTACGCTTTCTTTCATCATCATCCCAGCCTATACACGTCCTACTGCAGGGCAGAGGCCTTCTCTCAGAATGAGAGGGCTTGGGCCGTAGTTCACACGCGGTCCGAGTGCGGATTGGGAACTTCAGACACACCATTGAATTTCTTCTCAAATGTATGCAGGTTAAAACACGATCTTTTCCTTCACCATAAAGCTCATGGTAAATTTCAAATGTAATTTCGCACATAAATTCCGGAAACCTCAGAGGTGCAAGTCGGGATTTGAACCCACGACCCTCTGCTTGACAGGCCATAGGTCTAACCACTAGGCCACCACGGCTTTTTTCATACGTATCTTGTAAGTATTTCCTGACATTAGCTTTCTTTACTGACATTAAAAGTCTTTTTCAACCGACGAAAACAAAAGGAGGAGGTTCTCAATTCGACGTGTATATATATATATATATTTTTTTTATGTATGATCACGCATAACTTTTTACAGAGTAGTCCGATTTTGATGATTCTTTTTTAATTGGAAAGCGTATACCCCGAGGGTGGTCCCATTTAAATTTGGAAACAATATTCCTACCCTAAGGGTAGAAAAACAGGGGATGATTGATTGTTCAGTTACTGATTGTACTATATGACCACGCATAACTTATTACAGAGTAGTCGGATTTTGATGATTCTTTTTTTATTGGAAAGCGTATACCCCAAGGGTGGTCCCATTTAAATTTGGAAATAATATTCCTACCCTAAGGGTAGGAAAACAGGGGATGATTGACTAACTTTTTACAGAGTAGTCTAATTTTCATAATTCTTTTTTATTGGATAGATAGGGTATACCTTGAAGTTGGTATTATAAATTTGGAAAAAAATACCCCAAGGATGGAAAAAAAGTATAAAATAAAAACTTTTTAACAAAAAATTAAACCGCCGCAAAACTGAAAAGCAAAAATAGTACCTTTTTTGTTTGACCTTAATCTAGGTACCAGTTTGAAGTCGGTGCCTCAGCACGAGTCAGGAGGAGTGATAGAAGCCAATCAGGTAGACGATTATAGGTCCACTCCTCCTGGCTAAGTGCTGAGGCACCGACTTCAAACTGGTACCTAGATTAAGGTCAAACAAAAAAGGTATTATTTTTTGCTTTTCAGTTTTTTCGGCGGTTTAATTTTTTTGAAGCATAAAATGCTTGATGTATTCGAATAAAAATTTAACAAAACCAACTAGCTCACAACTATTTTTATATGATCGTACGTAAGTAATTCAGAAAAAAATAAAGAAAAACTTGTTACCAATCTTAACTACATAAAATTGCATGTTCTCGACTCCTAGGAATTAGACGGGTTTGGCTTTAAAAGGAAATCATAACGCTACGAGGCGAGGGAGTTATTAATTAAAAGAAAACGAACAGAAAATGATTGCGGAACATAAAACTATGAAAAATATTGCAGAGTGCTAGATAAATTTAGTATAAAATTCTCTTTGCTGGCCGTATTGAAAATAAAATAAGACTTTAGTAGAAAATACCACTTACGACGGGAGTTCCCTTTAGCCTAATAATAATGCACTACATTTTTTCTGGTACTTTCCAGGTGGAGCGAGGTAGGTACTGGTAAAAACTTAACCACCTCTTGCATGTACCTAGTAGCAACGTACGTATCCGTATAGATAAGAGGACGTTTCAAATTAGAAACGACTTAAGTTCAATATCAATTATGTGCACTAGTAATGTAGACAGGATTAGCTTTAGGTACTTAATATTTTAACTTTACGAGTATGCATACCTAAGAGCACACGCCCACTCTTCTTGTTTATACAAACTAAAAACAAAACAGTATCACACATGTGAAACACGGACGAGGCACACTGTAGTACGACAAGCTCGTGCGCGGCGCTCGGCGGAACCCTGTCGCAGGGAGCCTCTGCTAATAATAAGTAGTAATTTTAATAAGTGCGGCAAACGCTGACTGCGACAGAGTTCCGCGGAGGGTCGCGCGCGAGCTTGTCGGGACTATAAACATTCCTCGTCACCAACGTGGCCTTTTCCTATCATGATAACGACCGCTTTAGCCTAGTTGGTAGTGACCCTGCCTACGAAGCAAGAGGTCCTGGGTTCGAATCCCGGTAAGGGCATTTATTTGTGTGATGAGCACGAATATTTGTTCCTGAGTTATGGATGTTTTCTATGTATTTAAGTATTTATTTATCTATATAAGTATGTTTATCGTCGTCTAGTACCCATAGTACAAGCTTTGCTTAGTTTGGGACTAGGTCGATTTGTGTAAGATTGTCCCCCCCTAATATTTATTTATTAATATTTATGTTTTTTTTTGTAGAAAACAAAGCGCACGATACTACCTCCTGTCATAATGTCTCCTACTTTCTGAGACATACGCAGAACCTATTGACAAGGAAGATAAGGAAGTTGATGATGCGTTAGAATTGTTCTGCAGTCAACAGCTTGCCTACTAACCACGTAGCAATATGGCGTAGGAGATAAATGTAGGTACTAAAGTTAAATTTAACTATTTTTAGGGTTTCGTACGTCCCAGAGGAAAAACGGAACCCGTATGGCAACACTCGTGTTCCTGTCTGTCCATATGGGCATATTTCAAAGTTATTTTCTGCAAATCTAGTGGACCGTTTATGTTGAAATTTGATACAAACACAATCCTGTTACACAATTACCTACTTAAATGAATTTTGAATTTGAGAAACACTTTTGGGAGCAAATCAAAAAATAAATCAAATAAATTTGACGACTAGATGGCCAAATGGTTAGAGAACCTGACTATGAAGCTTGGGGTCCCGGGTTCGATTCCCGTGTCGGGGCAGGTATTTGTATGAAAAATACGAATGTTTGTTCTCGGGTCTTGGGTGTTTAATATGTATTTAAGTATGTATCTATCTATATAAGTATGTTTATCCGTTGCCTAGTACCCATAACACAAGCTTTCCTAGCTTACTTTGGGACTGGGTCAATTGGTGTGAATTGTCCCGTGATATTTATTTATTTATTTATTTAAATCAAAAAGTAGTGAAAAAGTACGGATAACTCACGCCTATAAATGAGCTTAGCTCGACATGTTTCGGGCTATTTTATGTTGGTCAACTCGACTACCCCCCGTTATTATACTCTCGTTTGAAACTAAATTTAATTTTAATCTTAAATATCGGTTCTTTCTAGGTACAACTAACATATCACATCTAATCACGACCATATGTCAATCGCGTAAGTGCGTCTTTAGGTGTTTCTGATCACCGAGACAACTCCAGTGTTAATGATGGCGACTGTATTTACAGCACACGAAAAAGTTACATTACAAATTGAGTTTAGTGCTCGAATTCTAAGACCTGTACCTCTACCATGAGTTTACACTAGTTTATGTGATCGTACTCGCTAGCGACGGCGTAAATTATTTGTATGGAGAATTGTACAGCGCCTCTAGCGGTCACTTACGGAAGTACAATACTCCATACAAATCATTTACGCCGTCGCTAGCGAGTACGGTCACTGTGAACTAGTGTAAACTCATGGTAAAGGTATAGACCCCTACTTTTACTTTGCCTTAGATACTTAATATATAATTTAGCTGTTAGCTAACTATGTATATTCCGCCAAGGTACTATCCGTTTGAATAAATTCTACGATTTAGCTAGACTCATCGCTTAACTTTGAATTAATTGCGGAACATATCTACCAATATACGTTGCGTGCGATCGTAAATTTGAAATATTTTTATACAAATTAGTAATTAAGTAATAGGTACTTGTTTTATTTTACATAGTTTTTTAAGTTAGATATTTAGTTTATGCTTAAGTTTTATTCATTGTTATTTTTTGTTAATATTTGTATTCATAGTTTCAATAAGTAATACTTATTGGAAATAAAACTAGCGCGTTTCCCGGCACTGTTCAGGTTTCATTGATAATAAGATTAGGTAATAAGATCTTATAATAAGTGTAATGATTGAGGATTGACCTGACATTGCGCTAGAGTTGTGGAGGTAGGCCTTTGCCCAGCAGTGGGATGTTGTAAGAGGATAGTGAGAAAAAAAGGGTGTATGATTTAATGTCGAGTTTTTTGAACTAAAACAAATTTAAACCTGAATTACCTTCATACCATTACAATTCATAAAAATAATACCTACAATAAACCAAAAAAAAATGTCTTTTCTAGGTATCAATTTGACTTTACAAAAACGAAAATAACGAATAGTATCAGACTAAATCTTTCCCTACTATTAGCTCCGAAACTACAAACTGCCTAATTGTTCATAAACGTCTGTTAAGTCTCTGTTAGCTTAACATTCTTTCGTGTCATTGTGGCATCTGCCTTTGTCAGACACAGGCTGTCATGCTTCTAACTTTTTATAAATAAGGCATAAGGGTGGTGGATTTAAAACCTAGCTCTGTTATAAAACAGTAGGGCAATGGCCCAAGGGAGGGTTATTTTAGCGTAGAATAGTTGTTACACGCGTCAGGTACATAGTTATTGGTACTGGCCAGGTTGCATGGTAGTACATCGTTAGTTTCGCAAAGGTTACTGAAGCGAACAAAGGTCAAGCGTATAAAACAACGGCAACGTACAATCGTTCTGCGAATTTATTAATAAGAAAGTATGCAGGTAAAGGGGACTTTTACGACGTTGTAAAGAAAAGTGTTTATCGGGATAAATGACCGGTCAATGGCTGTTTGTTGTTATTATTAGCTTTTTATTTCATTTGCTTTTGTATTTTACGCTTAATTAGCTAGTTAATTTTTGTAGTTAGATATTATCTCTCAGCAAACTATATTACAGTATCCTTCCATTGATAATTAATCGGTTCCTAGTTCTAAAAGATAACATAGCCTAATGATGTAAGCGGCTCTCGAAGAATACAGGCCACTTTTTGTAAGAGAAATATTGGCGGTTAAACTGCTAAATGTTAAGTTACGAAAATATGTAACACAATGAGCATTATCTGTCACTAAAAATAAAAACACACCCATGTATTACAAGCAAACAAATGTGAATCAATAAAGTGTTATCTCGATACACTATCACCGATATCGAGTACAAGAGCCAATCTCCTTTTAAAAATGTGTTACTTCATTTCCACGGCAACCGAGCGCGATACTATCTACATACAAAAGTCGAGAAAAAAATATTTTTAAAAACAATGAAGCCCATTCACTTTTATCAACGCATCGCCGCCCCGGGGTGAATCCTGAAAAGGAGCCGTGAATAGGCCCCCTCCGGCAACACCGGCAGGCTATCAGTTCAGTGAATGGCTATTAACCACCTCGGGGCGACGATAACTCTGAAAGGGCTCGCATTATAGGCTCTGTTTGCCCTCACTCATTACCTCCTCGTCCTGTTGGTAAGTCATCGGCGGCGCGACGTCCCGCGTCTCATTCACGGGATAACCGGCACTCGATTCACTCACTGCACTGTCGAACACGGCCAGTCCCGAGTCTTCCGCACTGACCAGGGCCGGGGGCGCTTCGCCCTCATACTCGACCACGTTGACCGAACCGTTACCGTTGTGGAACCGCCACGGCAGTTCGGTTCCGCTCTGCCGCGGCCGTCGTCTCTTATGCCTGACTTTATGCCTCGTGAACCTTCCCACTTCACCGCCGTATTCCTCTTCAAGCATGGCGTTGTAAAGGGAGTCCAAGTTAACTTTTGATTTGTGGTGTTTCGGAGTTGTGGTGGGGGCGTCGGTGGGCACTGGGTCGCGGCTTAGGCCCTCGGCGTCCCAGAGCTGTATTCGGAGTATGTTGTCGTGGGAGGGTAGGTGAGCGCACGCAGTCGCGAGCGCGATCGCGGCGAGTGCTAGCGCGAGCGGCGCGGAGCCAACCATGTCTGCCGGCGAGCGCGAGCCTACTGAGGCTACGCGCGGTCGCCGCCGCTTTCCCGCGTTTTCCCGACCGCTACGCGCTACGAGCCACACTGCCCGACATCAACTTGCACTTGTCGCTTATCAAATGCGTAGCGCTTATCGATAGGTGCGATATCTAATCGAACAATGAGCGCTATCTCACGCTAACTCGGACATAACGAGGTAAACAAGGTTAAGATACTGCAAAAATAAAACGCTATTTGAAATAAATAAATTCTATTCCGATAAAATATAACACAGGTTGTGACAACTATAAAATAAACGATTTGTACTGTAAGTTTTAAACTTATCAAAACTAGCTATGTATCTAAGTTTAACTGGGAGCGCTATCGCATGAGAATATTTGGTTGATTTTTAAACAATTACACAACAAAGTTATCGCTTAAATGCTTATTTTATTTTACAATCTTGATATCAGTTATACAATACGACCTTGTTGATGTGCAAAGCGTCTAGAAATTAATCCGGATTATACAGAAGAAGAGAAGGTTTGATTCGTTTTACTGAACACTCCAGTAAACCTTTATTATGGATTTTTTTTTCAAGACGAATCACGCCTTTGCGGCGTATTCATTAAACATTGGTCAATGTATGGAAACACTTGTCAACTACAGTTAAAAAATCCTGTAATACATCTACAGGGGTGTTAACGCATTCACTTTCGGCTGTCAGACTCGAGACTTCTTCAAATGCCACAGTCGCACATGTGCGTTCAATTGGTTGCAAAACTATGACAGCGGCGCTAGGCGAAAGTCACGGACCGCATTTATGCGTTCCCGGCAGTGAATGCGTTAAACTAACCCAACCAGATGCTGAAATATTCTGGATTAACCTTGTATATGGTTAAAATGATAGAGGCAACCGGTACATTATCACAAATCAAAAAAAGTAATGCCCCACGTTAGACTTAAAACACGCATAAACCGGTCGGCCTAAAAAAATGTTCACTCTATAAATCACAGCGAAGGGAACTTATCTGAATTAAAGATGAGAACTTGCTTCTATTTTGGCCTTAATAACAAGTAATAATAAATTGATACTCAATATAATTGCTAAGCATTACAAGTGAAATGCCAATGGCGACTCGTGGTCATATAAAATACCAAGTAGTTGTAGGTGTGAAATTGTTAACATTACATGAATCATGTTTTATCGCGTCACATCTCGCCTATCATTGCACTATGACGTTCTGTGAGTCACATATATATGGTTTCGTTTTGCAGTCGTAAAAAATTACTACGAAACTTTTATTTTATTTAGGCCATCTGCTTTAGTAACTTTATGTCGAAACACAACCACATAAAACATGACAGGAATTCCCTCTAATTTAGCTTTACACTACGTCCACCATTTCTATACTTACTTCGTTTTTTTTAGCATTAGAAAGAGGGTAAGCGATCTTGAAGTGTCTTTTTATTGAAAAACACTTGAAAAATAAATCACGGCAAATATGTAACAATTAACAAGGAAATATGGTCATTTATACTCTTTTGGTTTCATAAGTAATAGTTACTATTTATTTAAAAGCGTTTTTCAATAAAAAGACACATCAAGATTGTTTACCCTATTTCTAATGCTAAAAAAACAAAGTGTAGTGGGCGACGTTTGTATACACATATGTGTGTGGTGTATTTATAGTAAACGCACACAGCTCACTCATGTAGAAATTTGATATGTTCCTACAAACGTATTAGAAAACAAAACAGTCATACAAATGTTAAACTAGACGTTTCTCATCACTAAGGGTGTGAACTCACTTTATCTCCTCCGATCATAAGTTTTTTTGTAGAAAAACCGACAAATTAATCACATTCAATACGTACCGTAAAAAAACCATAACCAATTTAATCAACTTTCGAATAATTTATAATTCTCCTAAAGTTTTCATAATAACAATTTCATAACATTGCATTAACAGGTGATAGTAAAAATAACAAATTAAACATTAAAAATTAATAACCACATTTTAACACATCCAAAGTAGAAGTTACCTCTTTACATTAGTCATTGAGGTGGTAATTTGTATATTTGTACAATCTGTATTTAACATAAATTTTGGCAAGGAAAGTATTATCACTATTTTTTTATTTAACTGGTCAACATTGAAACTAACTTAATCTTAATAAAGACTGGCATAGCGTTAATATTATAATATATGTATAGGCATCCTCTATTTTCCAGCCCGTTTTTCCTTTCGTTTAAACGTCAATTAAATGGAAATAAAAAATGAAAATTTGACCAATAACGATTTTTATTATTGGATACGTTCACGTGTTAAAAAAAGTTATTTGTAATTCAATTTCTGACCAAGGACATTCCAGTCCAACTTAATAAAATTAATTCCACTGGGATAATAAGGCCGCCTATTGCTTACCTTGTAACTTACTCTCTGTGTACCTGTTTTCTGTATTGCTTACTATTCCTGGTGTACAATAAAGAGTCATTGTATTGTATTGTATTGTATAATAGTCATTTTTTAGGGTTCCGTAGTCAACTAGGAACCCTTATAGTTTCGCCATGTCTGTCCGTCTGTCTGTCTGTCCGCGGCTAAGCTCAGAGACTGTTAGTACTAGAAAGCTGTAATTTGGCATCAATATGTATATCAGTCACGCCGACAAAGTGATTGAATAAAAAAAAGTAAAAAAAATTTTTTTAGGGTACCTCCCATAGACGTAAAGTGGGGGTGATTTTTTTTTTCTCGGCTAACCCTATAGTGTGGGGTATCGTTGTATAGGTCTTTTAAAATCATTGCGGGGTTGCTAACATGATATTTCTATTCAGTGATCTGTTTGCGAAATATACAACTTTAAAGTGAAAATTTTCATTAAAATCGGCCGTCCCTCTCCCCCCTCTAAAATCTAAACTGTTGGGTGGAAAAATTTGAAAAAATTCAGAAGGGTAGTAAATATATCAAATTTACTAGGAAAATTATAGCGGCTAAGATTGCTTGGAAATTATTTGTAGTTTAAGAGTAAATAGTAGCCTAAGGTATAAAACATACCTAAACTTGGATGATTCCGTACACATACGAAATCCTTAGAAAAATATTACTTGATTTTTTCGTAATGGCTACGGAACCCTACCTTGGGCGTGTCCGACACGCTCTTGGCCGGTTTATTAATAAAATTAATTCTATGGGTATAGTCGACATTTTTTAATTCAATGTAATATTTTATAGTTTGACGTTTGCGTTTTGCGCTAGAGTTCTTGAAAGTAATCTAATGATTTTAGTTTTGAGCTCTGATAATTTCGTTTAAAACCAAAATTGTGTCATAACCTAATTATTTTCTAATCGACTATAATCCAATAAAAGCATGGAAAAAATAAATAGAGAGTAAAACTTGCCGTCCCCTCTTTATCATTTAAAGCTTCAAACTACGATGATTTAATTAAAAAAGGACGGGTCACATTTGGCTATTAGTTAAATTACGTCTCTAATCATAAATCAATATAGGTACTAACCGTTATTTTCGAAGTGAGCTGAATTTTGAGCCAAATTATAGTTTGTAGAATAAATAACTTACCTATTGACTACTTGGAACTATCTGAAAAATATATGGATTAAGGTATAAAAATAAGTATTCATAAGACTGATTCGTAAAGCGAGGCAAAATATGATCCATGCAAATAGTAATTACACATTTAGATACGATTAAATACAACAAATATTAAGATTTCGTGTAATATTTTAGATTTTGTTTTTTTTTCAAATTGTCATTGAATTTACGTAAATAAGCAATACAATTAATTTAATTATTATACTGATACATTGTGATTTATCTATATTAATTCTTCGTGCACAAACAAAGTTATTAATTATTAGATTAAATATCACATTATTATATAAGTTTAGCCCAGCCAGGTACATATAGATATGAAATGCGATACGCTTTACATTTATAAATAATTATAATATTATAATACATAATTTATAGCTAATTAAGAAGACAGAAAAATAGTTTGATATATTATTTATATCGGTATGAAAAATTAACCTTTTTAATTTATATACTTACATAAAATATATAATAATAATACCAATGGGAATGCTCAGGGAACCAAGCTGATATCTACATTTTTATTGGTCGTTAGTGTTACGATAATACAAAAAGATCCTACTGATATCCTATTAGAAATTTATTACATTAAAGTATACATTCCCATTGTCCTACGGATTAAATCAAATTGTACTAAACGTCATACAAAATGTTCAACATGTCATGTATATTTGAAACTAGATTCTCTACAAGCTCTTACTATTAATATTTATAATTTATGATTATTATGATGACCTATAAAATTGTACATACATACAAATATGTATACTAAAGTCGCTTTTATAATAGTATAATACTAGTGAATCAATTCCAGGAATAACTACCTACATTATGCTACGCATGTACTTATATGCGGTGTTCTAATTATTGTCTAAAAGCTATGGATCTTGCCCATTTGTTCATAAGTTATTAATCATTTGAATTGGTTACTACATACATGTATACCAAATGGCAATCAATGTTTCCATTGTCACGCTGGTCGATCAGTGCATCTCTAACCTATGTTGCACTTGCAACCCTGCATTTTTAAAAACTCTATAGTTGTAATCATATCCGTTAAATCGTTCACTTTTTTACAAATTCCAGGCGATTCAATTTTATTTAACGTTATTTAGAGCGGCAGTAAGTAGCTTGTCTACCCGTGAACTGTTTATACAATTCGTCGATATCTGTGACAGGACTGACAGGTATCTAAATCTTCTACAATCTGGTAATTCTAGCAAGCTCGTAGCTTTAGTAAAATATGATCGTATTTCTCTTTATACGTCGTACGAAACATTGCTCAAACAATTATGAATATTGATTAATTAGTGACTGATGAAATATAAAACTGATATGACTATTTTCCGACTATAGATATTTGCTAAATGGGTGGGGTCGTGAAGCGTTTCAGCCGCCATGTCCCGTGTGTTACCAATAGACCCGTTATCTTGTCGCACTGAAATTGTTTTTCAGTAGAGCGTGAATGTTTTTTTTATCGACCTTCTTGATATCGATGCTTAAGTATACACCGTGAAATTTTAGTGGTTGTTTTCCCGAAACGAGGTGATTTAGTAACGATTGTACACTCGATTTATAATTACTATTTTGACTAGAGTCCAAAATCCAATTGTGAAAAACGAAAGTCGAAAATGACCGCAAACCAATAGTAACGCTTCGTTGGTACCTAACCTATCGTACGATCGTACGCTACTTGTACCAACGAAGCGTTACTATTGGTTTGCGGTCATTTTCGACTTTCGTTTTTCACAATTGGATTTTTGACTCTAGTCAAAATAGTAATTATAAATCGATTGTACAATCGAAAATAAATCACCTCGTTTCGGGAAAACAACCACTAAAATTTCACGGTGTATAATGCAATTGAATTTTCGCCTTTTAAGTCTATGTTCAATCTCAACGTTCAAAAAGCACTTGTGGAATTTTATTTGCATGAAAAGGGACGACATATTTATAAAAAGATATCTTTAACATTAAAAAACAATGTTGGATATCATACATTGCAAAAAATGTATATGCTTAACAGAGGCTTAGGAATAGAAGTAATGAACGACGATCCATGCAAACCCAGCCTCCAATACTTCTCTTAATTTAAATACGCTCCCGTTACATCTGTCGCAGTGGAAAGAAGTTTTTCATTTTTAAAATGGATCTTTTCAAATAGCAGCCGCAGCATGACTTCCAAAAATTTAGAGCAACTTTTATTTGTTTGTTTATTATTATATATTATATAAAAGTCATAGTACCTAGTGACTCCTCTTTGAAATTATCAGTGACATACAGTATCGACATTTAGATAGTCGATAAAAAAAACATTCACGCTCTATTGAAAAGTAATGACAGTGCGACAAGATAACGGGCTCTAGTTACCAAAAATCGACTAATAGAACGTCCGTCAACTAAAAATCCTTTTGTCCACCACCACGCGTGATGTGGTGTGTGGTCGCAGAATTGCAATTGGTTTTTAGTTCACGGACATTATCTTTAGATTTTGGTAACATACGGGATACGGCGGTTGGATCGCTTCGCGGCCCCACCCGAATACCATAGTGTATGGGCATTCCTACAGGAAGCATATAAGAGTTTAGAGGCTCTATTTGAGCAAAAGGTTTTAGAAAAATCCATAAGAGATCTCAATTCAATTGATTGAAACGTACCGTAAAGTTGGTGTACTTTGACCGAATGGAGGGTAATTTCGGTCTATTAGAAAATCACATTATTTAACAACAGTCTAATAAAAAACATAAGAACGTCGGCAGTCAGCTAAAACCAACCATATGGCAATGTGACATAATTTCAATGTAATAACAAAATCTAGAGCGAGTTAAAGTTACCTTTCAGGACCAAAGTAACCCAACACTGCCGTATCAAAAGTTATAAAAACAAAAATGTTTCTCATAGGAGTGTCCATATTTATTTGAATTTTAATATTGAATCGAATTACTAAGTACTAAAACGCAGGTCCCACAGATTGTTCTATGCAGATAATCCGTCTTAAAGCTGCGCTCAATCAGAGATCAACGCATATTCAAAACTATCGGTGGCATTATTTAACAGTACAATACTAAAACTATACTAAATCATAAGAATAAATATTACTAGAAGCGAAACTCTTTTAATCGGACATTATTGATTATGTAAATTTATCGCAGCTTACTATATTGTTACGTAGTCTACCGGATAGCTACGGCGGGCTATATGGTACATAGTTATATAGCCTAGATTACATAAAAAAAACAATGAAAAGATTTAAATAATTGGCTATTATATTTGTTACAAAGGCGGGGTCAGCTAACAATGTTACACCTTCTTAAACAATACAAAAAAATAATAAATATTTGTAGTAGCTATGATGATTTTTTTTTAATTCATATAAATACAGTTAGTTATTCTTGTCACTAAAATCGATGACATGGTTCATCAGAACATATTTTTCTGTAAGTTCGTCCTGCCACATCTGAGTGGTTGAACCTGTATTAATATTTTAAAACTGAAGATATCCATGTATCTGACACACGAAGTTTCGCTTCTAGTAATCAGTATTATGCCTAAACCTTAATCTTTGCGACAATCCACTCCATTGCTTAAACTAGTTACTCTATCCAGGGGAAAAATACATAGAAAAATACCTTGGTTTCGATTAGGGTCCTTTTTTTCTGCCGTTGGCTGGTGAACCAGGCAAGTAGCTCTTTAGTCAGTCAATACTGAGATCGTGGGAGAAATGTCGCGACAGGTTGGCGACATCTAGGCCTGTGAAGTCGGTGAAGACGTCTGTAGCAGCGCTGGAGGGTTTTGGAGTAGTGGGTGCAGCGGTGGCCTGCGCCCAAGGTTCGCTTTCGTCGGATTTGAAACTGGCTTCGAACGGCGTCGATATACCTGCCGTGATAGTTACGATTACGAACCGATTCCAAAATAAGCATAAGTTAAACAATATTCAGACACGTACAATTTTAATTAGTGGAATTTGAAGCTTAATTTCAAATCAGAAAAGTCAACATTTGCTTAAACGTCCTAAATACGTTGCACCTTACGAGGGTATTAGAACCTAACTCGTTCCAAAGTCCTACAAGAATTTACGCTGACACACAATAGATGGCGCGAGCTTGACGCGCTGCCTTCATCAAAGCTTGCTAGTTCAGACAAACAACAATAGATGTCGCTGACTTCAAAAATACTTAATAATCATACCTGCATTTACTGTTTCACGCACACGACAATAAGTAAATATTTAAAGTTGTTGGTGAGCTACGTACAAATAAAAGAACTAACCCAAAACGCTCCGGACATCGCTATTAGGCTGGCTGAAGTATATGAACCTATAGAAACCAGGTATCCTGACCCCGCTGCCGACAGGGAAGCTCAGTATAACCACTCGAGTCCCAGGCGCCACGTGGACTGGTTGTATGTCTGGTCGGTGCACCTTTGCCATATACTCGTACGCTATGTAGTCGTCTAGGTTGTGGAAGCTTGCCTGTGAATGGAGCAATGAACTTTAATTTTGCTTAGTTTTTAATTCACGTTTAAAGCATAGTCTGTGCAGATATCAACTTAAGTTACATACTATCGAACCAACAAGAACAGTTCAGAAACAAGACATAGAGTCAAGACAGCGGCCAAAAATTCCTAATATTAACTTATGAGTGAGCAAGGAAATCTTGACTCTGCTGTACATTCAGGGTAAGAAAAGGTTCGTTACCTTAAAGTTGACATTTGCTTGCACCAAGGCAATTGTCAGTCCTGTCAACATTTTATTTCAAACGAAACAGAATATAGCATTCACGTTTCCCATGTTTCAAAAGGTACTAAGAGTCTATGACTTGATAAAGGAGTCAATTTAATAACTGACTAAGGTTTCGTACCCTGACTATACCTAATGTGGTGTTTGGCCGTCATTATTTCTACTTACGTCGTAAATACCAATCCAGTCATTAGGATGGATTTCTACATCTTGGGACAGGATGCATTCCATCCTGTACTCGGAATCGCCGATGTACCACTTCTGGTTGTTGAGCACGAATTTTATCGTCTTCTCCGTGTAGTTAGAGAAGGTCTGCAAACGAAAACGTACACAATACAATCATGGAAACATAAAAAAATACATAACAAGGGGTATAAAATGCTTTTTAGGTTTTGTATCTAAAAGATGTATTTAACCAGTCGAGGTCATAAAATCTAAACACTACACTTTCTATACCTTATGGTTAGTTGCATTTTTGACGTCTATATAACGTAAATATTCATGGCTCTGAATGTACGTGTTTATTCAAATATGCTTTAAAAAACACTGAGCACCGTAAACGTCTGTAGATGCTTAAGAAAATATTTTGATCATCATGGATGGATGAATCTTAGTTCAATCTTTAGAACCATTTAGGGAGGAGCTCTGGGGGGGGGGGGGTGCAATTTATTAGTTATTAGCACCGAAGCAACCGAGCTACACGTGACAGCCACAAAACGCCGCCACTTGAAGTTAGAATAGAAGCGACCGCAAACCTAGCTGAAGCGCGTTTCAGCCACTTGTGGCCGGTAGTCGGCCACAGGTGGCGACATGTAGTGGTCCGACTGAACCACTGGTGGTCGCGTTTAGTGGTGGCGATTGGTGGTCATATTGTGTGGGGGCCCTTACGGTCGGTGGTTTTTTTTAACCCGGGTTGACTGAAGCGAAGGGAGAAAGGAGTGGGGTAGTGAGTGGCGCGTGTCGGCGTTTAGTGGTCGCTTCCGGCCACAAGAATCGAAGAGCGACGATTTGTAGCGTGTGACAACCACCAGCGTCAACTGAGTGCGGCGAGTCCATATAAAATGTATGAAAATAACAAGAAATAGGTCGGTGGCGGCGTTTTGTGGCTGTCGCGTGTGGCTCGCGTGCGTTGAACCTTACATACTTACATATAAAAAAATCACGCCTCTATCACAGAAACATGATACGAGCAACTATTTATTTTTAAAGGTGGACGCTTTTGTAATCCGCCGTCCGTGGCAAAACTCTGCACGTAGAAATCGTGGACTCTCTAACAAAAAATTCCGTGCATATCCACTGTAAATATAAAAGCTTCACACAATGTCATACATTATATCTGACTACCGTGCAGTTCCACGGCGTATTACAAAAGCGCCCATTGCAGCTAACAAGAAGCGACTATAAACAAATTGCTATTACTATAAAACGAAGAAAAACCAGCGGCATATTAAAATAAAATACACCGCTCACTTGCGTAGGTACTTTTAGTCGAGAGCTTAACATGTTGGGGATCTTCGTAGTCCTTTATCAAGATGTATTAGAACAGATAACCAAACTAGAAGGTGATAACGAGTATTCTATTTTAACGTCTGTGTCTCACGGTCATAGATTTCGAATATACTACCGTAATAGATCAGCAGGGCAAGGGAAAAAGCGTTATACGTGTATGTTAGGTTAAGATAGACAAGACCATCTGATTTTTCTTACAAGTGATGACCTAGTTACACTAAAAAGACTTTTCTAAATTATACCGTATCTAGAACACATTGAAAAACTAGAAAGTATAACTGGGCCTGGCAATCTAACTTCATCATCTATCATCATTCCATGATGCGTGCTTTATCATATACAATACACCAACCCGAGAAGTTAGCATATCAGACGATTTTTTGATGTGTTCACGAAACAGTTATTTTCATAATACTTTACGATTTTTAGCGCCAATCGCCATCTAAAACATGTCTGCCCGATGCGTAAAGAAATAAAAAAATATTACAGAGTCTGACAGTGCACATACGTATTTATTAAACACGCACAAACAGCTCTCAAAAAAAAAATCTCCGTTACTTTAAAGCCGTTCCGGTAGTATATTCTGAATGTACATTGACGATTTACAAGGATACAATGGTATAGCAGTTAATACAAGCAAAGCACGTCACTAACACTCATTACCGGTTTACCCTTGAAATGTCGACATACTTTTAATCGAATATTAGTTAAAAGTCAACGTTTTATATTTTTTCATTTCATCGAATATTCATTACGTGGAATGATTAGAATGAGTATTTTCAAAACATCGATTTTAAATTTCTGGAAATATTATTTAATAGACTATTTATTTGGCAGATATTCATTTGATATTTTATTATTTCATACTTTTTTGAATGTTGTAAAAGTTATATCATAGAATATTATTTTAATATTTATCATTTCACAACTTCAATAATATTACGTGAGGAACGAAACGCAATATACTCGCGGACAGATGTGGGTAGATGTTAATTTGTTTAGTAATCAATTTAACAGTTGCTTTTTATATAGCAAGCAAGACTTTTAGGGTGGTCATAAAAAAAATACCTAACACCAAAGGCTAATGCGGGAGCTTCGCTACGCTACGCTCCCGCATTACCGCCCAGCCACGACTTCGCGCGTTTGGCGGCGCGGCAAGCGTTTTCTGTGTTCATTGCGCGGACGAGACGCTCGCCGTACAGTGGTTACCTGGCGGCACACGCAATGAACTGATAAAACGCTTGCCGCGCCGCCAAACGCGCAAAGTCGTGGCCGGGCGGTAAGCCTTTGAACCTAACCAACCTATCCGAGTAGCTTCCGCTCCGATCCGTCTTGCTCGCTCGCTGTAATAAAACGAGATTTACTTATCTGCGTTTTTTTAAACTTTGTCTTAAAGTACCTGACATTTTATGCACAATAATAAATTAATAGTTATCACTAAAACTAGTAAAATATTATATTGTTACAATATGTAATCGACTATGAAATAAAAGTGTTTTATAATAATACATCGATGAAATAAACAGCGATATTTAGTTGTTCTGTCTCATGAATAGATATAGATGATGAAATGTATTTTTAAGCAAATAATAATCCTTGTACTGTTGTTCTTACAATTGTTTTAATATGTAATGACTAGTCGATGAAATGAAATTACTCCAAAAGAAAATATTAGTATGAAATATTCGTAGGTATATCGTTTTCGATTAAATGAAATTCGACAAATAGTTATCACTCATTACTCATTACCTCGATTGATTCAGCATTGGCGTCCGGTACTCCATCTGCCGTGGACATCTGAGGCGAGCTATCAAGTTCGACAGTCAAGCTGGTGGGTGCAACGAGGGCAGACCGCATACGAATGCCGTGCGATGCGCGTGGCTTCTCGATAAGCGAACGCACGAAGCCATGGCGTATCTAATATGCACGTGCGTAGTGTTAAAATAAAGAATAACCCTCATTCATTAACAGTTAATCTTCTGTCGTAGGGATAATGACACCAGAAAACAATTTGCAAGACGCAAGTTCAGTAAAAAAAGTTATTTCTCCCCTTTAGCCGTGGTCCCACTGCTACGACTGACAGTGGGTCCACGGATTTTTTTTCCGTAGGCCCACTGCTCTAGTTTTAATTTGTCGTTTTCAATCCGGCTGTTTCCGTGAGCCCACGGGTCTTAGCCATGAAAACCAGACTAATTTTCAATTAACTGCAAAATCAGTTTTTGAGTTATTTCAAAACAAATAAATAGTGCATTGAGTTAGCATATAAGTGACGTCATAACTAGCAATAGCCATACAAAATCTATAGGAAAATTGTGTTTTGACAGCTCGTAAAAAGTGCGTCAGTTGATTGGTGCTAACATCATCTCTATTCGCAGGCGTCTAACTACTTTTACATGCCAGAGCACTATACTACAAAGTACAGTTCTACTAGCGTTTCAAGCGCTAATAGTATCCTGTCGCATATATTGAAGAAATAGGTCACAACGAGCGGAAGATTTTTATAAAATAATACAGTGTGCTTGCAGTACAATTTCAATTTTTTAAGGGACCATGGGCAAAAATGTCCCCACTCACCATTAGACACGAAATACATCTGTATTTCCAGATAAATACAACCTAGGACTCTTTAAGGCCTTTGACCTTTGGCCTCATCTTCACTTTTCATCAGGTGGTCAATCAAGGGTCAGTTTTATGCAAAAAAAAATTAAGATCTTGGTGACCTGATATTCTGATATTCTTTTACTTTGACGAGGATCCCTCAAATGTCATATGCGTTTATGTTCGCCCTATGCTAGTAACATAATGATTCTGTAACTTTTTCCTCTAACTGACAATTAAATAAGCAAAAAAAACAAAAACAAAATACTATACAATAAAACCCCACACATAGAACGATTATACAAACAAATTTGCTCATAGTCCTTTCGTGCTGACGTTATGTTACTGATAGCATAGAGGATAAACACATCCAACGGGGTGTCCAATTTTACTTCAAACCATGTATATGAACCCAGATGGGTTGACTATGAAAGGAATACTTTAAAATAATAAATAACTTAATCGAGTTTCGTACAAAACTAGGGCTAGCGTTGTTATAAAGAAAGTGAAACTAACAGTTACAAGCATAATTTAGAGAGGTACGTTAAATTACTGCTTTCTGGCAATCGCACTGAGTCGGAGAAACTGAACCACAGTGAAACCATTTCGCTGCAAATGTGTTATTGTTATTGCCAAATCATAGAACGGCCTCAGAAATCAGGGTGCGGTAAAAACACAACCTGTAATTGTCGAACAGAGTTGGGCATTATTTACTTTTTTTTTCTACTTAATTATCCATATCCATACTACTTAATATTAATAATGCGACAGTGTGTGTGATGCGAAATTAAACACGCATCTTATCGATAATAAATAACTTGGATATACTAAAACAATGTAGGTACTTGAAGAAAAAATAAATGCTAGATATAACGAGTATTCAAATATTTTCTGGTGTATCTTTATTTATAAGAGAATAACGTGATTGAGTGACTGACTGTCAGCCAATAGACAGCCTAAACCAATGGAGCTAGCTAAAGATTTGGGCAAACATAATTTATTCCTTGAGGGTCATAGAGTGGCACTAAAAAGAGTTTTTCTAGCTAAATTTTTGTCTTCTATGGGAGCAAAGGCGCGGGATAAAGTTAAAGGATTTGTCACAATGGATGCGTTCTGCGGTCGCGGTCAGGTCAAATTGAACGCAACCCTCATTATGTATGAACAACATTGTCGGTCTCTACAAATCATTTAGTGTATTGATAATCTGTCAAACGTGCCATGCACATTGTGCGAAAGCTTTTTGGCATTAAAATGACGTCAAATAAGACGTTAATTTTTATGTAACCTAGTCATAAAAAACTGTGTTAGTCGAACATAGAGGCAACGAACGCTATTTCGTCACTACCTTGAAAAAAGCTCGTCTCTCAAAATCGATAATCTGGCTAATTGAACTTTACTGAGTGTGCAATAAAGATCAGTTTGGTTTACATATTGATTTGAGATACGAGATTTTTTCAAAGTAGTGACGATTTGTACCTACACAGTGTGTACCTACATACTCAGTAGCGATGGGCGTTAAACGTCCATCCATGTAGAATCAACGTTTGGACGGTCCATCAACCGAGCGTCGACTAGTCGAATTCTTAGACGGCTAAACTAAGAGTTCACAATCGTTCATATCTACTAGGAACGCAACGTCGACAAAAATAGACAAATAGACAAAAATCATAGTTGGTTTACCAACCAACTATAATTTTTGGATGTATGAATAAACTGTACCCAGTTCATTCATACAACCAAACACATTTGAATTATGTTCCATTATGTTATAGAGCTCATATTTGAATAACAAGTTGTACTGTAGACTAGACTACGCGAATGTTTGTATCGGATGTGTGGATGTTTATTACTCTTTCACGCAATATCTTTTTGACAGATTCTGATGAAATTCGGCACACAGATAGTTTATAGCCTGGATTAACATACAGGATACTTTTATCCCGGAAAATTGCATAGTTCCCGCGGGATATCGATAAACGAACTCTTCGCTTCGCACACCGAGTCGTGGTCACCAGCTAGTAAATGTATATATTGTACCGCAGGCACACTGTTTCGATTTTAAAATCCTCACACTGTAGCTCAATTATTCAAAATATGCAACAGTTTACTGATAGCAGATAGAAACGCTAGTAGAACTACGGAAATACATTACGGTAGTCATTATAATTATGATTAGATTTCATTGCATTTTTATCACGAAAAGATCAAAGTACTACCAGCCAATTTGATTTCTAGGCCACCATGGAACTTTATCGTCATGACATTTACGTCCTTCGATATAGAAAAATAAAATAATTTACTATCAAAAGGGTCTATGGTGGCCCAGTGTAGATACATTGAAATTACAAGTAAATAAAACATTCAATTAACTTTGTCTCAAAAGCGAAACACATTAGTGATTTATCTGTATTAATCTCGACTCGTATATACTACACGGTCGTATTAAAATAAAACATATTTAATACAATCGTATGATACTTATCATTTATCAACGTAAACGCGAAGATCCCTTTTATGACAAAATCTTTGTAAGTATTCACTACTGTACATGTTACAAGTAAAATATAGTTCGTACAATCAGCACTAGAAGTTGATGAGGAATATTTTATTATCTTGACAATAAAATCGTGTCATCTTGAGCACCAAATTCAATCATTTACTTCTGCTGCCGACTGAAAGACATGCAGTAATTTATACGATCGTACACACACCAAAACATTATATACAACGTTTTATCGCGTTGAATACTAACCTTTATGTTGAACTGCGCAATGACAGGCTTGTGGTCACTCAATGTATAAAATGGCACGTGGTTGTAAGATAAAAGATCTGCCCGCAGTGTTATATTCTCATAGTTGTTGGCGATCACTTTGTACAGTATTCTATCGGTCCATGATGGTTTCCGTCTGAAAAATGGATAAACAGAGTTGTAGACATGTACGCATCAGAGTTGGAAAAAAATATCTATTTACGAATAACCGGGAAGAGAACTAAATTTATCGTTATTTAAAAAACTTAATTTTTTTTTAATGATCGTCCTTCTATCTTGTCACTTTGTGACCTCTGCTCCTAACTAAACCCATGTCTAAAACCAGACAGTCACCTGTTTACTCCATTTTTAGTACTAAGAACTGAGCAAATGCTCAGTCCATCTCCATTTTAATTGGTCGATATAGGATGCCTGTTAGTTTTATTTTGAATTTGATGTCTGTATTCCTGACTTTGCCTTTTTGCTTTAGCCCTAATATACTCCTTTCCATTGAAAAATAATCGTCAGTAGGTAAGTAAAAAACTAAAGAGTTTAGTGTAATCCTCACTACGTATCACAAGGGAAGAAGACGCTTAAAAAGTGGCTAAAAACAGTACGTCATGAATGGCTAATTTACAAATAATTTAACATTTGCTTATGACGTTATTACAATCAGTTGATTTACTACTCCGCGGTCTGTAGCTTTGTTGACGTTAATATGCAAAAGTAAATACCTACAACATAAATTAAAATTTGACATGTTGAACACAGGAACATATCGCATACCTACTGGTAACATTAAGGTAATTGCTTACACAAACGAAACATTTCCTCTAAATACATTGGTTTACCTATTTACTACCTGGTTCGAAAACTACGCATAATTAATATCAAGGTCGTCCATTGGTATCGATTTGAACAGTAATATCGGGATCTTAATCATTTATCAGTAACTGGCCCGCCCGACCCCGGCGGTGAACTACTAATTAAAAAAAACTTTCTTACAACCCTCTCAACAGTTACTAATACAACAAAAAAGAATTAAGCAGATAGGTGCAGCCGTTCTAAAGTTATACGCGTACGTATACATTTTCTCCAATTGATTTTTATTTGGGTTCCGTACCCAAAAGGGGCCAACGGGACCCTATTACTGAGACTCTGCTGTCACAGGGCTCTATCTCTTGAACCGTAATAATAGCTAGAAAATAGAATTTTTCACCGACTATGTACTGCTAGGGCCGCTACTTACATTTATCATTTAATTCTTTAAAACTATGTAAACTTTGTAATACCTAAATGTATCGTGAAAATATATTTTTAATTCTTTATACAATGAGCTCATTTAATGAGGATTCTATTCGATGATTTTTATTTGTATCTTTTCCTGTCAACTGTATTTCCTGTGTATCGAATATGATTAAATAAACATCTCTCTCCCTCTCTCTCGTTTCTAAAAATCCTGACACTTCCCAAGTCCGGCCGCAATCCTGGAATAGGGTCAAAATCCCGACGTGTCATGATAAATCCTACTCGGAATTGTAAACTATAATACAAAGATTTAGATACTTTACTGAATGTAAACAAACATCAGCTGCCAACACGGCCAAAAGTTATGGCGTCGGGTTAACCAGCCAAATAATGCAATATTTGTAATTGACTTTCACGCGTCACATTTACGACGTACTCTTTAGTTTAGTAGCATAATATGGAGTTAGTTTACATTTAATAAAATACCTAAACCTTTTAGTATAACCATTTTTTTATTCTTTCACGGGAGCAAAGTTCATACAAAATCAATGAGGAGTTGCGTTTTGATAGCTCATAAAAAGCATGCCAATGAGGGTTTTTGGAACAAGCTATTTGGCCCTAGTATCGTGAGGTCAGTTTGGCAACTTTGACATTTGTGTCACGGATTTGTTCCTAATTCGTCATATTTCTGATTGGTCACTTTCCTAAGTGGTCATATTCCTAAATCGTCATAATTTCTGATTCGTCATATTCCTAACTAGTCATTGTACAGTCAAATGAAATCGTGAATACGTGCGTGTGTGTACGCGTGTCGTGAACACTTAATTAGTTCTACGGTTATTAGACAGTAATTTACTCAAGGCGGAGTCCACAAGAAATGGCAAATAATGTAAAGTTTGTGCAGGCAAATGTACATGGCATGACGAGTAAAATAAAGTGTCGAATTAGGAATATGACCAATTATGAATATGACGAATCAGGAAGAAATCGTGTCAAGATTAGGATTGGTTTAAAGTAAATTAGGTAATCGCTACCAACACTGTTACGTTAATTAAACAGATTTCACGATACTAACGCCATTTATCGACGTTCCACCTGTCAGAAACCTTCACTATGCCTATTGAAACTGATTGCATTACTGATTAGATCAAGTGAGAGCCAATGCGCAATCGCCCAGCGGTTCAATTACAAAGGCCTAGCTAGCAATTGATAAATTTACAAGGTAAGACAATTTAGTATTTGAAACGGTTATAAAACGCTTAAAACAACATTATTTTCAGTCCTCTAGATACTCGAAACAATAAATGGGACAGCCTCGGAACCAAACAAAAAACATTTTTTTCCAAAATGGGACCACACGTGTGGGTGAAGACCAAAAAGTTGCACACTGTTAAAGCTGCATTAGCAAGTAGTTACAATTACCATTAACTTTTTCCATTGTGACACGAAAATTAACTATACATGGCGAAATTTTAAAACCTGATACATAATATGTGATTAAAAAACCATACATTTTATGGATAATTTTCGTGTCACAATGGAAAAAGTTAATGGTAATTTTAACTACCTGCTAACGCAGCTTTAACAGTGTGCAACTTTTTGGTCTTCGCCCGCGTCGCTTTTATCGATGTACGGTCGGCAAAGACAGTGGTCTACCAGTTTTGGTAAAATTTCGCTAAGGTTGACATTTCTAACTGAGTGAAAAGTCATTAGCCACACTGTCATCTCATCATATTATGGCAAAGGAAAAACGACCGCGTTGCATCACGACGTGCAAATTAACTTCAACCGTAGGGTGGTAGACCGTATTTTTGACCGACTGTACACAGGCAAATAAAAATACATAAAAACTAAATAAAATCTCCTGTTTCAGTCAGTTAACTAGGTCCAACTTACTTCATGTCGTAGTCGTCCGAGCCAGTATTAAATTTGTACGTCGGAGGGAATTTGATCTCGGGTTCACTGAACTCCGCGAAAGCCTCGTCGCTCTCCATAACAGCCAGCAGCTGATCGTGCTTTAGTAAGTTTGTGTAAACGTCTTTCTCCACCTTTTTCAGAGCTGTAACTATTTCGTCCGAAGTCGGACTACTGCCAGCAGGATGGTCCGTGCGGAAATTTAAATCTCCTATCCAGAATACGTAGCTGAAATAAACAAAGACGTATTAGAATAAATGTTGAAAGGTTGCTGTATATCTAATATATAAAATTCTCGTGTTACGGTGTTTGTTATCGAACTCCTCTGAAACGGCTTCACCGATGTATATGAAACTTTTTTCTCTATACTCGGTAGGTCTGAGAATAGGTCGTAGGTTATTTTTCTTCGCAGACGGAGTCGCGGGCAACACCTAGTCTAATATCTAAAAATCTCGTGTCACGGTGTTTGTTATCGAACTCCTCCGAAACGGCTTGACCGATTCTTATGAAACTTTTTTATCTGCATTCGGTAGGTCTGAGAATAGGTCTTAGGCTATTTTTTATTTCTAATCTTCGCGGACGGAGTCGCGGGCAACAGCTAGTTTAACTATTTAAGTATTTAATTTCTATCCCGGGAGTTAGCACTTTCTCGGGATAAAAAAGGAATAGTCTCTAGCTCATAGTGAAAATAAACGGATCACTCACGTCTTACAACGAGTTTAACTCGACATGTTTCGGGCTAATCCGTAGCCCTTCCTCTCGGAGTCGCACGTCACGGCGGCTGCCAAACGTGCACACATGTCGTGTACATGTCGAGTTAAACTCGTTTTAAGACGTGAGTGATCCGTTTATTTTCACTATGAGTGAGTCTCACGATATTTTCATGTTTATAGTCTCTAGCTATCTATTAGTAAAAGTATTTTTGAAATAGGATCAGTAGTTCTATGGATACTATTCTTGGCATCCGATTTTGATCGGCATTTAAGGTTTTTAAGATAAACACGTTACAAATTAACTAATCAATGCTTAACCTCCTGAGGTCCGATGTCCTATTATTAGGACTTATTCTAATGTGACATTGAACTCAACTCATTAGTGAAAAAGTTTAAATTTCATTGAACAAAATTTGAAGTGGGCGGCAGAAGGTTTAATGTTTAGTGTGTGCGCGTCGATAGCAACAAGTTCGTGTGCTAACACTGCTAAATAAACTAACCTTCCGCGAGATGCTGCAAAATATTATCATGACTATACTTCGTTTTTTTAGCATTAGAAATAAGATAAACAATCAGTCTTTTTATTGAAAAACGCTTTTTAAAAAATAGTAACTATTTCTTATGAAACCAAAATAATGGTCATAAATAACCATATTTCCTTGCTAATTGTTACTGTGTCCGCTGGGTGCGGAACATTCGACGTTGAGATGAGGGTTTGAGGTTAGGGAAGAAAATGAGACTTACAGGTGAGCTGATGATGGCGTCGTACGGCGTAGATGAGCTGAGGGTGATGATTCCTTTCACCAAGGATTGAGCTGGATGATTTCACTGCACCACATATGTATCACGAGACACTTTAAGTACCGGCCGGTATACGTGAGTAAGCGAGAGGCGCGAGTCGAGAGACGAGCAACGATACGTGTTGACGGTACGGCGATAATTTTCAAGTGCTTGAGCGAATGTATGCCGGCGCGCGGGTGACCGGGAACGAGAGTCAATTGAATCTTTGACGCAACTGTCATACGTCGCGCTTGGCGGGAACATCCTGGGGGGCCCGGGGAAGAGCCTCTTCTTGAGCTGAATCCAGTGGAAGCCTTGCTATCTTGAGCACAGGTCTGCGCAGGTGTCCGAGTGCCGTGTCCAGATCCACAACTCGAATCACTCCATCCTTGCCAGGTATTGTGCGGGTAATTCGTCCCAGCTTCCATTGGAGCGGGGGCAGATCATCTTCCTTGATGAGTACGAGCTCGCCAACTTGAGGAGGTGAGGAAGGGGAGAGCCATTTGGAGCGGGTTTGAAGGGTATGGAGGTAGGATCTGGTCCACAGTGTCCAAAAGCGTTGAGATAGAGCTTGTATGAGCTGGAAGCGTTTAAGAGCAGACAATGGTCTGTCGTCAAAGGACAGTTCGGGCAGAGCAGTGAGCGGACGACTTAACTAACCTAAAATATTGAGCCGATTAAATTACGTTTGCGCTATTAACGTAACTAAACACCAAGAATAGGCAGTTATACTTAAGTATCTAAATATTGTTTTGACAAAAAATGATGCAACGGCACCGCGCACCGGTTGAAGCGATTCTAGTTACCGCGGCCGTAATTATTTTATAGACACGAATTCTACACACTTATAACAACAAATGGTTGGCTTTGACAAATCGTAAATACGTTAAGATATAAATGGGGATGGATAATCAAGGGCAGACTATACCTATACCTGATACCTGTGCCAGTAGGTAGGTAGTAGGTAATAGAAAGTTCCAGAGATAATGGACGATATACTTTGGCTAGGCAATGTAATGAAATACGATACTCGTAGGTATTAGTACGTAGTGGGATGCATCTACCGTAATTACACGGGTCAAGGTCACGGGCAGAATGTTCGGGAAGAAATACGAAACAAAAATTGTTATTTTTTGAAATGTGGGTAAGAAAATGTGGGCCAACAATAGTGGGCTTAAGTGGGACTAAAATTATGTCCACAAGGGACCAGTTGAAAGAATCGAAGCACGACAAAATGTTTAATATGTACTTTAAGGTTAAGGTTGAATGAGCCGGATTTTTATCGCAATAGGGGGCCTACGGGGAAACCGTTTATACACAGGGGGCCAGAAAATGTCCACAGGGACCAGTTCAAAGGATCGAAGGACCAGAAAATGTGTCCGCTGGGTGCGGAACATTCGACGTTGAGATGAGGGTTTGAGGTTAGGGAAGAAAATGAGAATTACAGGTGAGCTGATGATGGCGTCGTACGGCGTAGATGAGCTGAGGGTGATGATTCCTTTCACCAAGGATTGAGCTGGATGATTTCACTGCACCACATATGTATCACGAGACACTTTAAGTACCGGCCGGTAAACGTGAGTAAGCGAGAGGCGCGAGTCGAGAGACGACCAACGATACGTGTTGACGGTACGGCGATAATTTTCAAGTGCTTGAGCGAATGTATGCCGGCGCGCGGGTGACCGGGAACGAGAGTCAATTGAATCTTTGACGCAACTGTCATACGTCGCGCTTGGCGGGAACAGTTACATATTTGCTGTGATTTATTTTTCAAAAGTGTTTTTCAATAAAAAGACACTTCAAGATCGCTTACCTTCTTTCTAATGCTAAAAAAAAAACGAAGTTTAGTTTGGCTCGACGCGCGGTTACAATTAAAACATGGTGACGATTGTTTACTGCTGGGTTTACATGAGCTTAGTTGCTAATGCTTAGTACTCGTCACATTACACTTGTCAGATGTATGTAAACACTCGACATTGTTGTACAAGTACTTAGTATAAGTGTAACCTGACGGCCAGATGGCCTAGATCTTAGAGAACCTGAGTACGAAGCTTGAGGACCCGGGTTCGTTTCCCGTGTCGGGGCAGATATTTGTATAAAAATACGAATGTTTGTTCTCGGATCTTGAAGTTTATTATGTATTTAAGTATGTATCTATATATATATATATATATATGTATGTTTATCCGTTGCCTTAGTACCCATAACAGAAGCTTTGCTTAGCTTACTTTGGGACTAGGTCAATATAGGTGTGAATTGTCCCGTGATATATCTATACATATAATAAATCTGTAACAAGTCGGTGTCTGTACATTGAAGATATTTGAGAAAAATTGTCACTAGGGCTATTTATTAGCGCAATAGAACCCAAAACAATGATTTTTAGAATTATTGTCTGTTTGTCTGTTTGTCTGTTTGTCTGTGCGTTTGTGCGCGCTAATCTCAGAAACGGCTTAACCTAGAAGGATGCGGTTTTCACTGATATGTTGGTATTTTCTTGGATTAACATTTAGTGTTTGTTTCATTTGAATCGGTTCACAAACAAGAAAGATACGCCTATTTTAAGAATTTATCGAACAGGTTTTTTGTTTGAACGCGCTAATCTCAGGAACTACTGCTCCGATTTGAAAAATTCTTTCAGTGTTAGATAGCACATTTATCGAGGAAGGCTATAGGCTATATATCGTCACGCTAACACCAATAGGAGCGGAGCGGAAGAATGTTTCCAAATCGGGGGTTTTGGAAATAAAACGTCTATATCTCGGGAACTACTGCTCCGATTTGGAAAATTCTTTCAGTGTTAGATAGCCCAGTTAGAGCTAGGCTTGAGAGCGGGTTGGGGCGGGTTGGGAGCGGGTGGGGGGGCGAGTAGGGAGCGGGTTTGGGGCGGGTTGGTAGCGGGTTGGGAGTGGGTTGGGGCGGGTTAGGAGCGGGTTGGGAGCGGGTTGGGGGCGAGTTGGGAGCGGGTTGGGGGCGGGTTAGGAGCGGGTTGGGGGCGGGTTGCGAGCGAGTTGGGGGCGGGTTGGTAGTGGGTTGAGGGCGGGTTAGGAGCGGGTTGGGGGTGGGTTGGGAGCGGGTTGGGAGTGGGTTGGGGGCGGGTTGAGAGCGGGTTGGGGGCGGGTGGGGGGTGAGTTGAGAGCGGGTTGGGGGCGGGTGGGGGGTGAGTTGAGAGCGGGTTGGGAGCGGGTTGGGGGCGGGTTGAGAGCGGGTTGGGGCGGATTGGGAGCGGGTTGGTTTATTATGAAGTTTCACTTCTTCCGGAAGGATCTAAGGAGAGCCATAATTGATGAAAAAGCAAATTGGGTAATAAAATAAGCTACCCAAATTACTAATTCCACGCGGACGGAGTCGCGGGCAAAAGCTAGTAGGTAAATATATTTTTTTTTAACTGCAAGTGCAAGTGTTTAGTGATTAGGTTTTTCCTTAATTTCTTGAAGTGCAATGTCTTTCTATTCGATCAGCAGCACGGTGAATGTTCAGCGTTGTAATGGCGTTTTTTTTCGTCATTACCGTTTCAGCAAATATTTTTAAAAGAAATGATACTCATGGTTAACTTTTTATGAAAACTACAAACAGTAGGTACCGATGTTAAATCTAGGTTGGTCAAAGATATCGCGACTTGTGTTTTCGTTGTGGCAATAATCGTGGGATGGTAATGATGTAACCGAGCGCGGATCCTGCCGTTTTACCAAATTATTTTTCGTCGAATGTTTAATTTGCCAAATGTTTCATTTCCCAAACCTCGATTTTTACCGAAACCAAAAATTTTTCTCGGTGTATTATTTTATGGTTTTATAGAATACAGTAGGTTAGGTTAGGGTTGTCTTGTGACAATTCTGAGAAATATATGGTTTCGGATAAAATCGAGGTTTGGGAAATGAAACATTTGGCAAATGAAACATACGACGAAAAATAATTTGGTAAAACGGCAGAGACCCAACCGAGCGGTCAAAATGCTTGAATATATTATGTACTTAGGAGAAGGAATTATTACGATAATTCCCTGCTTGTCTTTCAAACTAAATACAAACTGAAATATAGATGCACAGAAAAAACCCCAGAAAAAAGACCAATGCTGGAAATCGAACCCAGGTCCTCAGCGTTCCGTGCTGCGTGCTTACCCCTACACCATCACTGGTCTTCCCTGCTTGTGTTTGTGTTCCCTGTGCGCTACAATTTGACCG
Source organism: Archips crataeganus (assembly GCA_947859365.1). NCBI lineage: Eukaryota > Metazoa > Arthropoda > Insecta > Lepidoptera > Tortricidae > Archips > Archips crataeganus. Next base: position 12,909,076 of record OX402057.1, on the reverse strand, counting down.
TCACGAAATTGAAGGTTTGGTCATTTATTAAGAGGATACGATGGCTGAGAGACTTTTGAGTAATAGGTATTTTAATGAAATGTCGCTGTCTCGCCCGAACCCCTCCGTGTCAGTACAGCGAGAGCGGGACAACTGCAGCTCAGACCGTTAATAGGCGCGTAAAATTGATCAAAACAGCATTTCGTAGTCCCCTGTTTTCTTCTCGAAAACTGGACCAATGAAATTATTTTTTTCTAAAATAATTAGAGGACAGATTTAGCTATGCCCCTATGTTTACCTTTTTTTGTTTATATGAGGGTTTCTTTTCTGATGAGTGTCTGAAAATGACGTTGAAATTGGGCAATTTTTTCAGTTTTTGAAAGGTCATATTTCTTATGAACTAAAACAATTACTTTGCTCACCCGCGACCTTACAATAGTTACGTTTATGCAAGAAATGTGCGTTCATGCAGTTCCTCCACCTTCACACTGTACGAACACACACAAATCACATAAACCCATAAGTGGTGTGTGTGTTCGTACAGTGTGGAGGCGGAGGAACTGCATGAACGCACATTTCTTGCATAAACGTAACTATTGTAAGGTCGCGGGTGAGCAAAGTAATTGTTTTAGTTCATTAATATGGACCTCCGCAAAGTAACGCCTGATTCAATAAATCATATTTCTTATGTTAATTGAAATATGGAAAAAAAAACGAAACATAGGGTATAGCTGTGGTAGATACAGATTATACAGTAAAAAATATTGGCTCTAAAGCCATTATCCAGGGAGGAAACAGGGGACTACGTTTGTATGGAGAAATGGTGCGCATCGTATCCTCTTAAGCAAGCGTGCTCTATCTTCACCAACCATCAGGCGCGATCTATTCTAAAAACTCATTCACTAAAGAAAGCTGAACTTTTTATCACAGAAAACTGCAAAGTTCCGCGTAAGGCAGGCAAACTTGTAGTCAACAGTTAGTTATGCACAAAAGAAGTACACTCATTAGGAATTCCTAACTTCTATGAACTTATAACTATGATGAACATTCTAAACTAGGTCAAAGAGTGTGGTTAGGTCCGTTTTTTACATTTTCCCTAACATTAAACGTACGTTGTTTTTCAAAATAAAATTTTATTGACAAATTGATCCAATACGCACATGAACACTAGTTTTTAGGTGATAACAACAAAGTGATCCTATAACGGTTCCTTTTTTTTCCTTTTGAGGTACGGAATCTTTAAAAAAAATCAAATAAAATACTAATACAATAATGATATTTGTGGCAAAATGGCAAGTTTTTTGTTATCTTGGAGCTGCGAAAGTCGTCGAACTTGACACTCATCTTACTTTATTTTTCAAAACGCGACTTTTTTGGAAGTCAAGTCATAATTTTTAAACTTATCTAAATGTTTACTACCTTGACTATAGATAATGATAACGTATGCATGATGGTTTACTGATAAATCACTGATATCATTATTGTGTTCAAATATGTACAGCTGCATTTGATTAAGAATGTAACTAAGGATAATAGATTAAATTGAGATTGGGTACATACGTGCGTTTTTGATTGTGAGACCCTAACACGAACATGCAATGTAAAAATGTAAATAAATGGATTTTGAACATACATTTGAAGAGAAACCAGAAGAAAATTAAAAAAAAAGTTTTACAAACTGTAAAAAAGTTGTACAGTCGACCAAGTAAGTGCTTTACTATTTTTGTGGCAGTTCATACATGACAATAATAACAATAAGGCTGTTTGTCACATTGACTTACCTACATGTGAAAATAGTCTCATGTTTTCAATCCTACAAGCGACATTGAAATTTAGGGTGGTAAAGGAATTACTTGGTTGACTATACTCACACTAAATGAAAGGGTTTGGTTGGAGTGATAGTCGGAGATTTTACAGGTGTACGTGCACGAAATCAATGAGAACAATAAATTAATTTAACTATTGAAGACGTGAATTATGAATCAGATACAGCAGGCGTGAGCCGCAGTATTTTAAATAGTGATAAATATTATGCTCCCACCGCTTCCACATGGCCAAAGAATAATTATATTTACTAACATGGCAACAAAAATGCCACACAACCACCGCCAAATCCTATTTGAGGTTTACCTATGACGTATAATGTATATTTATACCTAGTACAAAACTTGCGAAATACCTACTCGTTTATTAAATATACATAATAATGTATCGATTGCACGTGCATAACAAACGGTGAAAACTTTGTCGATGAGCTAAAGCGTCAAGGGCACGCATTAAGGTCAAGGAAGAAACGGGATTCACGCGATGCGTACATCGGAATCGGAATTAATAAGAAAATTTTGCAGTAAGTAGGCACGTTAAAGCCTCATTTTAGACAATATCGTTCATGTTTAGTTACATTGCGGGCGCGCGCGGATGTGGATTTAAAGGCGATCATTCATCGACAGCAATGTACCGTACTCGCTTGTTACGCTTCGCTCCGCCTCCGTCTAGAAGGCTGAAGTCTAATTCATTACGTTCAAAGTTATGTCAGACAGTAAGACGGGGCGGGATGCTAATGGAAAAATATGTCGCACTCAAACATAATATCGAAGCGACATAGTTAATAGTAAGTATAGGATGGTCATTATAATAGTCCTGTAAGAGGGTTTGTTAGGTATAAGTTTAACATGTGCTTCTTTCTTTGTTCCTCCGTATCTACTTATTTATAAAAACTACTAATTAAACCCTTTTTAGCTAACGATTACGGGACTTATTCCAAAGTTTAATTTCATATTTTAAAAGTCATTTCTGAATTTTAATAATACTATATTATCTTGATCTGTGACATCTCAAATGATGTTGTCAGCAAATCCAATCCTAATGGAGCGAGCGAGCGCTAATCGCGAGCGGAGCGTCTCCGTTTCAACTTCGGCACAAATGCTTCGTAGGTCTGTCCGGATGTCCGGCCTTTCTCCTCTATTTACATGGTAGCAGATTCGGTCATTTGATGGAATTTTTTGTCGATTCAGTTTTTGGATTTTTTCAAAATGTCAATAGGGGTTGAAAACGCAAAAATCTTATTTCAGCAATTCCGGGAAGTCTACGGCTCACAAAGCCGACAGTGTTTTTCGAAACGTATACTAAAAGTGAAGCTACAGCTCTGCTACTGTTATAATTAGTACTACTCACTCGTGATACAATATGTTCGATGTCTCCGAGACATGATAATTGTGGTATTTGATGATAGTGTTGTAGTCATTGACGCGGTCAGCGAGCAAATGCTCGTGCGCCGTCAGATGGCAGTTGACGAAGCACACTGAGCACCCGTAAATGTTGAATCTTATGCTCACTGCGCCTTTGTTGCCCTAGAAATAAAGAACACTTTAGAGAACTTCTAACTCGCTACGCTATACTATTGACATGGGACGACTTCATTGTGAAAACGTGAGGTGGTTTCTCGTGCCTGCAGTGAGTTCGTAGTTGGGAAAAAAGGAGAGCGCTGCCACAGATTATATAATACTTACTAATGTGGTTAAGACACGAACTGTGTTTCTCAACCCAGAATGAACGACAATTAACACGATCTGATAATTCAAACCCTCATGTTATTGCCATAAGGGTTTGTTTCAATTATTAGGGGCCGTATCTACATTAACCGCAACCATGGTTACAACGCAACAGAGGTGCTACCATGCCATTCCTTTCACTCTTATGTTTAGTACTATTAGCCTGAATGGAACGGCACGATGCGAAGTTTGACAATGGAATTTAGTGGTGTAAAACCAGATTCGACACTCGCGTTTGATAGCCGGTATATTTGCCCCCTAACCTCCTCACCGTCAACGGTGTTAGTGGCAGTCACAGAGTACATTTTCGAGTGGCAACTGCCAAAGACAATAGAATCATTACGTGTCAATTAAGTATAGCGGTAGGGAAGTACTCTATTGTATTGTGACGAAGTAATAGCGGTATTACCGTGGGTATTACCAACTCTCGCTTCGTCCCGCGGGAAAAGCTGAAGGGCGTCTACGAAATTATAAATTCGAAGTTCCTTTCACTCTTCTGTTCAATACCTAGTATAAACGTGGACGGAACGGGACGAAAATCAAATTTCGTAGTATTAGACCTGGATCCTATTCTAAAACCGGGCATGGCATTGCATTTGCATTAAGGCCGGCGCAAACCAGATGCGTGTGCGTGACGTGACACCAGTTGTATTAAATTGAACTGTAAGAAAGATGGTGCACAAGATGCGTGCATACAGTTTCATTCATTACAACTGGTGCGTGACCAGGTATGTAGGTAAGTTAGATTACTAGGTCCACTCCTGCTGGCTCGTGCTGAGGCACCAACTTCAAACAGATTAGTAGAAAGATATTTTCATGCTTATTGTGGTCGGTTCAATCAATTATTATTTTATGTTTTTTTGGGGGTTTTTTGAAGGAGGTTTTATTTTTTATTTAAATTTTTTTTATTTCCAAGTTTTTTTTGGGTGTTTTTTGAAGGCGGTTTTATTTTTTATTTAAAATTTTTTATTTTTTTCTTTTTAGTTGTTGCTAATGGCCTGGACTGGCACTCTTTACTGACTGTACTTTTTGCCTCTGGTTACCAAAGTACTTATCAAGACGAATCAAACGAGACCAAACTTGATGGGGTTATGTCGTTTTACTACGGAGTTCTTATGGTCACCATCCAACTTCATTGTCAGACCCTGGTTACCATCTAGGACCAAAGTACTCGTTGAGACGAGTCAAATGAGTCCGTACTCGATGGGGTAAGTGCCGTTACTTTATGGAGTAACTTTGGCCACCTTCCAGCTCCATCATCAGACCCTGGTTACCATCTGGGATCAAAGTGCTCGTCAAGACGTTTCAAATGAACCCAAACTCGACGGGGTTGTGTTGTTTTATTACAGAGTTTCTATGGCCACCTTCCAACTCCATCATCAGATTAGCTCCATGTCACAATAATATTGCATTGTCACCTGATTTACACATGCATGTAAAATATGAAATCAATCAGAAACCGGGAAGTGAGTCAAATTCAACTTGCAAGATTTGACCCGTTGAGGAGTTCCGTTGGCCATCTGCGGTCTTCTTCATCAGATCTAGTTTACCAAATGACACTTTATGAATGCAAATGCTCGATTTGTCACTGAAAATACTAAAATCGCTTTACATTTCCCTTGAACTTTTGAAGAGTTCCTTCAATTCCTCATGGATCCCATCATCAGAACTGGATTCCGGTAACAACGGGACCAACCTTGAAGCATATGCTTTCAAACAACGAAAGAATTTTCCAAATCGGTTCATAAATGACGGAGTTCTGAGGTAACACACGTTAAAAAAAAAAAAAAAAAAAAAAAGAACATACAACCGAATTGAGAACCTCCTCCTTTTTTTGAAGTCGGTTAAAAATAGACAATAAGGTATTGATTTTGATGTGCTCTTTTCGAATTTCAACTTTGCCACCTCGTATGTTTGCCGCTCGCGCCGCCATAGTGAAAAATATGGCGTCTAATAGCAGTTTTTTGACGATATCTGCTTTCCGACTCATTGCACGATAAAAACTTGTAACAATGTACAAATTAAACTAGAAAAATTTTCCTACAATTCTGTCGTTGCAACTTTTTTCGTAAAACCAAATTTTTCGGCGCACGAGCGCCGCAAAGTGTAATGTAACACGCGATTTCGCTGATTATTCCGTTTCCACGCCACTTTGAGGTGAAGTACGCGGCGCGTTTTTACAGGCTGTTATTTAACTTAAAGGTGGCTAAAAGATCTCTGTAATGAAACAACATAGCCCCATCGAGTTTGGGCTCATTTCATTTGTCTTCACAAAATATCTGGACCTGGATGATGACCAGGATTTTTTTAATATAACTAAAAATAAAAATAAAGAAAATAAAATAAATAAATAAATAAATATTAGGGGACAATCTTACACAAATCGACCTAGTCCCAAACTAAGCAAAGCTTGTACTATGGGTACTAGACGACGATAAACATACTTATATAGATAAATAAATACTTAAATACATAGAAAACATCCATAACTCAGGAACAAATATTCGTGCTCATCACACAAATAAATGCCCTTACCGGGATTTGAACCCAGGACCACTTGCTTCGTAGGCAGGGTCACTACCAACTAGGCTAAAGCGGTTGTTTGATGTGCTCTTTTCGAATTTTGACTTTGCCACCTCGTATCTTTGCCTCTCGCGCCGCCATATTGGAAAAACGTGCGATTATTTAGTATGTCCCGCTTTCGGCGAAAGAATCACGCTTATTTTACTCAAAAAGTTTAAGAATCCCGCTTTGCCCAAAAAAAATGTAGCAACGGCAGCAACGCTGCTAACAAGGGTTATCTTAAAAACACTTACCCACATCCCTCCTAGCCCAGTCTTTGTATACTGCGCCTCTAAATCCCGTAGGTGTGTTATGTGTTTCATCTGTGTATAGACCAGAAGTAGAAGTCCTTGGAGTCGCATAGACTTAGCAATCACATAGTCTTGGCGGCACAGAATTTTATTAAATGTAGATGTCCATGGATCAGTGAACAATGAATCCATTACCATGTTCTGAGGTTGCGATTTTACCTCTTGCAATCTGAAACACAGATAAGTAATGTTGTTTTTGGTAATCTTGTGTCACAGTGTTTGTTACCAAACTCCTCCGAAACGGCTTGACCGATTTTTATGAAACATTTGTCTATATTTGGTAGGTCTGAGAATAGGTTGTACTCTATTTTTTATACTCCTATTCTTCGCGGACGGAGTCGCGGGCAACAGCTAGTAATATATAAAACTACCATGCAACTCCCGCAATAATTAATAATATAATGGTTAGAGACCAAACTGTACCACTAAGTGGTAGTTAACCAGACAAATCAATTGACTGAAAATGTTCTAAAATTTTCCATACACCATGGAACTCCATCTTGTATGGATAATTTTCATGTTAATTTTAACTACTGGCATTAAAGTTTCCAACTTTTAGAACTCCATATGTACGCAAACATTTTTATTAGGCAACCCAGAAAGTTTGAGAAGCATGAGTTTAGTATGATTTTGGATGCAACTCCTTACAGTATATATGGCATATAAGGTGCTAATAAATTAGGTACCAATATTTCCAGGGTGTAACTTACTCATCAAAACAAGTCACTTTCACTTAGACAACTTTTCAAAATTTAAAAAAAATGCAAACTTTTCATACATATCCATCCAAACGGATTACTGCTTTAGTAATGTTAAATCAAGATTTTTTTAATTTTAACCTTTTGACCGCCACGCATTGTTTTTGTTTGGAACAAAATTGATTCTTATGCGGATGTGGGTAGGTTTAATTTTGTATTACCGTACTGTTGTCTATAGCCGACGCTGGCAGTCAAAAGGTTAAAAAGTTGTTCAAATACATGTGACTTGTTTTGATGAATAGATTAAGCCATAGAAATATTGGTACCTACCCAATTTATTTTGTTAGCAGCCTGTATACAAATATTGCCATATGTGTCATTACTGATGTCACATAAAAAATTACATAACCCATAGGTATGATCAAACAATGTCTTCTCAAGTGAGTTGTGAAAACAGTTTGTGCAGACATGAACTGACAATCTTAGTCAGTTAGTAATATATGGTTATGGTTGGTTATGTTGGTGGCAGTTAGTAATATATTACACAACAGAAACTAAAATTCAAGTTAATTTATAAAAGATATCAGGTGCATAAATTACCACAAAATTCTTCCCAGAAAGGAAACAAATGCACCATTCAGTATTTCTTTATTTTTTTTAATTAGCTTATATTGCTGTAAAATTAGTGAGTTCAGTAAAATTTTATTATAGTATCTATAATGGTGTTAACTTTTCGGGAGTGTCACAGTGTTCATTGTTAAATGGAAAAATGCAATTTCTATGAATTATTATGATAGTTGCTACGTGTATGGCGTGTTTTTGATTATTTTTTAAGTCAAGAAAATTGTATAAAACTATACCAACCCAATAACAAAAAAATCCGGCAGAGGTTTGTTCTTGTTGAATTGCGATGGGAAATCCAGCAGAGCATTCAGGTCCTGTGTTGGTGGTTTTGTAGCCACATTCCAAGTCACAAAGTATAACCTGAGAATTTAAAAAAGAAAAGTTTTTTTTTAAAGTAGGTCAATACTAGAAAATTCAAACTGGGCATAGCTTAGTAACAGGATTATATAAATAACTTCTAACGATATCGATCTCCAGTGTAGGGCAAACTTTAATAGCCTTGACTTTGACGTAGGTAGGTAAATAGTATAAAAACTAGTTGCGAAGGCACTCACCTTAGGTTGTCCATATTTTCTTCCTATATGTTTTTCCAAGAGTTATCACTGTACGAATGTTAACTGTATCGATTGTATTAATATTTCCTAGAAATAGGAAAACAGGTTACAAACCCAATAAGATAAACAAGCCAGGTAGAGATAAGATAAAAGTGTTACAGCAAAAACTACAAGTTTTTTACACCACACTTTGCAATACACTTACTTATATTACTTAATTTAAAATATTTAAGTCTTCGATATTGGAGCTTTTTAGTTAAACACAATTCTTTAACGTTAGGCTACATTCAACTATAATTATATCGTGAAAATCGCATAAAGCTATCACGTACGTTCCTTTCACGCTACTAAATATAATATTTTAGCTTAGCAAGCAAGCTGTCAAAACGAACGAACGAACGAAACGAAACCTAAACGAACACTGTAATTGTGTTGCCAGCATAAAATGTGTGGTACCCGGCTAAACTGTTATGGTTCAAAGTCGAAAACGAAACCGTTAATTGGGAATGTTTAAAAAAAATCACCAGTGGTTTTTATATCTTTTTTGTATGGAAAAGTTAATTATATAAATAAAATAAATAAATATTAGGGGACAATCTTACACAAATCGACCTAGTCCCAAACTAAGCAAAGCTTGTACTATGGGTACTAGACGACGATAAACATACTTATATAGATAAACAAATACTTAAATACATAGAAAACATCCATAACTCAGGAACAAATATTCGTGCTCATCACACAAATAAATGCCCTTACCGGGATTCGAACCCAGGACCTCTTGCTTCGTAGGCAGGGTCACTACCAACTAGGCTAAGGCGGTCGTTAAAATGAAACTGTTTTCTACATTTTGTCATTTAGTTCACTACTTTTTTCAAAATTAATTATTGACACTATTTTGGTTGATGACGTCAGATTATAATTGAGGGCCACACTGCCAAATTTCTAAATCTATCTAAATTAAATGCGTACGATAAGGCACCCCCTTTTATTATTTTCTGCGTGTAGTGGTACACTGTAACTAGTGACACTAATGTCACTTTACTGGCGCTTTGAAAGTGCTAGATGTCAGGCAGCGGGTCCAAATCAAATTCCGTAGTATAATCCACACGTAAATTGTGAAGAATTCTAACCATACACAATAAAGTACAACTTGGACCAGTCACGCAATTTACACCAATGTCAAATGAAGGTCATCGCTTATTTGTAACGTAATAAATTCATTACATAATATTAAAATTAAATAACTACAGAAAATGAGTTAAAAAGCATTTATCTCGAAATGGTTTTCGATTTACTATACATTGCAAAAAAATAGAGATCCCCAATTAATGAAGTAAATATTTTTAATGCGCTTTGCTTGGATATTTTTTTACAAACTTTAAGCGGTTTTCTTAGTTTTCAAAATCATCTAGGTATATCTATAAATTTAATGCATTAACCTATCCAACTATTTTGTAATTTAAGTTAAAACATACAAATTGTGGTTCTGACCCTACTAGAGTGAGTACATGAGACGTTAAAAGCTAGTATTGTGTATTTTTATGTTTTTTGTCTAATAAATAGAAATTAGTCAATCATGACTTTGACCGACTAGCCGATAAGTCGGTTGTAAAGTGGCAGACTAATCGGCCAAACCGATCACGATTTCGGGGATTTCCGTGACGCTTTGTTTACAGGATTCGCGCGCAAGTTGCAACCACCATCCTGCGAACGTGTCAGAACCTGTTTTCTTTACATCATCATCATTATCATCCCAGTCTTAATGCAGGGCACAGGCCTTCTCTCTGAATGAGAGGGCTTTGACCATAGTTCCCGTGCGCCAGTGCGCATCGGGAACTTCACGTGACACACATCATCATTAAATTTCTTCAAGGGTGTATAAAGATTTCCTCGTGATCTTATCCTTCATCTTAAAGCTCATGGTAATGTAATTTACCACATAAATTTTGAAAAACTCAGAGGTGCAACCCCGGGCTTGAACCCACGCACAGTCGCATAACCCTCTGCTTGAGAGCCTGAGAGGCCAATAGGTCAAACGACTAGATCACCACGCCTTATTTGTTGGTTTATTCTACTTTACTATGGTGCAAAAATTAATAATTAAATAATGTGGGTAAATCAAAGTTTGTCTATTACAAGAACTGTCATAATTGTGTTTAAATAAATAAATAAATAAATAAATAAAATAAAACGGTCTCACTCTTGCTGTTCAAATCAAGTAAGGCGGACGTATCATTGCTTCCCAGTAACAAATAATAAAGTATAATAAAAGTATTGCTCATATCAAGTTCAATTTATTCTTTTTAAACCCTAACCTCCTATAGGTTATGGGCCCAGTAACATGATTACGTTAATAAGTGTAAATATAATAAATTAATCATAAAGTGAAAAGTGCCGTTACAAATTTGAATTTTGTTCACAATGGAGAACGCAAAATATAAATGGAATATTAAACCGTTTGATGGTGATAAGTATAGCATCTGGAAGTTTAGAATACGTTCTTTGTTAAGTGAGATGGACGTGGTTCAGAAAAATAATAGCATTGCTAAAAATATTCGACTCATACCTATCTGTTTTGTAAATGATAATATCACAGCCAAAGAAATATTTAATAATTTGGATTCGCTGTACGAACGTAAAAGTATTGCAATGCAATTGTCCCTTAGAAAGAAGTTGTAAGGATTTAAATTACAAGGTGACATGCCACTGGTAAAGCATTTTACTATATTTGATGATATCATCACGGAGCTAGCGGTGGCTGGAGCAAAGTTGGAGGAAACCGACAAAGTGGCACACTTATTGTTAACATTGCCAAAGTCATATGACGGTGTCACAACAGCGATAGAAACCTTAACTGAAGATAATTTAACTTTACCCTTCGTTAAAACAAGGCTATTTAGACCATGAAATAAAATAAACAAATGAAAACGCCGACACGAGTGTAAAGTATTACATGTTGAAAAACGAACCGAATTTAACAATAAGAGAAAAATTAACACCAAAATACAGCTGAAAACTACCCGCAACCACCAAATAAAAAGGTTAAAGGAAATAACAAGAATATTTTAAAATGTTTCCATTATTATTTTTATTTTAAAAGGATGTCGACGCAGAAGAATAGCTCGGACAGGACGCGAACAGTCCAACATGTTGAATTAAACCAACCATCAACATCTAGTGATTTTTCAGGTTACGCTTTTATGACATGGGAGTACCATCATGAAGGACGATGTAAACAAAACGTCATTTTTGTTGGATTCTGGAGCGTCCGACCGCATCGTTAACAGGGAAGATCTTTTCATATCGTATAAAAACTTAAATACACCTGTAAAAATATCTATTGTTAAAATTGGTGCATTTGTTTTGATTTAGCAACAAAACGAGGTAACATAAATGTCTTCAGCAACACGGTAAACTCAGGAGTTTTGTAGAATGTGCTATTCTGCCGCGAGGTAGCCTATAATCTATTATCTGCCTCAAGAATTCAGCAGGATGGTTTGACGGTAATATTTGATCAACATTATAAGAAGGTAAAATAATTATGAAGGGTATAAGTATAAGCAACATTTACCTTACTTTAAAATACCTTAAACTTAAATTAGTTAACTTAATTTTAAAATACCTTAGACTTGGACATACCCGCAAAAATGTGTTTAATTTTAAATCGGTCTGTTTCCCAAGTATGCCAAAGCAATAAAAATAAATATGAATTATGGCACGGGCGGTTGGATCATATTAACAAAAAACATATTTCCAGAATTAAAAAAAAATGACATGATCGAAGACATGGAACAAATTGAAACTGTATTTCCAAACGACGATTGATGTGAAGCTTGCATAACTGGGAAACAGACACGACTACCTTTTAATAAACATAAAGACAAGAACTACGTTAAACGACCGTTATTAATTATTTTAAGTACACTCTGATGTGTATGGGCCGATCACTCCTTCAACAAATTGATAACAAAAATTATTTTGTTTTATTATTGTGTTGTGTATCCATTGAGTTATAAATCAGACTTATTCTCAGCATTCTGAAACTTTGTGGCAAAAAAAGAAAAGTGAATCAAAATTTAACTCATAATTAGTAAATTTGTACAGTAACAATTTCGAAGAATATTTGTCTACCGTCTTGAAAAATTATTGCGTAAAAAAAAGAGAATCACTTATCACTTGACAGTACTTAGAACCCTATAGTTAAATGGTGTCTCAGAATAAGGTCTATTACCAAAAAGGATTGTGCCCTGCTTAGTGGCGCAAAGTTAGATTAACGATTTTAGGGTGACGCAGTTTTAATTGCTGTTAATTTAATAACATTACACCAACGAAGGCCTTACAACAAAGTAAAACACCATACGAAATGTGGCATGATAGGAAGCCTAGTATAAAAACTCTCAGGGTTTTTTGGTTCAACTGTGTCTTAGATAACTGTGTAGTGTAAATACATAATAAAACCAGTAAATAGTACATTACTGCAGCGGCCGCGAAATAGGGGATTGCCGGCCGAGTAGTTATAGATGGCCGAGTGTTAACGAGGCCATCTAGAGATACGAGGCCGGCAATCTCTGTTCGTGGCCAAGGCTTGTATAGAGTTTTGCTCAAACATGCATCATCATCATCACCACCATCATCACCGCCATCATCATCACCATCACCATCACCATCACCATCACCAACAACATTTTTTTTTGAACAATGGATAATGATTCCCGTACAGTCGAGTAACCAATTCCAAATGATGATTTCTCGTAGTGGGCAGGGAAAATCAGCAAATACAAGTATGTTTTTTAAATACCGACATCCAACCCTGATAGGTACCAGTTAGGTTCTGCAGTCAAATGTTCAACTACAGACGCTTCCGCAAGGTTTTTATTTAATGTAATTCCCCCCTACTTATATTTTATTAAGAATACGAATATTGAACATAAAACTTTACACCTTAGTCAAAATATCTGACTTGGCCGTTTGGCTATCGTCACACGTAAAGTGAAAATTTTATTCATAGAATACTTTATATTCCAGACAATTGCATAGTTCCCGCGGGATAGCGATAACCTTAATTTTCCAGACGGAGTTGCGGGCAACAGCTAGTTACAAAATATGTAGTCAAATAACTTTTTATTTATTTTATGACATGAAACGTTTAATTTTACTACATCATGAGTATATTTAGTACTAGATTTTTTTTTCAATATTTCTTAGCTTCGGATGGCCTTAAACGCTCCACAGGCCACAGCGTGGGGGCTTGCGCGCGCTGCATAACACTAAATCATATACGCTGTGCCGCGCTGCCGGTGTGTCATCGTATATATGATTCAGTGTTATAGACCACACTGGGCGCGCTCCGTCGGCGTCGCGCGCACGCCCCTGCTGCGGTTTGTGTTGGCAATTGGCATTTATTCCAAATGTATCTATTTTTTTGCCATTAAATTTCCTTTTTCTGACTGACGGACTTTTCGGGAGAAGTTATTAACTGGCAACCTAAAACGATTCAAAGTGACGTTTCTGTCCGAATGCTCTCTGCTGCGTGCCTAGGAATAAATATATTAAAAAAAAGATTTGCGATGTTCCTAATTAATCGTTTAAAAAAATTATATCCTAAAGTTCCAGAAGAAAGAAAGAAAGAAAAGAAAGAAATATTTATTTGTGACAACTAACATAGACAAAAGAAAATTAAAACAGAATAAGCAATAAAAGCAAAAATAACACAATGAAAAAAAAATATCATGCTTGTGTCATAAAAAAGACATTTAAAAAGACATTTACAAAAGATAAAAATTTAATATTTTTTGATTAGTAAAAGTGTGATTAAAACTAATTTTCTTTGATTTATCTTTTCTCACCTTAAAATTAACATTTACAATGTCGCATCGCAAAATATTACGATTTCATTTAATGGATTGTCAAGTAATATGATTGATTTGGACTTGATTTGGACACCAGCATAGGCGGGAAAAATGACACATGCACGAGACTGTCAATGTCAAAATGACATATGCGATGCTATGCGTTAATCGGTGATGCGATGCGAGAATTTGTTTTTTGAGGGCATATTACTGAACTGTTTTGCTCGACATATTTACTTTACGCCCTGTCTAGCATCGGGAAAAGCCGAAAGAAACTAACATTCTGTAACTGTAAATCAGTATTTCAATATCCGTCATGAGTAATCAAGAGAGCCAGGTAAAATTTCTAGAGGCTTAAACAGTGAACGACAACGTTAAAATTAGTTTTCAATCGGTTTTTATACAGCATTGTTTTATTTGTAGAGTTCAACGCGGCTGGCCAGAAAGTCTCTGAAGACATTACAGCACTCAGCTGACATAGAAAACTTAGTGGGTAGGCCTTCTAAAATACTCAAACATCAACTGAGCCAAGATGCACCTGTGTAAGTGAACCTTACCTATTTGGCACTATAAAATGAAGTATAATTACTTATTTTACTATTTATAATTTTTTCTAGTGATGTAGAAGTTAAATGTAAGAATTTGTCAACAAAGGAGACTCAGGCTGACTTGGACACCAAAATATCAGTAGACGATCTAACTAACCCTGAAGGAGCTTCAGAGAAGTATTGGCAGATCCTAGCTGAGAAGCGCCAGTGAGTATGAATGTTTAATGTAATTTCTGGTGATATTTCATATTATATTTCATATTAATTTATTAATAAAATTACAAATTACTTAAGATAAGTACTTAATTCTTTTTAATAATGCAAGTAATTTTCACTTCCAAGCAGACTTGGATACTGTACAGGTAAAGTATTTTTGTTCATATTCCATGTCTGACGGATTAACCCTTTGTGTGCTGGAAGTAAAAAAAATAAACTTGCATAAAATAGATGCAAAATTTAATCAATCTGTGCCTAAACATTATTGTTAAAGCAAATTGCATTGTAAATTTCATACACTTTTTGTTATGTACAACCATTAGCGCATGGGCCACTACCAGCCTGAAACAGTTATTCACCTACTATTAAAGCGACTGGATCAGATAGCAGATATTTGTTAGAGAACCTGACTGAAGCCTAAGGTCCCAGGTTTGATTTCTGGTCAGGGCAGATATTTGTGTGAAAAGTATGAATGTTTGTGCTTGATTCTTGGATGTTTAATATGTATTTAATTATCTATATAAGTATGTTTATCCATTGTCTAGTACAGTCAGCAACAAAAATATGAATACACCCAAAGTACCAAAAATATGCATCCACAACTCTAAAGGGCATAAAGGCATACATATTTTTGGTACTTTAAGTGTATTTATATTTTTGTTGCTGACTGTACCCAAGAGTACAAGCTTTGCTTAGTTTGGGACTATGTCAATTGGTGTCAATTGGTCTATGATTTATTTATTTTCTTTGGCTCTCGTGACATTCCATGGGTTCTATTAATCTTGGAATGATTACCACAAGTAATAGAAGCATAAGTTTGTTTAGACATGACAGTCATGTCCACAATATTATTAATATTGTATGGGAAAAAGCACTCTAAAACATCTAATATGCTCTTATGGTCAAGTAGAGAGAATATTTTTGAGTGTTTTGTGGTATCAGATGTTGCCAGTGATATAACTAAATCAAAATTAACTTTCAGAGTTGCCTTGCAAGATGCTCTGGATGAGAACGAGAAGCTCCGCAATCTTATAGAAGATCTCAAAGAGAAGAATTCAGAGTATAAACAAATGCTGGAGGAAGCTAATAGTTTCATTGAAGTCATCAAGGTAAATTCAGAAAAATAATTAATTAAAAATGATGTGATAAGATAATACACTAAATTTATTTGATGGATAAATGTGATGCCGTCTCTGTTTGTTTGTTCAAGTGACGGCATCACATTTATCTGTCAGTTAAAATTAATCAATGGGTGGTGAAAGAGCCCCTTACTATAGCAACATTTTTGTATGGAAATATTTAGTTCTTCTTTCATCAATTTGCTACTCTATTATTTCAGAATCTACAAAGTTTGCAAAAATTACTAGTATCTTGGATGAGTCTTGCGTAATTAACACAAGATGTTTCCATGTTTATTTGTATCTATAAAATTGGCTTTAATGAAACAGTTGAGACTAGAATGCACGTTTTTTTTTCACTTCTCGCTTCAGAGGGATTAACAGATGATTAAAATACTAAATTTCTTTCACAGGAGGAAATAGGAAACGGTGACAATGATGACACTGGGATTGATGTGAACGATATCAGCACTGCTGATGAAACCTACGAGGATGATACCGAGCCAACTCCAAAGACTATTACAAAAGATTAAATATATAGTTTCTTACGTAAAATAAAATCACTTGCCAGTGGCCGTTGTAGCTGTTACAAGCGTTCAGTCCATAGAAGTGTCAAATCTGTAACTTACCAAGTTTTGGGCTTGGCTTTCGTAGTAATGTTAACAGTTCGCAATAAATTATTTAATCATACCCTAGCACATCAAACTTAAACATCCGATTTATCAATGCATTTTACAAATATCCCATTTACTAATACAATTCAGGGTATGCCAATCATCAAAATTTCTGAAATTTTTTGATACATGTTGGTTGACTTTGGTGTCAATTTAATTCTGTGACAAATTTCAACACATTATGTATGTTTTCGGAAACTTCACAACATGATTAACACCATTTACTGACGAAAATTTAGAAATTTAATTCAACTGAACTGACTGAAGAAAACTACATACTTAATAGAATTATTACTACCTAATTGTTTGCCAAAATGACTGTCAAGTCAATATATGAACAAAGAAAAAAAATCAACCTTTTATAATGTAAATTAAAAAATGGAATAAACTAAAAAAAAATACCTTGTTTATTGTATAAGTCAACATTTTTTTTCTTGCACATTAAAGTAACAACAAACTTGAGGCCAAAACCATGGCAAATGCCGATTTCGCTCTTATGTGAAATACACTCATTTAATTCTTACCCAAATTTAGACCTTCAAGAATAAAAGTACTAAACCTTGTTTTTCCATAACAGAAATAATTTTATTTGGGTAAGGGTTAATAGTTTCCATGCTTTTCACTAAGTATACTTATTTTGAGAGATCTCTGGTGAACAATATTTTTTTATGTTGATTAAATTAGAAACTATGTATTACTCAAAATGAGATGTTTAAGTTTTATTATAGTTTATGATGTGACACTAAAACCACTGGCAAGTTGGTAATTAATTAAGATTTTAAATAACCAAATAATAATAATAATAATAATAGGCTACTCCTTTGGGGTTTATGCAGACTGTTCAGTGTTAGTTAATTCTTGAATATCTCAAATAAAAGGTATTGAATTCTAGATGAGTGACAACCTGTTATTTTGTAATATTTTAAGTATAACCGCTTTTCGTTTGTTCTTTGAAAACGAATTTAGATAATTAAGACAATTTTGCACACTTTGTGGTGTGAGCTTTACTTTCCACAATATTAGTTCTTTTTTCTCATATTAAAGTAAAATAAATAAACTGCTGTAGTATCATTATTTTTTTATTTTAAAGTATAAGTTGCCAAAAATATTTCATTCCTTATCACTAAAAACAATCACAAGACTACAGGTAAGAGTTGTTTTGATAAAATACAACTATTTATGATTTTTGCTGTAAAAACAGTAAAAAATACCTAATTTATAATTTTATACATTCTAAAAATGGCAATTTTTAATCTTATATATATATAATTTAACTGAAAGGACACCGCTGAAAATGCGGGGGGAGGCCTTTGCCCAGCAGTGGGACACTTCTCCAGGCTAACTAATAATAATAATTTAATAGAGTATAATATAGCATAATTTTATTAAACGGTATAAAAAGTTGGTAAAAGCAATGGAACAAGTGCATAGGAGGGGTAATATAAAAAAATGTTTCCTATCAGATGATAGAAAAGTCAGGGCTTGGCACTGGTACCGAAAATACCTGTAACATATTGGTATTTATAGCTTTTCTTCGCTTCAGGTTCAGAGAATTAGTAAAGTAAAAATACCTGTTATCTATAATGGCTCTTACACTTGTAAGTATACGATGAGTGATTGGTTCCTGTTTCCACGGGAAAACTCGCGATTTTAGTAGATAATTTATAGTGTTCTCTTTCCTTCTATTCACTCCACGCGCACTTTCGAGTACCAGTGATTTAACTAAATTTACCAGTTCTCAAGGTATCAATATCACGTAGGATCTATGCTGTTACTTGTACCTCGGTACAGGTACAGTCAACAGCCTAAATAAGTGGTAATTTCTGTACCTGTTGTTTTCAATTGTTTGACAATTTTGTATGACATTTCAAACATGACGTTAAGTGACAAGGTACATAAATGATCACTTATTTATGCTGTTGACCCTACCAAGACTAATACCGGTTCCTAGTGTGAGGCCAAAATACCGGTTTCGGAAAATACCGGTATTAGCCCTGAAATCAAAATTGTCATATTCAAGCATTTTACAATCAAAATGCTACATTTGCATTTGTAAGTAGGTCATATTTTGATTGACATTACATTACTTTCCTAAAAATGATTTAAATTGTACTTCGAAATCAGCTTCACAGGTCCATGGCATTAGTACTGGGTATGATGATGTTAACACCCAAGGCACGCTGGCATTTTCTGGTAAAACACTTCTTACTTTCTTATTCAGACACCCATTTAGTATGAATTGGGTGCTGTATAAACTGTAGACATAGTTGACATATTTGTGGTCTAAGTTGTCATTAGTGCTTGGGGCGCATGTGTTATGTGTTGATATTCCGTTCAGGTATCCAGTTGTGATGATTGGGACTACAAATGTTGCCTGAAAAAAAAATATTTTTTTTAAAGTAACAAGAATGTTTCCAATAATAGATTATTATATATTTTTTTATATTTTGCAAAATTACTACTAATTAATTATTAATGTACTACTTAGGTTTGTAATATCCTAACATTATGGAAAGTGTGGAAACAAAGCTTCTTAGAATTCTGTGGTTGTACATGACATTTCCCTTGTTGTTTTCTGTTTCAGAATATTCTGTACCATATGGTACAGTTGAAGGCATAAATATCTACACAGCCATCACATCAAATTCAACAAGTCCCATTTAGTATAGTAATTAGCAGAGCCCAGATTTTTAAGATTTAAAAGCGAAAAAATTAAATCTTAGGTCTTAAATCTTAGGTTTTAAATCTTAGGTTCGGTGAGCAACGTAACTGCTAATAAAATAAATAATGATGATGATGATGATGTGTTCCTGTTACCCCTCATTAGGGACATAGGGCTCGTAGAAGAGTTTTCCATTTGGCTCGATCTTGCGCGGCTTCTTCCAGCTCTTCCCAGCCGAGACCAATAAATAATATTTGAATTAAATAGAAGTGGTACATCATTTCTTACGCATTTCCAACTAATTTGGAACGTAGGAGTCATAGCTTCTAATAGTTGTGATGGATGTATCACACGCCACTGTTGGTGTATGTAAGCGATTAAGAATTTCGGGGAGGTCGGTTCAGTTGGTAGAACACCCGTTGGGGCGCATACCCGGGAGACGTGGGTTCAAGTCCCACCGGCGCACCCGGAAACTTTTTCGCTTTTAAATCTTAGGTTCGGTGAGCAGACGTAACTGCTAATAAAATAAATAATATTTGCCCAGATTTTTCATGGCAAAACAAAACACTATCGTAATCTGGCTAGTGATAGAAACATCATTTTATCGATATAGATAATTGTGTAATAGAATAAAAAACATGACCAAATAAAATAACATACCTATACAACATAAAAAAACATACATAGTTTGTATGACGTTATATAGAAACATGACTGTACGACTTTGTCCATTGCGGAATCCTTCCTTATTTTGGACACTGTTTGTTGTTACCTAAATTGGAGTAAAGTGTTACCAGTGATACGTAAATTTGAAGCTGTGCTCGAACAAAATCCTGATTATGAAAGTTTACGAGATACATCTGAAAATTGTACTCAAACTGAAAATTATACCAATTACAATGAATTTTATAAATTTGCTCCCTTGACGTCAAGTGAAGTTGAACATACATTTAGTATACATAAATGGCTTTATAGTGATAAACGAAACTGTTTGCCCCCAGAGAATGTTGAAAAACTAATGATTATCTACTCCTATCACCATTACACAAATAAAACGCCATGTGCTGCTGTGTGTACGAAACTAACGTGGATTACGACGAAGAAATTGAATATGTTTCTATATAACTTCATACAAACTATGTATGTTTTTGTATGTTGTATAGGTATGAAATTTTATTTGGTCACGTTTTTTATTCTATTATATTACACAATTATCAATATCGATAAAATGATGTTTCTATCACTAGCCAGATTACAATAGTGTTTTGTTTTGCCATGAAAAATCCGGGCTCTGGTAATTAGTAATTAAAAGTGAAAATCACAAAAGTTTAAAAACATACATATAGGTATTTATGGCTTTGACTGTACAACTTTAATGCATTGTTAAGTGAAGATTAGAGACATAATCAGTTAGAGTAGTATAGTAATCAGTTAAGTAAATAATTTTTAATACAATCAATTGATTTAGGTATAAGTTTGCATGTGCTACAATGGTTCTTACCTTTTCCACATATTCCCTAATAAACTTTTCAGGGTTCTGATAAACCTCATCCCGCCTATCACTCAGAGTGATCACAGTTATATCAGTGTCAATCCATGTGTCCACAAGTTGTTGGATATTAGAAGCTGTACGTAAACCATCTTCAGCATATGTTAAAAATAAAACTGGACAGTCCATTTTTATATTTGTATCAATGGTTTTCATTGGTATTCGAGTTAATGGACGTTTTGGTTGGTTTGGATCCTTGTTTCTAGATAAAGCTGGGGGCAAATCATTGACAATATTTTTCAGATAGCTTATTTTTTCTTTTGGTGAAGTAGTCTTACTGTTACTATGGTAGCCACTGTCTTGTGGCCGATTATTTAGGCATTGTGTTACATCAAGAAGTGAATGTTCAATCGCTTTTAGTATGTCATAACGTTCCATCTTCTGGAAAGCATCCATAACTTTGTCTAGTGTTGAATCCTCATCTTGCATAAATACTTTGAGTACCACATCAGCCAGGTCACGTTCATATTTCATAGAATTTGATATATACTGGAACAAAAATTGTATTATACAATACAATACAAATATTCTTTATTGATCACCAAAAAAATACAGAAAAAAAATATTCATAACAATAAAAAGAAAAACGGCCAGACAATAGGCGGTCTTATCGCCCAAAAGCTCATTATTTATGTTTGAGGAAAATAACAACCAAAATTTTACTTCATAGACTATGATAAAATAAGTTGGTTCATTACTAGGTAGACCTTGTCTAATTTAAAATGACATGCCCCACCACCGCATTTACGCACAGGCTTTTTCATGCCATTTGTCGATTTTGATGTGGCACACTGGTCATAGTTAACGGAATAGTTGACACTCCCAAATAGATGAAGAGTTGTAATTCATATTTGCACACACTCGTCCAAATCAACTGATTCAGTAGAGGGGCGCGCATCGTTTTATTAGTAAATCACTTTACAGTAGAAATTTAAGGAAGCACAAGCCCCTTCACTGTTCTTAGCTGACTTTTTAAACAAGGAGGAGATTATGTACTCAACTGTACATATTGTGTTTGTTTTTTTTCTAGACAGGTATAACATTTACACATTGACTTGCAACAAAACAAATTAACTATGTACTTACATTCAAATCATCATAGGAAATGCCTAAAAAGTGACCAAGATCCCTCCAGCCATCAGGAGTTCCACCAAGTTTCTTCACCAGGGTTTTCCAAGTCTCGTAACAAGCTGCACCCATTTTCGATTTTGTGTTTCGATAATACAGCAAACTTGTATGAAGGTGACACACTTTCTTGCTTAGGGAATTCAGTTCAGAAATCTCCTTCGCCCTCTCCTGGTCGTGAAATTCCTCAAGTGCCAATGTGTCAATACTGATCGAGTCAGCATTGTCGTAATCATTTAGGAGTTCCCTGTAATTTTATTTGTGTTAGATCAATAAAATCTAGGCTATGAGAGAAATAGGACATGGAGGTAATTACTTACATTATAACATGTGTTAACGCGATGATGTTTCACTGACGAAATTGCATTGATAGTAAATTAACTAGAAAATCCCACGGTAAACACAAGTTTGAGGAAAACTGTCGCGGAAACTGTTTTAAGATATTTAGATCACAAGTGTCATTGACGTGACGTTTATTTATATGTTATGATATGGTTATGATGCGCGTGGTGATTTCTAAAATCAGTTAAGGCCACGACAGATCACAGTGCGGGACGCCGACGGAGCGTGCCCAGTGCGGTCAATAACACTGAATTATATATACGGTGACACACATCGGCTGTGCGGCACACCGTATTTGATTCAGTGTTATTGACCGCGCTGGGCACGCACCGTCGGCCCCGCGCTCTCGGTTTGTTGCTTTGTTGTGGCCTTATGCAAATGGATGGCTATTTTCTGTCAGTCTGTTTTGATTGAATTGAAAGGTCCGTATCATGACAGGTGAAAAATAAATGTGAGGGACCTTACTTATATAAGCTGCACAATTTAATTTTATGATAATTAGCTAATAAGCTCTAAAAACTATATCAAATAATTTTCTTGGATGTCAAAAAGAGATAGAGAAAGAGAGGGGAAGAGGTAGAGCAGTATGGGCTGAGACCCTTTGATTTATCCAATGATAAAAATGAATAGAAAAATGTCTATGATTGGCGGGAAACGTAATTATTTTGTGCACTCATGTTTTATTTAACTTATTATTATTATAAAGAAATGCTAAAACTTTGATCTTTTGAGCGATTTCTCAAGTTGCGATCATAAGCATGCTCCCGAGAGCTTCACAACTGTGAGTCAATAATTTGAATAGCCCTAATGGTGCCTACTTAATCCTCTTCATTTAAAATATTCGTTTGTTTTAGGGAGAGTTTTACAGATGTTTTCCGTGATGAAACCTCACAGGAAAATATCTCACAGCCTATTTCTTTGCCTTCTTCGAATGACACTATCATCGAGTTTCCTACAAACGTTCTCGCTAAAGACTCAACAAACACGAGTCGCCCGTTGAAAGGGACTGGTCAACATGGGGAGTTTCGAAGCGTAGAAGAAATAGGTAAACTTAAGACGTGTCGCAAGTTCATTAAATATATTTATTTTAGGTATCTATCATTAGAATGATTAGAATGATTTTTAATGAGTTCTTCTCATTTTCAGATCCTAAATATAGATGTTTGTTCACATTCCCGTATTTCAATTTGGTGCAGTCCAGAGTTATAGAAGACGCACTCTATTCAGGTAAATTTATCTAATACTAATCTAATACTTACCTACATTTAAACCAGCAATTCTTGTTTATATATAATCAGGATCTCGGAAACGGTTCCAACGATTTCGATGAAATTTGATATGTGGGGGTTTTCGGGGATGAAAAATTGATCTAGCTTGGTCTTATCTCTGGAAAAACGCTTGGTACCGAGTTTCAGCCCGAGCGGAGTTCGGTCGCCCAGGTACTTTTACATTATTTGCGCAGGTTATATCATACACAGTCAACTACCTACTTTTATTCTCCGAGGTTCTAATACCAACACACAAACACAACAGATGAATAGAGCTCAAAGCTCATCTTACTAATATTATAAACGCGAAAGTTTGTATGTATGGATCGATGGATGTATGGATGTTTGTTACTCTTTCACTCTAAAACAGTTCGACAAATTCTGATGAAATTTGGCACAAACCTAGATTAACACATAGGATACTTTTTATCACCGAAAATGGCATAGATCCCGAGGGATAGCGATAGACAAATTCTTCTCAGACGCGCGGAGTCGCGGGCAACAGCCAGTTAGTTTATAATGTATATAAGAGTCAAGAGTTTTTTTATAATCAAGATTATAACGTGAACAATTGCTTTATAAAATATATTTCTTCTTGTCTATTTCTGCTAGATAAATCCATGGTGTTGTGCGCTCCTACCGGTTCAGGGAAGACGGTCGCTTTTGAAATGGCCATCTTACAATTGCTTATGGAGATTGAAGACACACAGTATGCGGGGGACTTCAAAATCATTTACAGTAAATATCATAAATACTTACTAATTACTTGTTGATTTAATAAATAGGTAGTTCTACAAGCGGTTCAATCGATAGCAGGTTTCCTGTCGTATACAATCGGTCAGTATGGGTAAGTTTAGCATAAAAGTTAAATAGGTAAATTAGACTTTTACTGCAAACACTACACTGTATTGTTTTATAAAAAAATCTTGCGTCTGGTGTGGCTCCTTTCTTCAATATGTTAATGGGATACTGATAGCGGTTCAAACGATCGTAGAACTACCCAAAATGCACAGAATATGAGGGAATCAAAACCACCCCATTCTCTGTCTTTTAATGACTGTGTAGGTAACTGCGCAATAGGAAATAGGAAATTTGGAACGATTAATTGACGTCGTTGAGTGCTCAGTGCTCAGTAAGCTACACACTAATTTCACCAATAGAAGGATCACGATCTCATCACTGCATTACTGCAAAATCGACTGGAATTTAAACATCTGAGCTGTAAAAAAATGTAACGATGTGTTGTCGTGTCGCAAACATAATCGTAAATTATAAGACAATAGAAGTATATTTCAAACTAAATACAAACTGAAATATAGATGCACAGAAAAAACCCCAGAAAAAAGACCAATGCTGGGAATCGAACCCAGGTCCTCAGCGTTCCGTGCTGCGTGCTTACCCCTACACCATCACTGGTCTAGAAGTTGAAGTTGAAGAAAATAAAAAAATAAATAGAAAAAGATACTTCATACTTAACTTGTAATAGAAGTATGTTAATCTCAAGTCATTTGTTAGGATAGTGATAATTCTGAATCTTTATTAGTTTTTTTAATAAAGAATGCACTTCCAGTGGCTCCGGTAAAAGCCGTGTGCAACGAAAGACTGACTGAATGGTACCCTAAGCTGACGAAATTAGGGCTCCTCTGCATCGAGGTAACCGGCGACACGGAAGTCGACTTCACGCAATTGAAGCCATACAAGTAAGTTAGTAATTCAGGAATTTTCGTATTTTACATTCGGATAATTCCATAGTTGCGTAGCTGTGGTAAAACATAGAAGAATGTTTTATTTAATTGCAATGCGGTCATTTCATAATTATGTTGTATAATTTTGAGTAATTCTTCGTGATTTTAATTAGGATAATATATCAACATATTTTCGGCATAACACGTCTTTTAAGTTTACATAATCTTCATTTACCTATTATGATTATGATATGAAACAGTGACGTGCAGTGACGGATTTACACGTTTGCCGTCAGTTGGCTATTTTTGCCGCACCTACTTTAAAAAACGCTTAGTAATTTTTTATATACAGTACCTACGTGCGTTGAAGTATTCGGTACTAATACTAAAATATAATATATTATTTAAAAAAAATCCGTCCTTCTTTTTATCGTCTTAGACAAAAAAGAATTTGAGCCGCTGCTTATTAATAATATTTGCTGCTTAATAGGGCGGCAAATTTAAGGGAGGGGGGGGGGGTTTAAATTTGTCGCCCTAAGCTCCAGCCTACTCAGCCTGCTGGTAAATCCGCCATTGGTGACATGACTGACTGTGTGATAGAACTGCTACGAGCAGCCTAAACCACTACAACTCTAGACTTGAAATTTGGCAAAAAAATGTATCCAGCTAAGGTGCATTAAGAAACGTTTGTTCTGGATTCGCACAGGGAAGGAACAAACCTTTTATATTTTCCTAGGGGACGAGCCACTGGCATTTAAGCTAGTTAAGCTATTTGTAAAATACATAATAATATGATGGGGGCCAGTTTGCAACTACGGGGCAGTTCAAACTATCCATAAATATCTATACCGAAGTTACTTCGGTTGGTTGGAATTGCCTTGAATAGGCAGGGGCTATTGCAACTGGAGTAATTCCAACTATCTACGTCATACGTATTTATTAGTAAATTTGGTAATAAATTGTCATACTGCAATTGGTTTTTCTGCATTATCTAGAGTAATAATAACCACGCCTGAGAAATGGGACATACTGACTCGACGTTGGCGCGATCACAGAGGCTTGGTAGAGATTATCAAACTGTTCCTAATAGACGAGGTTCATATTCTGAACGATGAGGTCAGAGGGCCCGTATTGGAAACTGTTGTGAGCAGAATGAAGACTATTGAAGTAAGTAACTATTTTGCAAGCGTTTTCTACTCAATGTTAAGGGTAGTCTCTAATGCACGTCATTCTTCCCGGTGTTGAGTTTCAAGGACATAATTTTTAAATGTTCATAGTAGGGCTTGGCTTATGGTGCGAAATTTTAGTCACACTGTTCTTTAGTTGCGTCATGAATAGTATAATGAAATAGCCCTCCCGTGCTTTTTGTCCAAGATGTATGGTTTTGTGGTGTTTGGGACTTAGCTCTTCATAAGATATGGCAATTTTTATGAGCAAAAACGTTGCATAAATAAAATACCTACTTTTGATTAGATAAAAGTTACGATGTTAACCGTGGGCCGTATGTAATAATAAATATCGCGGGCAAAATGTACCATTTCCTGTTTAAAGCTTGAGATGAGAGCCTAAAATCATTACCTTCACGCCGTAAATGGTGATAAAGAATCGCTATGTCAATCGCCCTCGCGATCACATAAAAACGTACCTACCTAATCCCTACGCCATACCATTACGGCCAGTCTATATGCTCCTCGCGCTGCTTCTTGCACTGCTCCTCACTCTGCTCATCGCACTGCTTTACTCGCCCTGGATCTCATAAGTACTATCTTTTGACTCATGTACACATTACTGACAACGTGCTACATTGCGTATGGCGGTAGAGCATGAGCAAAGCGAAGAGAAGTCTGAGAAGCTTAATGTAGAGCAATTTAAGGTGCGCATGTTTATTGCCCTCTATCTTTGCTTGGGCCCCGTATACCTGCGACCTGACATGTTTTATAGTAAGTTTTATACAGGGTGGTACATTTAGATCGGTCAGTATGGGTAAGTCAGAAACTATAAGACATACAAAGATCTGTTCTTAGGAACCATGCCACTGATTTTAGCGATAAAAAAAACTCAGTTTTTCTTGTCGCTAAAATCGATGATATGGTTCCTAAGAAAAGTTTAAAACGAATAATGGACGAAATAGATTATGGTCATAATACTTAATATACTAATTTTTTCCATGAAACTGTTGATTAAACGAGCTTTTTAGGGTTCCGTAGTCAACTAGGAACCCTTATAGTTTCGCCATGTCTGTCCGTCTGTCTGTCTGTCTGTCTGTCTGTCCGCGGCTAAGCTCAGAGATCGTTAGTACTAGAAAGCTGTAATTTGGCATGAATATACATATCAGTCACGCCAACAAAGTGGTAAAATAAAAAATAAAAAAATATTTTTTTTAGGGTAGGTGACGTAAAGGGAGGGTGATTTTTTTTTCTCGACTAATCCTATAGTGTGGGGTATCGTTGGATAGGTCTTTTAAAACCATTGCGGGGTTGCTAACATGATTTTTCTATTCAGTGATCTGTTTGCGAAATATTCAACTTTAAAGTGAAAATTTTCATTAAAATCGAGCGTCCCCCCCCCCCTCTAAAATCTAAACTGTTAGGTGGAAAAATTTGAAAAAATTCAGAATGGTAGTAAATATATCAAATTTACTAGGAAAATTATAGCGGCTAAGATTGCTTGGAAATTATTTGTAGTTTAAGAGTAAATAGTAGCCTAAGGTATAAAACATACCTAAACTTGGATGATTCCGTACACATACGAAATCCTTAGAAAAATATTACTTGATTTTTTCGTAATGGCTACGGAACCCTACCTTGTGCGTGTCCGACACGCTCTTGGCCGGTCTTTTAAACGTGTAATCTACAGATTGGTTTAGGTTAGGTAATAGGTTAGGTTTATTTTATGAAAATCCTGTAAAGTTGAGTATTTCTAAGAAAATTGCATTATATCAAATGACCATTATGTATTTCGTCCATTATTATTTTTAAACTTTATATATTTTGATACGTACCCGATTTTTCTGCGTGCTATAGTTTCAGACTTGCCCATACTGACCGATCTAAATGTAACACCCGGTACATCATTTTCAGTCAGCGGCGCAATCAGCGCACCGCATAGAACATCTGCAGCGGCAATACCAGGGCTCCGAAGACGCCTCTAGCGCCCCTCCCCGTATCAGATTTGTGGCTGTGTCCGCTACTGTCAGCAATCCTGAAGACGTGGCCCATTGGCTCGGGACTAGTGAGAAGCCTGCTGTGTTTTATAAGTAAGCACAAAATATAATATTTGGTAGTCATTTATAAAAGTTAACAAAATAAAATAATAAATAAATATCACGGGGCAATTCACATACACCAATTGACCTAAGTCCCAAAGTAAGCTAGGCAAAGCTTGTGTTATGGGTACTAGGCAACGGATAAACCCGTATTTTTTTTTCGTATTTTTCATACAAATATCTGCCTCGACACGATAATCGAACCCGGAACCTCAAGCTTCATAGTCAGGTTCTCTAACCACTAGGCCATCTGGTCATCATTGTGTTGTAACAACAACATCTGTAACTATTTGTACACAACTTTCTTTGGTTCGAGATGGGAACTGACGAGCTAAGACAGCGAATTAGTTCACTGAGGAGCTACGAACTAAATACCACTCCTGCTACTCTATGCTAGCTTGTATATAATAAGTTAACTAATTTATTTTGGCCATTTTGTACCAATGGATATATAAATATACTCGTAGGTAGGTATTTAATTTTCCGGGATAAAAGGTATCGTATACCTATATGAATCGAGGTTATAACTATCTGTGTGCCTATATAATTTCATCAAAATTATAGAGTTCACTTTAGTTAAAAACTATGTCTTTTTGTCATTTTCTATCATTATTTTCAGATTTGGCGACGAATGTCGTCCAGTAAGGTTACGACAAATTGTCGAAGGGTATCCATGCGCTGAGGGAACCAGTATTTTCAAATTCGACATTATTCTCAACTACAAACTGTGGTCTATCATACAGAAATACTATAATGGAAAACCTACACTGGTAAATGTTTTATTAATAACGTACCTATAGGTTTTCTTACACATTCTAAAAAGAAGTTCATGGAATTATTGGTCATAGGTACATATATGACCAGGATCACAATGAAATGACAAAAGAACATATGAAAAGTTAGTTAGTTGTTGCGATGTGCAATATTATATTTAGTAGGTACCTACCTAAGTAATAATGCATTGGACTTCAATGTTAAAGGGAGATGTGACCCATGTACCAAAATAGGTGCGAGAAAGAAGAGTGGCGTGCCAGGAAACTATCCGTCAATAGGAAAGCAGTACAGACCGAGGCTATGAAAATTAAGAAATCCTATTGGTGGACTTTATTCTCACTCGTCGCTTCGCTTTTAGGATGCGCAGCTTAAGATTAGGTGTTTGAAATGTCTTATTATTTCAGATATTCTGTAACACGCGTAAAAGTGTAACCCTCACTGCAGAAACGTTGTCTAAAGAAATAACGGTCTCGTTCAAACCGGAGCAGAAAGCCAAGCTTACTGCGTTGGCTTCTACGTTGAAGAATAAGAAGTTGCAGGTAAATTGATATGAGCATATTTTGGGTATGTAGGTAAATAATTACCAAATATATCTATCAGCGTAGATATTTTACATATTTATCAGATACCTAAGACATGAAAAACGCGTGGCTGTTGAAATTATACCTATTACAAACATTATTACCTATTACAAATTTTTCAAAGTTGCTTTTGTATGTGATTATAGGGATGCCATTATATTTTTGTCTATCTAGTAGTTCACCACCAGAAAAATAACTTTCAATTAAGTAATAACTCTGTGAAAAGATTTTAATAAGCTTTTAAAACCATTTACTATCTAATCCATGGATTAGATAACCTTTTTTTTTTTTTTTTTTTTTCGGTGGGAAAATGCATTACGCACTATCCCCACGCCGTTGGGGGACGGCGCAGGGGGTGTATGGGACTCTCCTCCCACCTTCCTTCCTTCCGTATCTGGGAAGGAAGGAAGGGTGGAGGCCTACCCATTAAAAACCCACCGGTATTCCCTCACCAGCCAATTGTGCGGACGTCGTGGGAGCGAATTGTGTCACCACAACATCCGCTGGCTGGCCCGGTCTAACCGGGTCCTCCTCTCCGAGAGGGGGGATCGGGAATACATGATCCCCCTAACTCTTGTGGGCCGTTTGACTAGCGGTGACTCCCCTGTCCCCGCCAGTCGGCTCCACCTTAGGGTAGAAGAGCGGTGGCAAATTGCCGCTGTCTTCTCCCCGTCCGTCTTCGTCGGAGCGGGTGCACCAGAGGGTCGCTCTCGCGCTCCCGCTCCTTCTCCTCCTTCTGCGAGATTATTATTTCACAGAAGGTGGAGACGGCCTCCCAGGAGCTCTCGCTCCTCAGCATTGCAGTTATAACGCTGGGGAGCGAGAGGTCACCTCCGATTTCCGCCACGAGAGTGCGGCGTAGGTCCAACCAGGCTGGGCACACCTCGAAGGTGTGCTGCGCCGTGTCTTCGCCGGCACCGCACTCGTGACACGCCTGCGTTGCCTCCCTTCTTGCCACCCTGTGCAGGTACCGTCCAAAGCATCCATGCCCGGACAGCACCTGCACAAGGCGGAAAGTGAGGGTTCCGTGACCCCTCTTACACCACTCTGGGAGCACTGGGCGGATGGCTTCGATGGTTCGGGTGCCGTACTCGACATCCACCAGCTCCTCCGCCCAGCGCTCCATTACTCTTTCTCTTCTTATTTCCCGGGCTCTCGCAAGTTCCTGTGGGGCGAGGGTCTCACCCCGGTCCCGTCTCTCGAGCCGCGCCCTGTAAGCGTCGGCCAACATCCCTGCCTCGATTTCCCAAGGAGGGGTGCCAGCCAAGACACAGGCCGCTGCCCAACCCACTGTCCGATATGCTCGGCACATCCTCACCGCCATCACCCTTTGTGGCCTTCGTAAGAGGGCCTTGGTCTTAGCGGTGAGGCTGTCCGCCCATATCGGAGCCCCATATAGAGCCATACTCCTGATGACCCCTGCAAACAATCGTCTGCAGGGGGCATCGGGTCCCCCCATGTTTGGCAAGAGCCTACTGAGGGCTCCCGCCGCCCCTACAAGTCGAGGAGCCATTTTTAAGAAGTGCTTCTCGAACTTCCAGCCGCCGTCGAGGGTAAGGCCCAGATATTTAATATGGGCCTTCACCTCGACGACCGCTCCGCTTACGTGGAGGCAGGCACCCCGCGGGAGCCTCCACCTGGGACCCCTGAAGCAGAGGGCCTCAGTCTTACTGAGGCTAACTCTGAGTCCAAGGGCCCCAATACGGTCGACCACCATCGAGGTGCCTACCTCCGCCCTTCTCACCACATCTTCATAGGTGGTGCCCCGGACGGCTATAAGCGTGTCATCCGCGTAGCAGATTACAGCCATCAGAGGCAGCACCGCCCCGCGGATGACCCAGTCATAGCCTATGTTCCAAAGCAGGGGTCCGTCTTAGGAACCGTCCGTGGAACGCCGCAGCTTACTGACCTCGCCATCCGCACGCCCCCTCTCTGCATGTAGAGCACTACTCGATTGCTCAAGTAGTGGTTCACAATTTTTTGGAGATAGAGGGGCACTCCGTGATAACGGAGCGCCTCCCCTATCACCTCAAAGGGGAGGGACCCGAAGGCGTTTGCGATGTCAAGTGACACCGCCATCGCCCCCTGCCCCGTCCCGGCTGCCTCTGCGCAGAACCTCTTCAGGGCGAACAGCGCGTCTAATGTGGAGCGCCCCGTCCGAAACCCGAACTGGTTCTCCGAGAGATTTGGCCCCACGTCTGTCAGATGTTGGTTGAGACGGGAAGCTATAACTCTCTCGAGTAGTTTTCCCGTCTCATCCAGCATCACTAATGGCCTGTAGCCGGAAGGAGAGTCGACCGGTCGGCCCTCCTTCCGGAGCAGCACCAATCTGCCCTCCTTCCAACAATCCGGGAACCGCCCCACCGCTAGACAGTCGTCGAATAGCGTACTGAGGCGGCCCCCGAGATGCTTCAGTGCAATGTGAAGGGCCCCTCTGGGCACACCATCTGGTCCCGGCGCCTTATGGGCACCTTTGAGCCGGCTTACCGCTCGGATCATTTCCTCCTGGGTAACCGGGGGGATGTCCCGAGTTGCTTCAGTTTCCGCTCTGGGCTCTGTCATGTGCGGCGCGTCGAAGGGAGAGTGTTGTGGAAAAAGGCCCTCCAACACACCATTTAGTAGGGACGGCTCAAAATCTTCCGTGGGGGGGGCCGCCTTCATCTTGGTTCGCACCATACGATACGGTCGCCCCCACGGATCTGCATCTAGTGTGGCCAGGAATTCCCGAAATGCGGCGTCTTTGGCTGCGGCGATTGCTGTGGAGAACGCCTTTTTGGCCGCTCGGAGGCCAGCCAAGAGACGCTCCTCTTCTCCAGGCACTCTGGTCCTGCGTCGGCGACAACGTGTAAAGGCGCGACGTGCGGCGTCACTGGCGGCTTGCAGGACCGCAAGGTCCTGCGACCACCAGTAGACTCCGGCCCTAGGTGTAAAGCGTCTCGCTCTCGGCATCGCCGCATCACAAACGGCCGTGAGGTCCTCTCGAAGGATTAGATACCCTGAGATAAGAATTACACCTACTAGCTTACCTTATTTATAAGCTTAGCTGTGAGCTTATTTAAAATTAAATTTCAAGAAAAAATCGGTTTTCGATCGAATTCAATTTGGTTTGGAACCAAGCATTAAAATGGTAGTCATTAATTAACGTAATTTCAGATGCTTGTAATGAGTGGAGTAGGTTGCCATCATGCCGGCTTGTTGTTCGAAGAGAGAGTCAACATCGAACGAGCGTTCAGAAACAGAGATCTGCCCATTTTGATTACTACGACTACATTAGGTAAATATTAACTGCTGAACATAGGCTCGCCACACAAATCGGTCCCGCGCCATCCGCATCCAACGCATTCCTGCAACCTTAACGATCGTCGCTCTATCGTGTTGGAGGCCTACCGATATTGCGTCTTCCAATCTACGGATCTCGAAAATATTTCGGGCCCATCGCCCCCCACCCCTTATTCGTAAAAAGTTAATTAGATAAAGATAAATGTCAAAGTGTTAGAAAGACCAATGTAAAACTAACAGAACAGAAGCTTAACATGCGTTGTTAAATGAAGTGTTAGGAAGTACATTTGGTTTCCATTATTATGTTTTCAGCAATGGGAGTGAATTTGCCAGCTCATCTAGTGATTATCAAAAACACGCAGCAATATGTTAATGGAGCTTATCAGGTAAGCCAACATGTATTTTTACACTTCCATCAGGCCTCTTGCATGCCATGTACTTACGCGCGATATTTACCTACCGCGGGGACCATCTGCTACGATCGAAATTTCAGTAGGTTGTCACAAGCGCGCGCCGACGCACGTTCATTCGTGTTCCACGGAAAAATATGCCGCCTGGACGTTTATAAGTGAAAATGGTGAAACAGGGGCAAACTTTAATATGACTATGCTAGAATTAATAGCTAATATAACAATTTGGAAGTTCGTATCGTGCTGTCCCTTTTACTCTTCTATAAAAAGCTATAAGCGTGAGCGGGATGGCACGATGCGAAGTTCAAAAGTTGACCGTCGTATCTAGTATAACGTTAGGGTACTGTGAGCATGGCAATGTGTTCTGCGCATTACAATAAATATCCTTTTTTGTTAGGATTCCAGAGCTAAAATGGCAAAAACGGAACCTTTATAGTTTCGCCATGACCGTCTGTCCCTTTGTCCGTCCGTGGCTTAGCTTAGGGAATATTAGTGCTAGAAAGTTTGCATGGATATAATATATAGCAATTATCCCGACAAAATGGTAAAACAACATGTAGAGAAAAAAAATTTAATCCAAACTGCCAGCCCTTTTCACTGTCGGCACGCACACATTCTTAAGGAGACGGAGTAGTATAATCTGTGGCTACAATCGCGGTAAGTACCAAGATTTTGTACGGGATGCAGTATCTGTTACGAAGTAACTATTAAGTAATCTGCGCTTCCATTATGCAAGACACGTGGCGAAAACATGGTTCTTAAATGCACAACCTTTTTAAATTTTAACTTTATTTTAGACTATTCTAACTAACATGTCGAGCGAGATTAAGGACGTGAGTTGTCCGTATATTTCACAATGAGTGAGTCTCACGGTGATACTTAATTTCATGTTCAAAATATTTTATTATATAGTAATTGTTATAACGTCTACAGTAATAATAATTCTGTGAAAATGTTTAATTCATACCCGTTACAGCTCTAAAAATTTTCCTGTAATAAACTAAACATACTTACAGCCTGATTAATATGGTAGGTACATTATCATCATCATAAAACTCCATTTTTATTTTCACGGTTATCCTTGAAATCCATATATTTCTGTACATTGAAGATATTTGAGAAAAACTGTCACTAGGGCTATTTATTAGCACAATAGAACCCAAAACAATGATTTTTAGAATTATTGTCTGTTTGTCTGTGCGTTTGTGCGCGCTAATCTCAGAAACGGCTTAACCTAGAAGGATGCGGTTTTCACTGATATGTTGGTATTTTCTTGGATTAACATGTAGTGTTTGTTTCATTTGAATCGGTTCACAAATAAGAAAGATACGTCTATTTTAAGAATTTATCGAACAGGTTTTTTTGTTTGAACGCGCTAATCTCAGGAACTACTGCTCCGATTTGAAAAATTCTTTCAGTGTTAGATATCACATTTATCGAGGAAGGCTAAAGGCTATATATCATCACGCTAACACCAATAGGAGCGGAGCGGAGCGGAAGAATGTTTCAAAATCGGGGGTTTTTGAAGTAAAACTTCTATAGGCACGCTTGACTTGGGAGTACGGTGCACGGTATTGAATGTGAACGCGGGTGTGCGGGGGGGGGGGTGCGAAGGCGGGTAATTTTTTTTATATCAAGGAACTAAGGAGAGCCATAATTGATGAAAAAGCAAATTGGATAAAATAAAAAATAAGCTGCCCAAATTACTAATTCCACGCGGACGGAGTCGCGGGCAAAAGCTAGTACTAAATACAAACTGAAACATGGATGCACAGAAAAAACTAGATAAAAGACCAGCTCTGGAAATCGAACCCAAGCCCTCAGCATTCCTCGAGGTTCTCCTCTAATGGTGTGTGTGTGTGTGTGTATTATGGTGCAGAATCCTAAAAAGCCCTTAACTGGTACAGGAATACAGCATCAGCACAGTTCTTCAAATGGTGGGTCGCGCAGGTCGGCCGCAGTTTGACACCGAGGCCACAGCAGTCATCATGACAAGACTTAAGGACAAGGTAAGTCTCATCTCTTGACTCTCAACTTACTATTCACTATTCACTATTGACAAAAAGATTGGGACTGTTAAGTAATAAGTGCACATGACGTAGGTATAATTTTGTTTTGACCCAGCCAGAGCCCTTTTTAGGGTTCCGTAGTCAATTAGGAACCCTTAGGTATAGTTTCGCCATGTCTGTCCGTCTGTCTGTCCGTCCGCGGCTAAGCTCAGAGACTGTTAGTACTAGAAAGCTGTAATTTGGCATGAATATATATATCAGTCACGCCGACAAAGTGATTACATAAAAAAAACTAAAACAATTTTTTTTAGGGTACCTCCCATAGACGTAAAGTGGGGGTGATTTTTTTTTCTCGACTAACCCTATAGTGTGGGGTATCGTTGGATAGGTCTTTGAAAACCATTGTGGAGTTGCTAATATGATTTTTCGATTCAGTTATCTGTTTGCGAAATATTCAACTTTAAAGTGAAAATTTTCATTAAAATCGACCGTCCCCCCCCGCTCTAAAATCTAAACTGTTGGGCGGAAAAAAAAAATTTGAAAAAATCAGAATGGTAGTAAATATATCAAATTTACTAGGAAAATTATAGCGGCTAAGATTGCTTGGAAATTACTTGTAGTTTTAGAGTAAATAGTAGCCTAAGGTATAAACATACCTAAACTTAGATGATTCCGTACAAATACTTAATCCTTTGAAAAATATTACTTGATTTTTTCGTAATGGCTACGGAACCCTACCTTGGGCGTGTCCGACACGCTCTTGGCCGGTTTTATTCCTTTGTCAAGATATACCCGAACTGATAACCATACAACTCGGATCTCGTTTGGCTATCCATTCGAGAACAACGGTTAGTGGCTTAGTCCGAAATATATCGACCATACATCGACCACGAATGTACGCGAGTGAGCCGTTCATTGTATTTAAATTTGCGTGGTGTCACTAATTTTACTTTAAAGAGTGTCCATTCACGATATTCACGGGCGCCTTATCTGCTTTGATTGAAGGCCCATTGATATTCTGGTGGTGTCTGTTTTTAATCTTGGAGGAAATTACTCGTACTTTTTTTACATTACGGATATGCGTTACTTAAAGTGACACCATTCATTAAAAAAAAAAATCACAATGAAATTTCGTGTCATAAGGTGTTTAAACAACTTCATTAGCATTGTTTGACCTTTTTTGTTTTAGTTCTATTGTCTAACTCCATATGCGTATAACTTTTACTAGTTTGTTTTAATGAAAAACAATAATTATCATCTCTTCAAATATTTAATGTATACAAAATCTACACGGGTCGATGATAAAACATGTTCATATACAAAATTACATTTTATAACATTGATCTTATAACTAATGGCAATATATTCTTATCTACGTCCTAATTGAATCACAGAATTGGTAACTCATTATAATTGCTCGATATAAATCCAATTAAAACATGAGCATTTCAAAAAAAAACAAGACAATAACATAAATAAAAAACGAAAAATTACACTAAATACCAATTGTAACATGCAACTTTTTTTTATAACTGAGTTTTCTAAGTTAATTTTAAACGTTTTCAAGATAAATGCTAGATAGCTATATTAAGCTACATCGATATTAGATAAACTATTAGTATATTGTGAAATTGCAAGAAATTACAGCTGTCTGGAGAATACTGGCAGTCGTAAAGAATTATCTAAAACTATCATACAGTTGCTGGTCGTGGACATTAATTGTAAAACCGAAGTGGAACGATGTTATTAAACCATTGCATGATCCTATCGACGTATTTTTAAACAGTCATAGGCAATTATCTCAACAAGACAAGGCCTTATGATCAGATAATTTGAATAAACGTAAGACATTGAGGGAAAGTCGTATTCTATGAATATAAATTTAGGCTTAGTAGCGTGCCATGGGAGAGATCTCAGTATATCCAACAGTATATTTCAAAAGGCTGATGATGATAATTGTGATGAATCCGTTCTGACAGCATTCGGAAATAACTGTTTTTAATGATTGACGGTTTACATTAGATATATTTGTTACGGGATGTAGACCGTAATTACCTTCCCGATATGCCATCATTGAGTCTGTTATGGGTGCGCGGATTGATACAGCGTGTGTTGTGTGTTTGGATCGAGTATTAAGTGAGAACGCGTCCAATGGTAGTGAGAGCGCGATCTACACAGCATTAACATCTACATCCACATTTTCAGTCTACCCATGATGCGTAAAACTGCGTCGAAAAATCAGGAACTCATTAAAGGTAATCACGGTCTACATCCCCCAACAAATATCTCAAAATCTAGCACTTTTAAATATTCTCATTTCACGACTTTTCCCGCAATGCAATGCTTTCCACTGTACCTCTATACTAAACAATTAAAGTCCCAGACGTTTCATCTTCAAGCTATCTTATTTTCCTTTACCGAAGGGGTTAGCGTTGTCTTCGAAGCTGATTTTAGGCACAAACCCGCTGTCTCCCTCCACGGTGTATTCGACGGTCATAAGTCTGCCATCAGGTAATAAGACGCGGTAACCGCCGTTGACTTTGCCTTGAGCGTCCCCGGCTTCATTAGCTCCGAAGAATAAAGCTTTTTCTTGGTCTTCTACGTCGTATTTGTATTCATACTGTGGAGAATAAAATTAAACGAGTAAGAGATATGAATAAGCAATTTGTTTGAAGGTGTAAAAGGTTCTATAGTATAGGCAGACTATGCAATTCTGTTTTCTTAGAGCCGCTAGAATAAATTGCTCATAAACATTGTGACTCAGAACTGGATTTTAAATCTAACCGATGAACAAAAGTACACATCTTTCATTGTGAACACTTAAATTATAAATGAGAAATTTTATGTTTAGGTGTTTGAATATTTGGATGATTGTTAATCAATCACGCAATAACGGATGAATAGATTTATATGAAACTTGGCGTACAGATAAACAAAATAATTGATATTATTTTCGTTCGAGACATAGGATACTTAATATCCCGGTAATGCGATCCCGTGGGATAATATTTCAACTTCAAACAAGAATAGAGGATGCTGTCCAAGAACGTAGTAGGTACCTTGGCTTTCAAAATGTTAGTATAACCTTTTTCCACGTATTTCTAACAAAAAAGTTAACAGCATAAACAGAAAAGTTCTCGAATAGAGACTACGGACTGGCAAGCGCAGCATAGGACGTCCATCAACGAGATGGACGGACGATTTGGTAAAGGTTGCAGGTGCAAGGTGGATACAAGCCGCCTCCAACCGTAATGATACTAATGATTGGGTATCAATGAGGGAAGTCTATGTCCAGCAGAGGACGTCCTACGGCTGAAATGATGATGACAAAACCAATGTATGTATGTGTGTACAATGACAAGTAAATCACGACAATGACCAAGCTCAATATCATCAAAGTTCCGCCAAAGCTTTCATCTGACAGTTTGAATGATACTTAATAAGCATCCGCCATCTCATAACCATGTCTTCATAATGTAGCCGTTGACATTTTCTTTGTTAGATACAATATCAAATTATTAGGTATGCCGCAGGGTTGAATAAGTTCCTTAAGTACTACCTGAATACGATGATTCATTCTGACAACTGGATGACTTGTGTGTGAACTATAGTCACCTGTAGGGCATAATAGGATCAGAAGAAGGTTTACAATTAAAGTTATTGTGAATTTTTTTTTTTTTAATATTTTATTTTTTGCTGGCTGTATTGCGTTTCGACTGTGCTAGCATTGTTATTCAAAGTGTTAAGTAATTGATAGTCAATTCTATCACTAAAAAAGTAGTGAATTGCAAGATTTGACCCTATCAAACATACAAAGAAATAAATACAAGTTAAGTATGAAGTATCTTTTTCTATTTATTTTTTTATTTTCTTCAACTTCATTTTTTATTACTTTTACGGTCATCCCGTGAAACCATATATTTCAAACTAAATACAAACTGAAATATAGATGCACAGAAAAAACCCCAGAAAAAAGACCAATGCTGGGAATCGAACCCAGGTCCTCAGCGTTCCGTGCTGCGTGCTTACCCCTACACCATCACTGGTCTAGAAGTTAGCGACGAATCTTTCCCATACATCGTACACTTCAGTCTGTTATAATCACATTAGGCAGTGATAAAGCGCATCTATGTTAATGCCCTCTACCGAGAGACTTCAACACTCCTTCGGAGCTACCCGCTCACCTGGACCAAGAGATGGCGCTACTAGGCCAACTTTTACAAGTTAAGTATGAAGTATCTTTATCTATTTATTTTTTTATTTTCTTCAACTTCATTTTTTATTACTTTTACGGTCATCCCGTGAAACCATATATTTTTTTCTGTGCATCTATATTTCAGTTTGTATTTAGTTTGAAATATAAAGAAATAAATATTGCTAGTTGAAAAAACTTGTAAAAAATGAAAATATTTATGTTTATGTAGGTATAGATAAAATGTACAGTCAAGCTAAGTACGGGAACTTTAATACTTTGTCGTAGTAAACAATAATACTAGAAAAGTTTGACATAATTCAATTTACTGAAAGTGACAGCGGTGTTCAGCTACTTTTGAACGTGACCACTTTTCACCTAAACGTCGTTTGTAGCTAGAGATGAACTTTGAAATATGATTTTGTAATCCCAGCAGGCTAGAACTCTAGGGTGAAATAAAATAAAGGCCATACAAAACAATATGTTCATTTGAACAGTTCATTTTTCGAAAGTAATATTTTACTATTTGTCAAATGTTAGTTCATCTTTCAACGATTAAACGCGTTGATGTCTTTCATACTAAAATTCGGCAGTAAAGTAAGAGGTCATTGTTAAGAATTGATAAGTATCTAATTAGTTGTGGAAAAAACCTTATTCAAAAAGCTGCGTTTCGACTTTGATTTATATAAAATAATTTTGTTACTGGGCTTGACTGCCAACGTTACGAATAGGTGAGTATTTTAATTCTATGTAATTATGTAGGATTTCAAAATGTAACTGTAAAACGTGAGTAAGTAATTTGAATTTTCGTGGAACTCACGACCAATAGCAGAATTAATGCGCGGTGTATTACTCAATCTCTCAAACAAAGAACAAACATGAAATCGTAATCATTTTACGTAATTATTTTCCAGTAACTAACAATGAGTCTAGGCATACGGTTTTTAAATAAAGACAAAGTTTTAAAAACAAACGTAATGGCTTAATGTGCTGAAGGTTAATTCAGTAAGTACTTGCGGACACGAAAATGTTAATATTTTATTTGTTACTTGATGGACATGTAAATAGTTTTTTCAGGCATTAATAGATTGTGCTGTGTATACAAATAGATTAAAGTCAAAATATAGGTTTAACCAAATATCTCATAAGTTCATAAACATGTAGAGAATGTGTGAAAATAAAGAGTAGAAAATGGGTAGAAAATTTCGAAAGTTTCGAAAGTCGATAAAGACGATACAATCGATACATTATGGTATATGAAATTCGGGAAAACGATAGAGAACCATGGAAATGGTTTTATATGTTTTCATGACTATCTAAAGCGTTTTTTAAATTTTCGACATATTTGTCCTGCCTATAACCTTTATAATAGAATAAACATGACAAGACAAATACCTAAACATAACTAAAATACACATTATGACGTGTGTCACTTGGGAATTCAATCTTCTTAAGCGCAATAGCGCATCGTTCAAGTTATTTTCTGACAAAAATAAATAAAACAACATTTCATTTATGGTCTTGGATGTACAGTCAAAGGAGTACTTGATTGAGATAAAATTAAGTTCAGGAAGGGATTCACTCCTTATACATATACATAAACCAGAAAGCATAAGTACTCTAAGGGCTGATTTTTCAATCCCCAGATAAAAGTATCCGTCAGTTAAAACTATCGCTTTCCTTTTCTCAAGTCATAGGAAAACAAAGGACAGAGCTTATATTTATCTGACAGATTCTTTTATCTGGGGATTGGAAAATTGGCCTTAAGGCAATTTTAAAGCAAATAAGCCGTGGTAGTCTGATGGTTCGACCTATACAATTCAATACAATACAATGACTCTTTATTGTACACCAGAAATAGTAAGCAATACAGAAAACAGCTACACAGAGAAAGGTAAGCAATAGGCGGCCTTATCGCTTAAGAGCGATCTCTTCCAGGCAACCCTTTAACAGAAAGAAGGAAGGACTAGTTTACAGCAGGTGGTGCATCAACAGTGGATCAGAAAATTAAACACAACAAAAAATAGTACATCTACTCATACATACATCGTACATATAATAGACGTCAAAAATAAATATAGGCAGTGGGATAAACAGCCACATATAAATAAATAAATAAACTAGGTATAATAAATTAACTATTACAAGATGACAGATAGTGCTCCTTAAGCATAGATTATTATACACCTATGACCTATTATGGCCTCTCATGCAGATGATAAGTGAAATCGAGCGCGGGCTTGCACCTCTGAGTTTTTTATTATATATATGCGACATTACATTTAAAATTTACCCTGAGCTTTTCAGTGAAGAAAACATCTTGAGATAACTCACATACCTAAACCTGAAAAACAATTCAATGGTGCGTTTGAATTTTCCAATCTGCACTGGGCCTGCGTGGGAACTACAACACAAACCCCTTTAATATATTAAGTTTGTGGTCAGCAGTAGACTGAAGATGATGATGATGAAGACAACTGTATGTCTAAGGCAGCCTTGCGCTGACCTGGGTTAGCTACTATAACTTCGAGCTAACTGCTAACCCAGGGTTAACAAGTGTCAAAACGCATGGAACTGTCATTCTTAACACAGGATTACCGATTTAATTTTTTAACCCTGAACTGTGCAAGTGGCCATGTGTGACAATGAAAATGGTAAGTATATTTCGCCGGATGACAAGCAAAACTCACTAAAATTTCTGTCACTGCTCTTCAAAAAGTCGTATCTAGTTAGTAATTTCATACTGAGATACGAGCTTTGTTTTATGTAGGCATTTGGTACTTAGTGACTTTTGCTTGTCACCCGACGATTTATCCCTTGTGTCTGTTTCATCTCGAACGACTAGGTAGATTGTGTATTGGACTGTACACCTAAGCCTAGACAATGTGATTCACTAGATCTTAACTGCGCGCATAGTGTTTACAATTAATGATTTAAATAAACTAGATAACAATTAAAGGAGTATTTAACAAAGGAGGCTGAACGCAATGCCGTCCAATTAGTGAGTTGATGTTCACATGATTAACATAATGGTGGGTGATGCCTCTGGTAATAAATAGTGATACGTATTGTGCTTTATGAAAAAAAGGCTGAAATTGCATTTATACTTTTACAATCACTTTTATTAAGTATGCTTCGAAGTTAATGATAATTATTATTTATCTGTCACTAATTGACGTCCGCAACTTCGTCTGCGTGTCGTGGGAGCTTCACGCTTAACAATACGTAAACGCGGTAAACGGTATATTTTATAAAAAAGTGTCCTAAGCTAACTTGGGATAGTAGACCTTTCTGTCTGTGAATGAATTTCTAATATCGGTTCAGTGTTTCCAGTGATTACGGCAATAAGTTTAAAGTTTACCTCTTGTTAGATTAGTTATGAAAACTCATCGTGGAAGTTCAAAGGAGTATGTAAGTAGTTACAAGACAGATTTTATTTTTAATCTGTCTTTTAAGT
Organism: Archips crataeganus; assembly: GCA_947859365.1. Classification (NCBI taxonomy): domain Eukaryota; kingdom Metazoa; phylum Arthropoda; class Insecta; order Lepidoptera; family Tortricidae; genus Archips; species Archips crataeganus. The sequence continues at coordinate 12,865,791 of OX402057.1, read as the reverse complement.
ACATACTCTTTTGAACTTCCACGACAAGTAAACTTAAACTGTGTACGACATTCGCTTTGTTTGGCAACGGTTATATGCACGGTGTTGTGCTTTGAGAATGTACTCGTAAAGAGTTTTAAACGCGTTAGCATTTTGTGTGGTATTTGTGATATTTGGACCTGCGTGACAATGGTTTCATGTGGGAGAGGAGGTGAAAGGGTTCTACTGTAAACATTATATGTCTCGCACAGATATAGCTGTGGTGCACGATGGGTAACAGAGAAGCAAATTAAAAAAAATGTAATAGTTCAATACGAGGGTGGCTCGACGTCGCCTGTAGCTCGCACCTGTGTTAGCTATTCCCGAGTGCTAATTTAGGACTTATGCGTTCGTACGCGCCTCGTGGCGCTCAATGTGGCTTTCGCTTTTTACAAAGTCAAGGTCGACCTAGCTTCTGGTATTTATCAGGACTATGAGAATGTCATCGTTACAACTAGGTTAACATTAAGTTAATGTCATTTGCTAACGTTGGATTCACATCCGGCTGTCGCAATACAGTTAAAGTTCTCGCAGTCTGAACATAGTTCACTCGCAATGTTGTAGGTCAGAGGTATTCACGTTTGTTTAAATTATTGCCGATGTACGCTAGCGCATCCTTGTCGCTTATATGTTAAGGCAGACAACTTTTAGTTTTATTGGCCCTTTACGTGGTAGAGTAGCGCATCTTTAACCATATAAAGCAAAATGGTAGTTTTATAATAATATGGTTTAAAATCACCGTTAGATTTGTGTTGGATCAATCTACGTCTGTTTTATACTTCTGCAAGTAAAGCACAGTTTTATAAAGTTTAAGTTTTCTTTTTGTCTTTATATGTATTACTCGGTGTACTGCCGTTTGGCAAATTATTTTTCCCAAATATGATTTCCCAAATAACTTATCGCAATAGTTTCATTTCAAAACGAATGTTTAGCAAAGTTACATTTCGCATTTTATTCATTTGGTCAAATCATTATTTGGCAAAGTTTCACTTCGTCAAGATTTTAATAAGCAAATGCTTCTTAAGCAAATATTTTATTTTGTCATAAATTATATGGCAAAAAAATGTTTGCCAAATTTGTCACTTCCCATGCTCAACTTATAGCAAAAGTTTGGCAAATGATAATTAATTTTTACTGTTGCAGAAATACAATAGTATGGATCTATACAGGAATTTCAAGTATAAAACGTATAAATGGCAGAAATAATTGGTGACCCCTGTCGTATTCCATGCAATATTTTGTTGCAGATATACAATAGTAGGTAACATTATGGCATATCGCTGGCAGCGAGCGAGCGAAGCGAGCGAGCAAGACCTTTCAGGGCAGAAGCGACTCAGACAGGTTAGGTTCAGAAGGCTAAGGCGGGAGCGAAGCGTAGCGTAGCTCCCGCCTTAGCCTTCGATGTTAGGTATTTCTTTTATGACAGCACAGAAAAGGATTTGATATTATGAAATGTCATACAACCATGACATTGAATGTTTTCCATGCTTTAATTTAGTAGTCATAGATACAGTACACTTCGTCACTTTATCCCGCCGTAATTCACAATACCAGTATTATTCATTTTTATCCTACGCACTACTCATATTGGGATATAAAACGTATGCCATGCAAAGTTTTGGGATTGGTATGTTATGCCGAACGATACATTTGCCGAAAAAAATTTGGGAAAATAGAACATGACCATGTAATTATTTGCTAAACAATCACATGCCAAAAAAGAGGTTTGCTGACTGTAAAATTGCGATAAGTAGTTTTGATTTGACAATTTAGTTTTTGCCAAATAAAAATTTGGGATAAAAGTTTGCGATGTGATACTTTGGTAAACAGTTTTTGCCAAACATCAGTAATCCCTTAATACATGTAGAGAGTACAATTTAACTTCTCTCTAATATTAGCTCTTGTACTACCAAAATAATATTTAACTCGGATGACCTACTTTGCATTTGGAATAAGAAATTGAATAGCAACTGAAACAGGCTACGTCCCTAGTGCACTTCCATAAATATCACCGTAGCCTATGGCCTTCTTAACCGTTATTTTCCAGATTTTACACACCGTCTTATTACCGCGTCGCTTTTTCCAGTTGACTAAACTTTGTCTACGGTTCATTGTAAAGATACTCACAGGCATAGGCGGGGAATCTTCCTGCGGCGCGGGCGCCGATAAGGTTTGTCGCACAGCCACACACAACATCAACAGCGCACACGCGAACCATTTTGTGGACGACATCTGTTACCAAATAGAACACGATAAGATATGAGTTAACGCCCTAACTTTCAGGACTTTTAACACTGGATGCTTTCGGCTTACTGCAGTACGGTCCATTCATTTAAAGTCTGATCGGACGAGACTGTAGGACGCAAAACGCATCCCGTGTAATAAGACCCTTAAATTAGGATTTACATAATACCATCCTACTTTATTAAATTAATGAACTTCGCAAAATAACTCTTGAGTCAATCAACTATGTATTATTTGAGTTACCTTCGATATCAGGTACTTTTAGTTTATTTATCTTCTTTTGCCTTTGTATTAAGTAATTTTCAGGCAATTATAAAAATAGAAAATTTTAATTAGACGATAAACAGATAGTAGGTCAAAATTATGTCACCACAGAGTGCGTCCGGCGATGCAACCCATTTGAACCCACACGTCTGCTATAAAACGTTTTGGAGAGTCAGTTTGCGAAATATCCGTAAATCTTTTGTCTACTTAGCTATAAAACATTTAGTTAGGCTTGCTTATTGTTTCAAGCAGAGGTTTAATAACCTCTCTTTGCTTGGTTAGGCTATCAAATCTTTGTAAATCTTTCTACACAAGCTTCCCTTTTGAATACAAAATAAAACCCCATAGCTATGATTGCCTAAATAATACTTGAAATTATACAGAAAATTATCATTACATTATTATGTAGGCACGATAGATGAGCTTTTCTGTTGAATATAAAGTACATGTTCAGTATTTAGCCAACAATGCAAATTGACTATATTTTTGCTATGCCTAGTAAATAATACAAAGGTAGCATTGACCAAATTCTACATCTTGCAACTGTCGATAAATAAAAGTATCAAATTAAAGGAAAGAAAAAAAACGAGGATGGGAAAAACCTATTCTAACCTGAGAATATACTTACACGTAAGCATGAAAACGTTTGATTGTTACAAAGACTCTTGACTGGACGTTAATGGTGTCATTAATTGGCGGTTGTAACACCTTATAATTATGATTTATGGTAGAGATGTTAACACAATAATGATCATCATCAGAGAGTTTTTATGTCTTCAGATCACGAATTATGTTGCTGTAAAATGACTTCCACCATTTTTATATTGTTAACACAGTCGGCTCTGGCAAAGTTCCGCTAAGCTCTTGGGCTATGCCGGGCGAAATGATCGTATAGTGACGAATGAGTGTCACTGGCATAAGAGTAAGTACGAATTCTGTTGACACGCACGCGTGTTACTGGTATAGTAGTAAGAATTTTTTGATCACATGCGTTGTGTCACAGGCACTGAATATTTTAATGGGTAAGGAGCGTTTTATGTAAGTACTTATTCAATATTATTTTACATCATTCATCAGCGATCGCGTGACAATTTTACATAGAAACATTTGGAAATCTAATATATAAAAATCTCGTGTCACGGTGTTTATCGAACTCTTCCGAAACGGCTCGACTGATTTCCATAAAACTTTTTTCTCTATATTCGGTAGGCCTGAGAATAGGTTGTAGGCTATTTTTATACCCCTATTCTTTGCGGAGGGAGTCGCGGGCAATAGCTAGTCTAATATATAAAAATCTCGTGTCACGGTGTTTGTTATCGAACTCCTTCGAAACGGCTTCACCGACTTTTATGAAACTTTCTCTCTGTATTCGGTAGGTCTGAGAATAGGTCGTAGGCTATTTTATATCTTCGCAGACGGAGTCGCGGGCAACAGCTAGTTTAACTATACATTTTAGTTCATTGTAAAAACATAGGTAATTATAGTCTCTGAGTGCGGCAAGAAATACTTAAAGCAGGTAACGAAATACATTACAGCTTGCAAAAATTCCAAACTTAAAAAAAATATCACAAGTAAGTCAAGTTTAAGAAATGAAGAGCCCATCAATGAATGCGCAGTACTTTAATTAGACTTACACTAAAGGTAAATCGTAGCTAATTAAAATAATAAATTAGCAATAGGTGACATTGGCTGTTGTTATCTGCATAAAACATCGTAGGTATGCCAATAATTGAGATTTGCCTGGCCTCGCGTGATCGATTCCTTAGTGGAATTGCTTTGTCTTGTCTAACTTGTCTCACAACAATCTTGCTGCCGACATGTGATTGCGTACGTACTTATTGGATGGTTTTTGCTAATGAAAATGCTTGGAAAGAAATTATAGGCAGTGTTGAAATTTGCATTTGCAATGTTGCTATTTGCTAACTAATGCTTGAACATGTACCTACTTAGTAAGTGATTTATTGGTTCCCGTGCAATCAGTGTTCAGAATTCTTTACTACCATTATCATTGTCAGTGGCTCTAATCTAACCTAAGTAGGTAGGAAAACTATCTAAGGTAAGGGTGTGCTTCTGAAACAGTGGAGACTTGCAGAATTGACCAATTCAATAGCATTATTTGAAATTCAATCACATTGTCAAGTTTAGACAGAGAACTTAGTGTATTAATTGATGAAGAAAAATGATCTTGACAGACAAGCGAACATCCAAATGATCATAGAAGGTTTAACTTTAAGGTATGGAACCGAGACAATTCGGATTAAAATTGTATTACTTTTGTTAGATATTCCAAGCATGGGATAGAAAATACATGTAACTATCTTTAGGTCTAGGCCAAAGTTATTTTTCTGTTTTTATTTACAACAAGTTGGCGGTATGAGTATTTTATTACTACTAGTTGTGATATATACTTAATATTTAATGTATACGGAATCAAAAAATTCAGTTACTTACCTAGTTTATCCCGTCTACTTTAAAACTACGAAAAATTAACATGTATCTAGGTATAAAAACGTGTTTAAATTTGAAAAAAAAAATTGTATTTACCGACCTTCGTAACATGTATCATTTCCAGACTATTAAAGCCTGAGAACTGTAATGCTTAGTGCATATTATCCCGTTAATTATAATTAGCAATTGTTCTTAAACGAATGCCTCGTAACTCAGAAGCTTAGCTCAATGTCATCAAATAAAATGCCGTACCGAACGACAATAACTTATGTAATGCAAGAAAAGTATATATCTTTGTTTCATGTATTTGATTGACGTTTACCTATTTAATATTTGAAGAGTAAGCCGTGATTTGCCCTGAAATAAGTGATTTGTTTGATCTCTATACAAGGGAACAGTTTCTTGTAATAGTTTGAAATAAAGCAAATTGATGAGTCGTTTTCAAAAAATTTGTACATATTTACCGGCTTAATCAAAACAAAAATCACGATCGCTATTTTTGTGTAACGAAAGTTAGTCATACAAAGTATATGGGTAACTCCGATACACAAAAATAATTAATTAAATTTTGTTTTTAATTAATCCCTTAATAGTGTACAAATTTTTTGAAAACTAGGTACTCATTATATGTCAATGTCGTTAACAGATCGGAAGTCATCATTTTTGTAGACGTTGCTCTTTACTGGTGATAGCAGAACCGATTTAGATACAAAATTTATACGTTAGTACAGTCAACGTCATAAATAAGTGATCAATTTTGTACCTTGTCATTTTAACGTCATGTTTGAAAAGTCATACGAAATTATGTAACGACCGAAAGCGACAGGGTACAAAAGTGATCACTTGTTTACGACGTTGACTGTACTCCATTCAAGAGTTAATTTTTGAGGCATTATACTTTATTCATAGTAAAATAAATTTAGGACATTTTAATTGACAAGGCAACGGATAGGAACACAATGGTATCCAAGGTGACGATTTTACGACGGTTATTCATAAAGTAGAATATTATTATAGTACTTTACATTACAAATCCCAATGCTGAAATAGACACATTCATTCGACGTTGCTATAGCAAATTAAGACTGCCTAACGCCCCTGCAGATCTAGATTCACACGTTTTTTGCTGTACACTCTAACAATTGATTTTCACATCTATGTAACTGATAACATTGAATAGTTTATTCATTAATAGGGTAATTTAGCTAATCCAATACTGGGAACAAACGCGTCTAAGCACAAATGCCGAGGCTTGATATAAATAAAAACATAGGCACAGCTAAACGTAGTAAAGTTATAGTAAGCGATGGCGTGGAGTGAATATTTTAGTTAGACAACGTAGAGAAATAAATGAAACCGTGTTTGACTAATGGTTTGACCTATGGCCTCTCAAGCAGAGGGTCGTGAGTTCGAGCCCGGGCTCGCACCTCGAGTTTTTCGAAATTGATGTGCGAAATTACATTTGAGATTTACTATGACCTTTACGGTAAAGGAAAACATCAATGGTGTCTGCGAAGTTCCCAATCCGCAGTGGGCCCGCGTGGGAACTACGGCCTAAGTCCTCTCTTTCTGAGAGGAGGCCTTTGCCCTGCCGTGAGACGCATAAAAGCTGGGATGATGATGATGGACACCGAGAGTGAGAGAAGCATCTCCTCGGATGCAACACCTTGTAGTTAGGGTGAGGCCACACGAGCGTAATTTTGTGAGTCGTGAGCGGCAGAATTTCGGTTCGCGCCATACATTGTCACAGAATAAGTAATAGTACTAACGTACAGAAGGATCACTCTCGAACAAAGGTCAACTTTAGGTATAAAAACTTTCCTACTCCTACTGCGTGCACGCGAAATTAAAACTTATCGTGTGATACGAGCGTTCATATTCCGTTGGGCACCGCTGATCCGAAACCAAGGGCACAGGGTTCCCACTCGCCCATATTTGGTAGGTATATAAATCAAGAAAGATAACAGTGTGTATTAATTCAGTAAACTACCTTTAGTATGTAAGTAAGTTATTTATAATATCGTTTAGAAGTCATTGTTTGTTGCAAAAATCACAGAAAAAAAAGATGCTTAATTACGCGCGACGCGGCTAGCGTGCGAACTGAAGGCCGCGCGACAACCTACTGCCATACTCCTCCCGGGAGGAGCGCCGGCCGAACATACCTAAACTGCGGAGTGAAACCCCCCTGACATTGTGCGGGCCATCACGTGACACTCACGTGACACAATGTATGGAGCTACCGAAATTCTGCCGCTCACAACTCACAAAATTACGCTCGTGTGGCCTCACCCTTAGGGTGTTCTTTAGCCGTACTTAACTAAGCGACTGATGTCATGTAAGAAATTAGGAAACCCGGTGGACATCGAGACGGCGTTAAGGCTGCGTTTCCACCAGAGATGTGCGAGGATGCGTTGCGAGGGATGTGTGTGTCATGAACCAATAGAAACACTTCATTCACTTAGGACCTTTTAAATGAAGTGATTCTATTGGTTCATGACACACACATCCCTCGCAACGCATCCTCGCACATCTCTGGTGGAAACGCAGCCTAAGCCACTGACAGCTAGCCAAGTGTTTGTTTATATGAATTATATCTTTCAAATAAGACATTGCATAGTTTAACGAATCCATTTACTACTCCTACTGTAAATATTACTGCGTAATCTACTGACCAGCAAACAACACAGCCTGTAGCACTGAATATAGAGCCTTGCAATAGGGCTGATGCTTCTACTGACGTGGGTACTTTTTATGAGCTGTCAAAACACGATTCTCCCATAGATTTTGTGTGGCAATTGCTAGTCATGATGTAATTTCTATGCCAACCCTATCGACTAACTAAGTATTTGTTTGTTTTAAAGCAGCTAATTGAAAAGTAATCTGGGTTTTCAGGGCTGAACTAAAGTGTATTTTTACTAGAGTCGCGTCTCGGCAATATCGTTTTACAGTGTGATCATGATCATCTCTATTTGGTCGTCAAATGATTTGAGTATTATACTTGTTAGAAAGACTCTCAGAAGATTTTTCAGTTGGATTGGACTATTCATATTTCCTTAAGTAAGTCGCGGTAATTATGCTAGTTAGCAAAATTATATTCTGATGTTTCCCTTGACCACAAGCCTTGAATACTTGAAAAATTGGTCTTAAAGTTATCAAAATTTCAATATTGTTCTTATTTTGTGCATAAAAGATTTTTTTAAAATTAAATTATACCTACAAAATTGCTCAGTAAGTACTTCAGTTCCACCAACGAACGTTCGATTAAAAATTTCGTTTGACAAAACACTTCATTTGAAAACACTTTCATTTCTGTTAAAATAACTTTTTGGAAAAATTTCAATACTAACCCCTCTTTACCCAACTTTGAGTAAGTATGTAGGTAAGCTTAATAATTACTTTACAGTTTATTAAAAAGTGTTGTAAAATGAACTTTTTTTCAAACTTTTGTTAGTCCCATGGCTGGACCCCGACTAAACATAAAATACTATATTATAGTACATCTAATATGCACTGTTTCTAAACATTGACAGCTATGTCTAGATGGTCTATTGTTATTTTTTTATTAAGGAAGTATCTATTATGTTTGTTTAGTTTTAATTTTATTTTATGACTTCTACAGGAAAACAAAAGGTAATGAATATTTTTTTACTAAACAAGTCAGATTGAAACTGTTATTATTATTGTTGCTACCGTTTTACTTATAGGTACTTTGTTCTTTTATTCAGTCCGTTAAAATAGGATCAAACTAGTAATATGTCTTAAATTTCGTATAAAATTTTCAAACTTAGTGATTTCTTGGCAACGTTATACAATCAATGTGTATTGAACACATATTATAAAAACTTAGAAAAATATTCAATACAAAAATACGCGTTCCCAAAAAGCACACATTGGCACAAATGCCGTTCCCTCCCCGGTCATACTAAACTTGCACACATTGCGGCGTGATAACTCACCGTGAACAAAACAAACTACACACAACACAGCACAAGTACAATGGTGGTCCCTTAGCGTGCGTGGATCGACTGGTGCCGCGCCCCGGCGCCTCCCGCGTCTTATATCGCGCGCACCCCGGCGCTCGCGCCGATGCCGCAACGCCGCCCCATCGTGATGGATGCTCCACACATGCAGATCTCAAACGGTGATACGACGATAAAGCCATGACTAAATATCAAGTGCAGTCTTCAAGCTTAGGTACTTTAGGGTTGACCTTTGTTCGCCATACGACCCTAACTTAAATTTCACTGCTCTAATTTATTATAGCACTCCATATTAGAGTTACTAATTTGACGGCGAGATGATCGTAATTATTAAACATACGAAAGTTTGTATGTGGATGCGCGTGTCAGTTTGTTAGGTACTCCTTCACGGTAAAACGGCTGGACGGATTGGATGAAATTTGGTATGCAAATTTTGGGATGCAGAGAGTTGGATAACTGAATATACAGATCGGGATAAAAACAGATAGGGAGCTATGGAGGACAGAGGGGAGGCCTTTGCCCAGGAGTGGGACACTATTATAGGCTAGTAAAAAAATTAAGAGCAGCACGATATAAGTTAAGGGATTTCTCAAGAGATGTTAGTAGAATCCCGAAATTTGAATTTGAACTGCCGGATCTTATTTATATGTAGTTTACGCGTTCGAAGGCGCGGATAAAAGTTAGTGTCGAATATTATTATGCACTTTATGTGCGTATTTTTGCAGTGAAGTAGAATGTAATTCTGTCGCGCATGGTCGTTTATGACATGGTAATTTTCAGAGTAAATGAATAAAAGTTACTCGGAACGTCAATGCAACGATTAATAGGTAAATACTTCAGCAAACCATTCATGACTTCAAGAAAATTAACTCGTGACTCTATTTGTATTGATGCAAACTCGCATAAGTTTCCACAATAGAGTCCCAATGAAAGCCTAATAAGGCTGACCATTGACGGACATTGTAACATGACTCAAATCAAATATCAAACGACAGTTTTCGTAACACGCGTGTACTGTACAGTACTTGTCAGGTTTTTCGTAACACTTCTTTTATGCGTGTCTTCGCGGCTATCAGCCAATTAAAATATTGAGTGACCGTGAACTCTAAGTATTAATTGTGCGTTGGGTCACTCATATGCGTGGGTGACGAATCCTAGATTGAAAAATAATTATGAGACCATTTAGTTAAGAATTGTTTCGCAGAAACTACCGGACGATTTAACTGTATTATTTTAAGGTAGTTCGTATCTGACGAGTACAAATATTTTGTTTATTTACCAGCTTTTGCTCGCGACTTAGACTGCGTAGAATTAATTCGGTTATCTTTATCTGGCGGGATAGGTATTATTAGGTAGGTATACGATTTTTTTCTTGTTAAAAATAACCCCATTATTTTAAGCTAGATTAATATCAATAACCGTTTCGAATTTCAGTTAATTCAGTTCAACCCGTTAAGCGTGATTAAATACCAAACAACTAAATATACCAACTGTCATTTACAACATTACCTAATTAATGTGACCTAAATTTATTTTTCGCTTTTTTGCCCTTGCTCTTGCTAAAAAGACTGGGCTGAAAACCAGCACTGGAAATAAAAACCCGCATTAACTGAGACCGTTCGGTATCCATTGTCAAGAAACCTAATTTGTGGTTTACTTCTTTGTTTATTTTCATCTGCTACACCTAATATGGCAATTTTTTTAACACTTGGTGCGTAACGTAACTTTTGGAACTAAGAATTCGCATTTCGTCTCCTAGTGCACTAATTTTGGTGTCTTGTTTACCTAATATTGTCTAGTTTTAGTGAAAATTAAGTTATTATCTCATATTACGGTCGACCAAGGGATATAAAAGTTCGGCACTTAAGATACCTATTAGCCCTTTCAACGCCACGCGTCGACAAAACGTAAACCTGCTTTGAATCTTATGTCATTGTCTCAAGATCACTATATGTGTCGTTGGCGTTGAAAGGGTTAAACGTGGTTTTTTAGGTTTCCGTACCCAAAGGGTAAAACGTGACCCTATTACTGAGACTTCGCTGTCGGTCCATCCGTCTTTCTGTCTGTCCGTCGGTCACCAGGCTGTATCTCATGAACCGTGATAGCTAGACAGTTGAAATTTTCACACATGATGTATTTCGGCTGCCGCTATAACAAAAAATAAGTACTAAAAACAGAATAAAATAAATATTTAAGAGGGCTCCCATACAACAAACGTGATTTTTTTGCTCGTTTTTGCTCGATGTTGATAACGGCAACAGGTAGACGCTTGAAATATTCACAGAATATTTAGTTCTGGGTATGTATTACAATACCGAAGTACGAAAGACCGAATGTATTAAAACATCGAATGGGTCAAAAGACCCACACGATTTTTTTCTGAAACCGTAAACTTTTCAGAATTTATTAAAACGGCATCATACAGAACCCATTAGGTTTTTTTTTTAATGAGTCGCCAGATGGGCCAAAGACGCGAAGTCTTTGCTATTTTTACTTTAGTGTAGGAAGAGTGACTTGTGCTCGGGAAAAATCCCTTCGGACGAACTGGGAATGGAGGGCCCAGACAGTGTCCGACTTGCACGGACTAAAAAACCCGGTCACAAGTCCCCTTCTCTATTGATTATTAATACAAAAAAACGTGTGCTTTATATTTTAAGGAGGGGAGGGGTAGGGAGGGGACTTAATCTACCCACAGTGTCCTGCCTCAGCCTAAAAAACCCATTAGGTTAGGTTAGGTTTGTTTTATAACAATCTTAAAAAGTTAAAGGTTTCAGAAAAAAAAATCGTGTCGGTCTTTTGACCCATTCGATGTTTTAATACATTCGGTCTTTCGTACTTCGGTATTGTAATACATACCCTTAGATCTATATTCACTTTAAAAATAAATAATTAAATTAAAATAAAACAGATATTTCTGGGGCCTCTCATACAACAAACGTAATTTTTTTTGCCGTTTTTATAGATAATGGTACGGAACTCTTCGTGCGCGTGTCCGACTCGCACTTGGCCGGTTTTTTTGGAGTTGGGCGCACAGCTTATCAAATCGGTGGACATAGACGAAGATTTAAATTTTATTATATTTATTTATTTTAGATTATATTTTAGTAGAACTCTTCAGAACTGTACTACTTATGTAATAGCTGTAGGAGGAGCAGGAAATCTCTGAAAAAGTTCCTAAAATTAGTGAAGGTAACGTGATGCGATCCCTCCAAATTATTCGTAATGAGTTCTACCGTGTTCTTAACACAGAAATTAAAATTTAATTTGAGTCCAACAATTGTGAATTAAGCTACGCAAATTACCACGCAACATCGCATAAATTCTTCAGAGTTTTGAATTTAAACACATTGCGAGAAGCGTCGTGATGAAGCTAATAGCTTTGTGGGTGTAAAGCACAAAGAGCCTGTTTTCAAGGAAAAATTACTGTTCCAGTTTGTAACATTATGTGCTGAAAATGGTATATAATAACTATTCAGTGATTTAGTTTTGTTTGTGAAGCGAATGAACTTTTATCTTGGATCTTGATTTGTATCGTGTACTTTTGTATTAAATTGTATAATGGAATAGGATTTTCCTTGTCGCAATCCTTGCCATATCGGCCAGTGAAAGTGACATGGATCTGTCATCCTGTGAATCAGGAAATGACTCGCGTATCGTATGCTTTGAGATCTTCGACACGCGCTTCAACTGTTTGCCGAGATCTCATATTGTTGCGGTAACTCACGCTTATCGTTTTAACTGTATTAAACTCACTCAAAGCGAAAAAGTACGGATAACTCACGTCTATGATCATATACTCGTATATAACATAAGTACAGGTCGATTCACAAGAGTTGGCATGAATGGATCGAATGAGTGAATGAAACTAAGTATCTATCTATGTGTTATCTATTTGAATACACTTCACACAAATATGAAAATGTCATGCGTCAGTCATTTTTCCTACAAAAATATCAAAGTGACATTGCTTTCGTTCATTCCATTCGTGCCAACTCTTGTGAATCGACCAGTATGCTTAGTATAAGTTTTTACAACACCAAATACTTCTCGATCGCGTCTACGTAAAAATTTCAATTCTATGGAAACATGGACGCGCGGCCGCGGAGCGCTGTCCATGTTACCCTAGTAATTGATTTTTTTACGTAAACGCGATCGAGAAGTATTTCGTGAAGTAAAAACTTATACTAAGCATACTGTACATGAGTTTCGATCATAGATGTGAGTTATCCGTACTTTTTCGCCTGAAGTCCTGTTGTTTTTAGTTTTTGTCTTTCATTCTTTCAACGCAAATAATGTGTGTCCTAAACTCATATTTGTTAGGAATAGGAATCCATTAAAATTATAAAGTATTAGAGTTACATAAATTTGGAATACCAAGAAACTATGTTTAAATGTAAATTACCATGTTATTGGCATTAAATAATTAATTGTAATTTCATTGTTCTAAGACGCACTTAAGTCATGCAATTCTCATGATGGCATGTTTTAAGTTTGCGATTTAATTTATTCGTACACCAGGAGATAATCGTGATGGGACCATGTTGGAAAGAGAAATATTTGTTAAATGTCTGAATTTTATTGAATAGCATATTTAGAACTAAATCTAACCTGCGGCGACTTCACACGCGTAATATAATTGAGTCTGGCAGACGAATTGAAAGTCAAGGATTTCCCAAAAAATACATTCTACTCTTCATTAACATAGCATAAAAAAAAATCCATAACCAAGGAGGGTGGGCTAATTGACCTGTATGACCAATAAGGACTAGCGATATGTCACTGTTTAGATTATTCCAAGTTCTAAAACATATACTACTTATGGCAGGTAGTTCTAAAACTTTGCATGAAAAAAAAAATCGCTTCCAAAAGTAGTCTGACGTTACTATTTAGGTTTTTTAGGGTTCCGTAGCCAAATGGCAAAACACGGAACCCTTATGGATTCGTCATGTCTGTCTGTCTATCTGTCCGTCCGTACCGTATGTCACAGCCACTTTTCTCTGAAACTATAAGAACTATGCTGTTGAAACTTGGTAAGTAGATGTATTCTGTGAACCGCATTAAGATTTTTTTAATACAGTTGCTCAAAAAGTGGCGTATTGCAGGGACGTATAGCGTTCGGGATGTGGGCTATTACGTACTCGAGCTTTTTCTTTACCTTTTCCGAACTCGTGCGTTCTCTTTCCCAACTGTCAAAATAATGTCTATTAAAAAGAAAAGACCAACCACGAAGTTTTTACTAAAAAAAATTAATCGAAGTTTTTATGATTCATGCAAATATTTCTAAAAAGAAGCTACTAATTTGTTTCAATATCAGATTTAATGATTTGATTCAATGAGTTAGTTAGGTTTCATTTCATCTCATTAAATTTCATTTTCATTTCATATCAATAAAAAAATTCTACTGAAGACTTGGCTGTATGGGCATAGTTCCCTTTGCCTACCCAGAATGGGTGAAGAAAACAAAAAAAAATCTCTGCTTATATTCTTTTACGGTTGGCGCCATTTTCCAAAAATGTTATTTGCGAGTTTAGTTGTTTGTTGCACAAAATGAGTAATTTCGACGACATTTTATTTGAAGTAACACCACCGGAACTCAGTATAATTGCACAAAATGCTTCGGAGAACATTTTACCGGAAAATTCAAAAAGTCGCTACATATCTACATACGACGAATTTATTGCGTGGAGAGAAAAGAAAAAAGCAAATAGTTTTTCAGAAAATGTTATGTTGGCATACTTCTCCGAACTCTCAGCAAAATTAAAACCTTCTACGTTATGGTCGAGGTTTTCCATGATAAAAAGTATACTGAAAATAAGGAACAACGTGGATATAAGTGAATACCCAAAACTAAATGCTTTCTTAAAACGACAATCAGACGGTTTTACAACTAAAAAGTCGAAAATATTAACATCGAATGAAGTGGAAAGGTTATTGAACGAAGCTCCCGATGATCGTTATTTAGCCACAAAGGTAATTTATTAATAAATACTTATATTTTTCTTTAGTGTTTAGTTTACGAAATCGCAAAATACAGTCAATATATTATTTAAAAAAATATTAATCAAATCCCTTTTCTTGTAGGTTGCGCTGATTTTTGGCGTTGGTGGAGCTTGCCGCAAAGAGGAGTTAGCCAATATTACTTTAAAAGATATATATGTTACATATGTGAATTATAACTTTTATAAGAAATAAATGATTGGTTAGTTGATTTTATTGTGTTTTTATTATTTTATTAAATTGCTACATTTTTTCGCAACTGTATTAAAAATAGTTGTTCAGTACACGTGCGGAACCGTCATTGCAACTTGTTCCGACTGTCAACCCTCACCTTCGGCTGCGCCTCGGCTCGGGTAGACATTTGTCGGAACTCTTTGCAATGACAGGCTTTCCGCACTCGTAATGAAATATACTATTACACAAAAGTAGAAAAAAAAACAATAAATTTTGGGGGTTCTCCCCCCCATACTTAGAACTGAAACTCAAAAAATTTTTTTTCATCAAACCCATACGTGTGGAGTGTCTATGGATAGCTCTTCCAAAATGATATTGAGTTTTTTAATATCATTTTTTCTAAACTGAATAGTTTGCGCTAGAGACACTTACAAAGTGGTAAAATGTGTGTCCCCCCCGTAACTTCTGAAATAAGAGAATGATAAAATTAAAAAAAATATATAATGTCCATTACCACGTAAACTTCCAACGAAAATTGGTTTGAACGAGATCTAGTTTGTCTGTCTGTCTATATCAGTAACCAATCTACTATGATCCCACACTGCGCACATTTTGCTTAGGAGCAGGGTTTTTTTCGACAATAAATTCCTGTGTCGCTTTACAGATTCTGACTGAAGGTTTTGTTGTAACTATCGATGATTTTGTGTCGTGACTTTGTTTATTATGCGGTTTCATATATATTTTATGTTGCCATGCCTTTTTTTACACAGTGATTCGAGATTTCGCGCCATACACAAAAAGTTGTAGAATATGAAAAAAAAACTTTCCAAAAGATAGTGCGTGGAGTCCCTCCGCGCGGAAGAAGTGAAACTTCATAATAAAATAAATACTGACCGCGCCCGACGTTGCTTAACTTCGGTGATCGAACGAGAACCGGTGTTTTTGTCAAATATCTTGAAAACGGTGCATCCTACGGCAAAATCAATGAAATTTTCAGCCCCCCGATGAATTCCCCGCACCCCCTCCCACCCCCCGGTGTTTTTATCAAATATCTTGAAAACGGTGCATCCTACGGCAAAATCAGTGAAATTTTCATCCCCCCCTTTGAAACCTCCGCACCCGCCCCTCACCCCCCTCACCCCCACCCCTAATCCCCTCACCCCTAACCCCCCTCACCCGCCCTCCCAGCACCCCTCTCGCAAACGTCTCGTAAACGTCAACTGGCGTTGCGTTGCGTTGCGTATTTAACGCAACGCATTTAACGCAACGCTTGTTAGAAGTCGCATTAGAAGTTTCACTTCAATAATATTATGGCTTTGTAATTTGTTATGCAATTGGGGCCTGGCGCCTGATAATATCCGGGATGTACCTACCTATTATTCCAGACAGACGTCACGTCCACCTATCTACATAGTATTAAATTTAACCCAAAACCGTTCAGCCGTTTTTACGCAAATGAGTAACAAACGCACTTGCAAGCACGCACGAACATGCTCGCAAACTTTTGCATTTACAATGTTTTATTTTTTATTAGTAGTGTCGGTTCAATTTTTGTATAGGAACATCTTCAGTAAGGATACCTGTATTGAACCGAAACAATTACTTTGCTCACCCGCGACCTTAAGATAGTTATACGTTTAGATAAGAAATGCGTGTTCATGCAGTTCCTCCACCTCCTCACACAAATAACACAAACCCAACTATCACCACCACCAAACTACACTGACGCTAGTGCGTGTAATTTATTTATTTGCGTGTTTTTTTGGCACATCCTTCCTTACAATCAGAAGAAGATAATGAACTTATCAATTTCAATGCATGTTTTCACTTTCAAATAAATATAGCTCATAAAATATTAATAAGTAGTTATTGCGCATAAATTAAGCAATTAATTTTAAATGAACTTGCGATAAGTATGTAATATACGTAAGATGTAACGCTGTTTTTCGCCGGCAGAGTGTCACAAGTAACAAGATACTGAACCAGTGAAAACCTTAGGAACCGATTATACGCCTGGTAACGAGTCGCTCGCTCTGCGTTTGTCACTGGTACCTCGAATACTGTACCATTACCATGAGTTTACAGTGACGGTACTCGATAGCGACTGCGTAAATGATTTGTATGAAGCCTCCCTACAAATCATTTACGCAGTCGCTATCGAGTACGGTCACTGTAAACTCATGGTAGTGGTACAGAAGTGGGTAAGGTCAAAGTAGCATCATTTGCGCCTCGCGAGGGTTTCGTTGCGACACGCGCAGCGCACAGCACAAAATGATGAGACGAACGCAAATACCAAACGACACATAGATAACGCTCTCCCGTATGGTGTCACTGGTTATGCCGGAACAATGATTATAATTCTCACAGGTTATGGCTGCAAGCCACGAATCGTGAGTATTCAACACGAACACATTGTTACCAGCAAATAATGAAGTGATTTATTTATTTAAAAATTATAATAAGTAATTACCTGGTTGCACATATTAATCAAATTTAGTTACTGCCAATATACCTTCAGTTGTAACTGACGTCGCCGTTGATAACTTCTTCTGATCGCTTTTGCTGCACAGACAAGTTTTAGTACTCTGACCGCCCGGCTGGTCGCGAATTTCCGCTATTTTGTGTTCAATCATTTGATTTTCGCGTAGCAACAGTTGTTTTTCTCGAAACAAAGCACGCCTAGTCATTTCAGCTCTTGCGACGCGTTGCCACAACCTCGTCAAGCCACACGTTGTCGAAATAGCGTTTAATACTAAAGAATCTTCTGAGTTCTGCTTACTTATCTTTTGCTTAGATGTCCTGGTTTGTACAGGGGGATGAGGTGGCTCTGACCCGTAAGGGAGAACTTTTTCACGTTGAACCTCAAATTTTCTACACATTGCTGCCATGCGCAAGATCTTTTCTGCTTTTTTATGAGCTGCACTTATCCATGCTATAGTACTATCTGTTGCTTTAACTAGTATTCCTAATTGTGACGTATCTAGTTTGATCCCGTTAATCATGCGCATCTTTAGTCGATGACAAGCCGCTCGGTTCCTGTCCCGCCGATCTCTGAACACTGCCTGTTTAGTACCAGATTCGTATGCTCCCAATTCTGCCCGCAAACGTTTTAGTAAACTATCATTATTGGCTATTTTCTTTCCTTGAGAAGCTATTATATCCGCCATCATATTTTCTTTGCGACGTAGTATACGAACTTGTTTCTGATTGTCTGCAGTTCCACTTACATATGCTTTGAGTACAGCCTTATATTCCTCCCACATTATATTATAGTCGTATTCTAAATAGGAACGCAGGTTTTCTCGTTCATTTGAGTATTTAGTGCGGTCTTCATCTTCTTTTACTAAATTTTCGCCTCGTGTAGCCCACATGTGGGTGTCGGCCACCTTATGACCATGATATAATAACAGCTGTAAATGTGTCTCAGCGGTGTTGTGGTCCTTAACTACAATAGCTGCATCCTCTTGGCCCCGTGTCAGTAGATCCGCCGTCTTGCGGTCATTATCCTTAGACAATTCTTCTAATTCTGCGAGAAACTTAACAATCATTTTGTCTATGGTATCGCAAAAGCTGGCTACTGTTCGTTGAAACTGGTCATCAGCTACGTTCATGAGCAACATCGTGTATGCGATTTGATGATCTTTCATGTCATAGGCTCTTTCAAAGGTATTCCACATGATTTCGATATCCTGTTTGAAAACTGGCTCTTTTATTTCTAGCATAAGGGCCCGCCAGTTGCGATCCACTTCATCACGCTTTAGCGCTTGTGCTTTTATCTCCCGTTCAAGCTGAGCGCGTTTTAGTCTCTTGCGCTCCGCGGCTTGTGCAGCAAGTTTTGCTTCTTTCTGTTTCTTGGATGGCATTTTAAATCATTAAATAAATGTTCCTTTAAAAATTTTGTTCGTTCAGGTTTGTTTGTTGTGTATAATGTCAAAGTCTCTGTGACAATGTATCATCCAACATTGCAACAAACAATATTCTTGCAACAAACCATGTTAACTTGACATTTTTGACCACTGCCAAACACACTCTTATCCAACCTCCACTATAAAATTTATAAATATCGCAAAAATAAGTACCTAAGAAACAATAATAAAATAGACGTCGTAATGAATGTATCACATTTTCCTATTTATTACTTACATCATCACATCATGATGACATTGATGACACTCTCAACAGTACGAAAACAGACGCTGTGGCCGAACACGGCTAGAAGAAGAGAGAGAGAGAGAGGGAGAGACTTAGGGCCTAAAAGGGTGCCTTTCCACCAGAGTTGTGTTTTGCTACGTTACTATGATGGATGCGTTTTTTATCTACCAATCATATTCATTAGTCCACTCAGCATAGCACTGGTGGAAATGGGGACGTAACTATACCATCTGAGCCCGTGGCAAATACTTTAGATGAGACCCTTACAGCAAAAATCGTCACTTTGTAATTTAATTTTAATGTTATTTCTGAGCTCGCGGTCTCTAGGGTCGGGGGCCCGTGGCATTTTGCCAGCCCTGCCACCCTATAGGTTACGATAATGGGGTTCAACTAAGGTTTGTTTTTTATATGGAAAGATGTGTGCTGTGAATGCTTGCTCTGGCTCTTCCTCGAGCCAGACATAGCTTAGCATTAGTGGAGACGGTTACACAGTTTCGTAGCGTAGCTTTCACATCTTCGTAGCATGCTGCATAGCACATCTATGGTGAAAAGACACCCTAAGTCTTAGGCTACTTTTTACTATTTATGAATTTTATTATACAAGTCAAACTATCCTGATATCCTTATCTTTATGTACCCTTACTTCTTAATGAGTAGAATATTTCTGTTATAGGCCCGCTATCAATCACTCGTCGGTGGCAGCGAGCCTTTACAAAGCTACCTCCACAAGCGAATAGCAGAAAATCTAAACAGCGAAGCGGCCCTCGGAACCGTCACAGATGTCGCTCAGTGCGTGGAATGGCTGCGCTCAACATTCCTCTATGTAAGGGCTGCTAAGGATCCGAAGAGGTACCTTGGATTACCACCAGCAGCGCCCACGCATTTGATCTTGAAGAAAATCGAAGGTTAGAAATATACTCTTGTTATATATAGTTTCTGAATAAGTCCCCGTATAAAATAAAAAACATAAATATACGGGAGAAAAACTTCTCTTTTTCAAATCGGTTATTATGCAGTTGAATACTGTCGGTTCACATTTTGGTACCTATTCTACAGAATTTCCTATGCTAGAAAAAAGTTCAATGTAAAAGTTCGGCATACTACTTATATAATGAAGTTGAAAAACCATGAGACTTGAGACTTAACCATTAAAGTCAAAGTCAAAAGTCAAAGTTATTTATTGCCAGAGCATAGTGTAAATAACAAAGATCTTACGAGTAGTGGAATAGGATGTGCTTATGTTCTACCTACACTCTAGGCATGCAATATTTTAATTAGATAATGCACTTATTGTAAAATTAATTGATTTAAATTTATATACAAACAATTAATAACAGTAATAATAATTATTATAAACTCATCATCAATTTCTAAGGGTAATGGCAACTTACATTAATAATTTTCCTAACAATCTGTTTTCATTAATTAACTACCTATTTATCTAATATAATTTGTTAAGATTGTACAGTAAAATAAAATTAATATTTAACACCTGTGACGTCACAGTAAAATCTTAATTAATTAACTGAAACCTAATTAAATATCATTGAAACACGCATGAAGGAATACCATTAAAAACCATTTTCAATGCGACCTTTTTAATAATAATAATAATAATAATAACAATGATTTATTTCAGACTTAGGTCCATCCAAAGGTGTTAGTAAACAATTAAAATCTTAAATACCTAAGTGTTGTTTTGCCGACGGTATTTAATTATTGTACTTATTGCCTCCGGAGCTCTATGCGTGTTCCAATTCCAAATTGCAAATCAATCCAAGCGGGTAAAAATTTAATAGCAAGATTTGTTTACGAATTGTATTGTGGGTTAGAATTGATAGGTCCTCATGGCCATGGTTAACTTAAATATAAAAGCCATTTAATTATGTTTCAAGCAAAATCGAATATTGTCGCCACTCGTTGGGACCGAAATTAGGTAGGTAAATAGCCATTGATTGCTTCATTGTAGTACCTAAACGAACACACAATTGACTTATAAGGGAATACGAACAAGACAGTCATTATGAAATACCAATAAATGACGACACCCTACGAGTAAACGTGATCAACTGCATTGAACTTTTTAGCCTTTTGCGGCTAATTGGTATGAATTAAGCATTTTTTTAAATGACAGGATAATCAGCTTGCTAGTACCTACCTAATAGTATTTTTCTAACAGTATAGTATTACGACATATTTATCTGATAAGGCCGTTTTCATTAGTTTCGCCACAGATATACTGCGGAATTTAATAACAACATTTAGTTAAGTCATGTCGTGAGAATGTTATTGATTGTAGCAATTAAAATTATTAACACGATGAAATGTGATAATCGATTAATATAAATGATTCTGGTATGTATGATTCGCGTGTTTTTAGTTATTATTTTTAATTGCTCTTGAACGAGAGTAAACAACTAGGTACTTACCGATAAGACATGACGATAAGAATCTTTTTATTATCAGTCTGAACATCTGCATTTGTAATTCAAATTGCTGCTTCACGTTTTCTCATAGATTCAGGAAATCGTGTTTTTTTGCATCTAACAAATAAATATTTTTGTTAGGCTTGGTTAAGTTTATCTCTAAACTTTAATGCGGAAATTGTTTAATGGTGTGTACATCCCACTACCATAAATTTTTCAACTTTGACTGGCGTGTGTTTGCCGGCTATTAATTGATTAAAAAATATGTACTTAGGTATTTTATGCTACCCCGCGCTGTAATTATTTTAGGACTTTCGCTAAAAAAACATAATCCCGAAGAAAACGTTTAATTTCGTTTACACCACTCCACCGGTGGTAATAAAGAAAGCCTTCGAATCACATGTTAGGGCTTGTCCTTGATACAAACCTACTATGTAACAGATTCAACACTCGCGCTTGACAGTTACTACCTACATTCACTTACCAGCTTCAACGCCAATGGTGTTAGTAGCAGTCACAGAGTACGGCCAAGTGCAAAAATAAGTATCGATTTAATCCTCCCATCGTTATATGGTTTTGACGACCAGATGGCCTAGTAGGTAGACAACCTGACTACGAAGCTTGAGGTCCCGGGTTCGATTCCCGCGTCGGGGCAGATATTTGTATGAATAATACGAATATTTGTTCTCGGGTCTTGGGTGTTTAATATGTATTTAAGTATGTATCTATCTATATAAGTATGTTTATCCGTTGCCTTGTACCCATAACACAAGCTATGCTTAGCTTACTTTGGGACTAGGTCAATTGGTGTGAATTGTCCCGCGATATATTTTTTATTTTTATTTTATATACCTATACCTTAATTCGACGACATAAGAGCTATAATATGGGACATATTTATGAGCAAGTTGTGTGCACCCATATTTTTACACTTGACTGTACATATTCGAGTGACATCTGCTAAAGAGAATCACTACAATGTCAAAGATAGCGCAGCAGTGGGAAAGTATTATACTGTATGGAGTGACGAAGCACTGCCCTTGCCTTTGGCGATCGCCAAATGCGCGATATTGCAATATTCTATTTTATTTTTATTTTACCGCCTTACCTTCGTATTTAATGTATTATATCACAACCGCCCCAGTTTAACAGTCATTTTATACGACCTCGTCTGGGTTCCGGCTTAAGATGGATGGGATGCATCCTTAGCATTTGTTGACGCACGCGATCGCGAGATGTGCAACGTAAGTGAGGGCTGACATGCGATTTTATCTCAAAGTGCCTTTATGTTTCTTTTCGCGGAATATTGAAGTAAAAATGAACGATGGTATTTGTTCAATTTATTGTGATAATGATAAATTATTTAAGTAAATGCAAGTACCTGCAGGTTAAAAAGAAAAGTTGAATTTCATGCAATAAAGTGTCCGGTGAGATACCGAAGTACTATCTGGGTTAGGTACTGATAATTTGGAAGAATTTGTGCAGATAAATTGTCATGAGGTTTGGTACGATTAAATTACGAAAAGAAGCATGAGATTCATTCAGGCATTTTGAAACTAAAAACTCAATTACTTTCATTCCGTGGCAAATAATAGACAAATTTGACGCAGCATGCTAAATTGCGTTTGAATCGGGCGATGCCTAAATTAGAAGCCCGTTAAATTAAAATTAGTCATTCTCAAAAAAAGTTGCAATGTTTCCTATAACCATCTTAAATACGTACCTAATAGATTTTTTTATAATTTTAAAATTATCTGGTCTTAAGTAGAATTTAATTATTTCCCCAGGCATCCCATGGCTCCGAAACTATAGCGCCTAAAATTGTACAAAATGTACATATAAAATGTGTTTTTTTAGTTCGGTACGGATTGTAGGAAGATACCTATGGACTTCTAATGACTTCTGAAACTCAATATTGTGCGTACGGAACCATCTGAGCGCGAGTCCGACTTGCAATTGACCAGTATTTTTTTTACTTAACATACTAATTTAGTACCTACTTAAGTATGTAGATCCGGGTTTTATAAATATTAGAATGAATATCTATTTATTCAATAGGATAATCATAAGACATTAATCTCGCTACGCGTTTACCATTTGCGGCGAATGCCTTGTTACTTGTATGCCCTTTATGTAAAGGTATTTGAAGACGCTGCTGCCAGTAATGAGGGCTTACTTAGATCTTTTAATGCCTAGTTTATAAATGTTGATCATCTTCGTATTTCTCATACTAAGCCGTAATATTAACATGACATGACGCATTGGTATTTTTTTTCCAAAATACTTACCTACTTACCTGAATTTGTGAAAATGAAAGAAATAACTCGAGGTTGACAAATAAATATCTTGAGATTTGCAGTAATTATTTTTATTGGGCAATATTTTACATAGTGAATGTGTAAGATTTTCAATTAATAGCCTTGCGAAGTCTTCGTGTTCTGGCTGGAAATAAGACGGCAGTTAAAATTACAGTTACTTATTTTTAGTAGGTACCTACTAAATATTTAGTTTTTAAATCTCCCTTTCCGGTTTGAGGGTCTTTTATTATTGCGTTGAAACCCAGAGTTTTATACACATGAACGAAAGTTCAAGACAATCACGTCATTGCAATTCGAAGTCGATAGAAATCGACTTGCAATATTTCTTCTCATTGTTAGGTAGGGAAGGAAAATATAAGAACGTTAAAAATTAAAAGATTTTTTTTTAAAACGAGCAATTTTGTAGGTGAATTCTGTTTTGTTTTTCCAGAATTATGTGTTAAAGCTATGAACAGCTTGGCCAGTTCTGGACTAATAACAATGGATGAGGCGAGCTGCATTGAATCGACTGAAGCCGGTCGTCTAATGTCTATATTCTACCTTGATGTGGAGACTATGAAGAACATCATGACGGTATTTATAACTAAGTATTTCTAATACATAAAGAGTACAACAGGTAACCTAGGTAGTAGGTACCCAGGAGCTTATTAATAATAAGTTATCAAAGTTTGTGTTATGGGTAGGTACCTACTAGATAACCTGTGTAGATAACAGATAAACATAACTACCTACTTACTTAAATAGAAATATCAAACACCCAAAGACTCGAGAAAAAACCGGGAATCGAATCCGAGACCTTAATTTGTTGTCGGGTTCTCCTAACGACTCTGCTTTGCGGTCGTCAAAAACTACTTAAAATGAATTATTATTTATTATACTACTTGGGAATAATGTAAATGTACACTATATTTTGTTCCATTAAAATACTAATGATAATATTTTGTTGCAATCAAATTATAAAATATTTAGCTATTGAGGTCATGAGACCAGAAAATAATAAAATTAGGCTCCTCCGATTCCCTTCTCGGTACTACCTAACTGTTGTTCGCAAGTACCCCGTATCAATTTATCACTACCTTCTTGATTTACCGGAGCTCTCATAACGCGTAACACGACCGCGGTCAAAATAAACTTTTCCACGAACAAAGCCTTAATTTTAGTTAATACTATACTACATACATATATTATAAAACATAATGCATCTGGTACTTTTTTATCGTATTTAGAATATTTTAGTTTTTTCTTCAGTACATACATTATAATAACTTGCTTTTCTCAAACATGCAATGAAATATTGATGATATGTTCCATGAAGTATCACGTTTCAGGCGTGGCTAGACGAGAGGTCGTTAATGGAATTCCATACTGAATTGCAGGCCTAGGCCTAGGCCTGCAATTTGCTCTTTTCTAATTGCTATTCCACATAAATTCATAACCCGGCATCATGGCGCTCAGCAAGCGCTCAGCCATTAAATAAAACTATAAGCAATATTTGCTTTTTGGTTTACTTATTATGACATTCTGCCACTACGCTTATTGAAAATAAATATTTATGAATTATCTCTGTTTTCTATGAAATCGCAAAATTTTCTAAAAAATCGCCAGACTCAAGTGGCAGTGGGCAGGGCACATCGCTGGTATTCCTGATGGCTGATGAGCCAAAAAGGTTCTCGAGTGGCGTCCACGGACCGGAAGACGCAGTGTAGGTAGGCCTCCAACGATGGAGCGACGACCTGGTTAAGGCTGCGGGATCGCATTGAATGCGGATGGCACGGGACCGATCTGTTTGGCAAACCTTGGGTATGTTCAGCAGTGGATGTCTTTCGGCTGAAATGATGGATTATCGTTTGCTATGAAATCCGAGTTGGAAATAGAACGAAATAAATAGTTTTAAAGGTGTTAGTTATATTTTTTATCTAGTTTACTTATATTTTTCTATAATTATTTCTAGAGAAATATAAGTAAACTTTGATTTTTTGGAGTTTTTTTTTATTAAATTTGTTTCATTGCATGTTTGAGAAAGTACTATCTATACATACATACTTCGGCGGGAAATGGAATTGCCAGCCTCATAAACTATCCGACCTTGCTATCGCTCGGCCGAATAGGTATATAAATATTAGGCCCGCAACCCCTTACTTCCCAGCCTCTGTGGTAATGTACCATTGGTGGATATATTTAGAGCAAAAATTGAAACAATTTATTTAGGTTAAGTGGTATGGTGGTAATAAAATAAGTATTTCCATCAAAAGGTTGGCGAAGGAATTACTGCGAATAATCCAAACAAAAATGTACAATTACCTATAAAGTAAGGTGGGTACGCTTACAACTCGGAATTCGACGGTCCCCACGAACATAATCGTATGGAAAAATAAGACGAAATAGCTTTTTTTACAGATTTAAACTAAGCATCAAACGAACTACATGACTGCATTTTTTTTTTGTGTTATATTTACTGAGATACCCAATTGAACAAAGTCTTAAATGAAAAACGTTTCGACGTACACTGTGGCATGAACGCTTACGATCTTGTTCAAATCAAGACGTACCGGCCGCGTCGCGGTGCAACGTCATTTGCGCCGTTGTTCTGCGGAGATCGTACGAGTTAGAGTGAACTTTATTTTTTGTCGATTGCTTGTAAATTAATTGGAAGTTTTTGCAATTATTAAATTAATATTTTGTGATATATTTTAAGGTATTGGTATTACATCTAGTATTGCCAAAACATAATTAGTTTTACATACGACCTGATATTTACACAAAGCTTCGATGAATAATGTCTTATATGCAAATAAAAGTTTTATTTAATTTCAGTACTCCATCGAACAAAGTCGTTTATGAATATGCGACGCGTCTTAATCCACAGAACAAAGTCGTAAAGTAATAAAAAACGCCATTTATCTACAAATATAAAAAAAACAAACAATCTTACATAAATTAGAAGTACTAGGGGCGTTCAATAAAAAGTGAGAATGAGTATGTTATAAACAACTTTTACTAAATGTCATTTTATTTTTCGACATAGTCACCTTTTAGCATAATACACATAGTATATCTTTTTCCTAAACTTAAAATTCCATTTTTAAAAAAGGTCTCATCTTGAGTACTTAAAAAATCTTGTACTGCAGCGACTACCGCGTCGTCGTCTTCAAATTTCTGACCTATCAGGTATTGTTTCAATCTCGGAAATAGGTAGAAATCACTGGGAGCAAGATCTGGTGAATACGGAGGATGCTTAAGGATATCGAACCCAGCATCACGAATTGCAGCCATTGCAACGGCGGACTTGTGTGCCGGGGCATTGTCCTGGTGGAACAGCACAACTTTCGAGAGTTTACCTCGCCGTTTTTCGCGGATCTCATTGTGCAATGTTGCTATTTGTTTGGCGTATAAAGTGCCCGTAATAGTGGCTCCATGCTCGAGATACTCAATCATTAATACCCCTTTACCATCCCAAAAAACAGAGCCCATGACCTTACCGGCAGATGGGCTCACCTTGAATTTCTTCGGAGTTGGAGATGATGGCCTTTTCCATGTCATAGACTGCAGTTTCGTTTCAGGGTCGTAATGATGGAGCCATGTTTCGTCCATTGTTATAAATCGCGCCAAAAAAAGTTCCCGGTCTAGCTGCATCAGGTTCAAAGCTTCTTGACAACTCTCTAGTCTAGTTTGTTTTTGCGTGTCAGTAAGCATTCTTGGTACCCAACGCGCAGATACCTTTTTCATACCCAAGCGTTCATGTAAAATATTATGCACGCTCCCCGTTGAAATCTTTACATTTTCAGCAATAAAACGAACTGTGACACGACGATCCGCCTAAACTGAGTTTTCGACTTTTTTCACAATTTCTTCAGTTACTGCTGTAGTAGGGCGTCCGGAGCGGGGGTCGTCCATTGTCGATGTTCTTTCACGTCTAAATTCGGCGCACCAACGTGCGACTGTCGAATACGGAGGAGCATTAGACCCGAAAGTGTCCCGCAAATCCAAATTGACTTGGTCCATAGAAAAATTTTTCAAATACAAGTAGTTGATAACGGCGCGCAGTTCAATTTTCTCCGTTTTCGCTAACGCACTCAATAGCACTGCAAAGA
Organism: Archips crataeganus; assembly: GCA_947859365.1. Lineage (NCBI taxonomy): Eukaryota > Metazoa > Arthropoda > Insecta > Lepidoptera > Tortricidae > Archips > Archips crataeganus. The sequence goes on along the minus strand of OX402057.1, from coordinate 12,837,679 downwards.
AATTACGGTATATTTTTTTAAACAAAAGACAGTTAGTTTTTTTTTTTCATAGCAATCAGCTAGATAGATTAGCTTTACCGGCTAGTATTTAATTTCGTAATATTAAAAGAGTTTGCATCTCATTCTCACTTTATATTGAACGCCCCTCGTATAGCCATATCAAGAGGTATTTATAAGTAGTTTTAGTGTTATTACTCGAAACTATAATTTTGCACTTAATACTTTGTTCTTGGGGACCGTCAAATTGTGGAGCCACTTGCCATATTGTTCATACTAGGTCATAGTAACATTATCATTATCCTCATCATTTTAGCCGTAGGACGTCCACTGCTGGACATAGGCCTCCCTATCGGTATTATAAACCCACTTAAGAGTTTGTAAGTTATACAATCAGGAAGTATAACTTTAAATAGAGGAGGATGCCTTTTTTATGAAAAATTGGGTACCTTTATAAATTAATTACTTTTTGCCAGATTGACGGTACAGAAAATTTGGAGCGTTTGCTATGGCTCGTTTGCGAAAGTCACGAGTTATCTGAGATGCACCTAAGAATGGACGAGCGACGATGTCTCAATCTTCTAAATAGGAATAAGGCAGCAGCTACAATACGGTTCCCTATGAAAGGCAAGATTAGTACGCGGCAGATGAAAATGAACTGGTAAGCAATTCAATAACTAGGGTAAAATACCCTGTAGTAAGCCGGGCACCAGTAGTCGGCCGTATAATGAGTGCGAAGAGTACGAAAGATATCTGTCGTGCTCTTCGCACTCGTGCGAAAGATAGGCAGAGGCCGACTACAGGGCGGTATTATGGGTGCGCAACGATCGCTATAAAAACTTTTGATATAACTTCAGTCGCTATAACGCTCATTTGATATAATTATTGAATCTTATAACAACACTTAATATCATTCATTCATTCATTCATTTGATATAATCAACTTTTCATATAACGTTCATAAGATAATAATATAATGATGGTTATATAATAATGGTTGTATTTAATGCCAGAAAAGTAGGTTAGGTTAGGTTAGAACTGCAACCCCCTACCAAAGAGTATTGTAATATTATATGAACAAGAGTGGCAACTCTATGGTCAAATATGCATGTATGGAAGGTGCTGCTGCCCTACGCCCTGGTGAAGAACTAATGTGACGTATCTATAGATGTATATGTTGGTAGTGATGTACAGCTATAATAGGGATGTTGACACCACCAATCAACTGACGTACTTTTTATGAGCTGTCAAAACACATTTCTCCCATAGAGTTTGAATGGCAATAGCAACATATGACGTCACTTGTTCGCATACTCAATTAACTAACTATTTATTTGTTTTAAAGCAACAAAAAATCTAATTTTGCAGTTAATCGAAAATTAATCTGGGTTTCAGGGCTAAAATAAAGCGTTTTTTTACTGGAGTCGTGTCTTAGAATTATTTTTTAATGGTGTCAACATCCCTATTACGCCTAATTTTAATTGATAGGCTAATTGCCACTATTCGTATTTTAGCCGTCTAATTCAAATCAGCATATACGAAGTATAAGCGGCTAAACCCGATTTGCACTATACGGCTAAAATACGAACATTGGCAAGTGGCCTATCAATTAAAGTCCTTGACCGTACAATTTGGTACGCCATGGCCATGGCCGATGAATGACAACTGACTAGTTTGACAAGTCAACCAAGATGGCCGCTAATTTAGTTCTTTACCAAACAACCAGAGATCGCTGTAGTCGCATGAAAAGTGTGATATATGTAAGTGTGCCCCCCCTGCCCCCTACACAAAACAAATGGTTGCGTCTCACGAGATGTAACAACAAAATATATAATAACGTTATACCATATAAAATTACATATTTTAAAATTATACCAAACGTTATTTATATCAAATGAGTGATTATACCATTTGAAAATATATCAAATGTTGTTATATCGATCATTACACACCCCAGTATTATTAAAAGGCGGAGCACTGGGTATTTTACCCATAATTATTATTTCTTTGATTGATAATAAGTAATATAATCGTAATCTAGATCTTAGACAAGCCTCCTCTTAGTGTCGTCACCCAGTAACGCTGAGCTATTTGTCTACGGGCATTGGTTTTGGTATCGAATTTCTTATTTAATGAAACCAATTTAAATTGCTACTACAAGCGATGTGTTTCATTTACAGCATTATTCAAGCTATTTTAGGCTGCCTACACATCCAGGAACCTGCTTTGAACCAAGAAGCTATAAAAGTGATGAAAATTGCTGGCAGGGTTTGCAGATGTTAGTTTTTCATTCGTAGATTAGAATTGATAGGGTAAACTACCCAGTTATTGACCATGCACCAGTGATTGACCATTTTAAGAAAATATTGACAATCATTTGCGTTTTATTAGCATTTAAGTAGGTACTAAATGGTGCTGCAACTTTATATTCAAGTTGTGTAATCAATTGCTAATGAAAGACAGGTTAGCACTTGATAATGTTTTTCATAAAGAGGTCTATCACTGGTGCATGGGAAATAAGTGGTTAGTTTACCCTACTTGCATTTTTAATTTGTGTAGAATTCGAATTTGACTTCGACTAAAAGAATTCGAATTTACAGCAATGTCTAAAACTTTTTAGGGTTCCGTAGTCAACTAGGAACCCTTATAGTTTCGCCATGTCTGTCCGTCTGTCTGTCTGTCTGTCTGTCTGTCCGCGGCTAAGCTCAGAGACTGTTAGTACTAGAAAGATGTAATTTGGCATCAATATATATATCAGTCACGCCGACAAAGTGATTGAATAAAAAAAAGTAAAAAAAATTTTTTTAGGGTACACCTCCCATAGACGTAAAGTGGGGGTGATTTTTTTTTTCTTGGCTAACCCTATAGTGTGGGGTATCGTTGGATAGGTCTTTTAAAATCATTGCGGGGTTGCTAACATGATTTTTCTATTCAGTGATCTGTTTGCGAAATATTCAACTTTAAAGTGAAAATTTTCATTAAAATCGGCCGTCCCCCCCCCTCTAAAATCTAAACTGTTGGGTGGAAAAATTTGAAAAAATTCAGAAGGGTAGTAAATATATCAAATTTACTAGGAAAATTATAGCGGCTAAGATTGCTTGGAAATTATTTGTAGTTTAAGAGTAAATAGTAGCCTAAGGTATAAAACATACCTAAACTTGGATGATTCCGTACACATACGAAATCCTTAGAAAAATATTACTTGATTTTTTCGTAATGGCTACGGAACCCTACCTTGGGCGTGTCCGACACGCTCTTGGCCGGTTTTTTTATTTTATTTTAGGGTCATTAATCTTTTGTGAAATGTAAGGCATACCTACCTGGTGATTTTTTCAAGTGTAAATTTTATAACTTATATAAAAACTAAAATGACTAAATTTAATCTTTTAAAGCAAAAAAACTTTAAATTTAAAGAAATTCTGTGGAAAAAATTGGTAACTCAGCGGAGAATACACCAATTTCCATACAAATGGAGGGAACATGCATGTCCACTGCGTTACCTACTTTATAGATAATAATGATTACTTTTTATACGTAGTGATAATTTTAAATGTAAGCTTAATTATGTACCTATTTAAATGTTTAATAATAAAACCGAGCACTTTACCGTTTTTGTAAAAAAATATTTGAAGAGCACATTACAAAAAATACTGGCCCTAAAATAAAATAATGGCCCAGTGATCCAGCAGGTGTCTATTGTAGACAGGCAATGGTGGGTATTGTAAATTAGGTAGGTATTTTTTGAAAATATCTCCGTATTAGTAACATTAATGACATATCTCCAACAGGTTTAGTAAGATACGTGTCACGTCCAGAATTAGTATCCCAGCAGCCACAATGCTTCTCAGCTGTGTTGAACTCCATCGTCCTGGCCAAATGTATAGAAGCACATCTATGGGAGAATTCGCCCTATGTCAGCAAGCAACTGAAAGGCATAGGGCCCACGTTCAGTACTTTACTGGCCAGTGCTGGTATAACCAGCTTTATGCTTTTGGAAGAGAGTCATCCTCGAGATTTGGAAAGGGTAAGTAAGCAATTTGGGTTTGATAATGAGTTAATGTACCGAGATATTTACATAAGTAAACGTATTGCAGCAAAACTGTTACTAACTGAACTTTGAAAGGCATGTGTATTTTTTTAACTGGTTAAAGTAATATTCATAAAAAAATTGTAGATAATGAACAAAGGACCACCAGCAGGGAACGTTCTAAGAAAGCAAGTTAGCTTGTTACCAAAATATCAGTTAACTGCTACACCAATTGACGGCAAAACCGTCAGTGTCGAGCTGAAGCTTTTAAACCACGACCGTTTGTCCGAGAATATGGACCAACTCACTGCAGGTGACAGTCATAAGAGCTACTTGACTGTCGGAGATTCCGAAAATAACTTGCTGTTGCTGACACCTTTCACGTAAGAATATAAATACTGCACTATTTAAACAGCTTTCTAAGAATAAATGAAATTTAGCTTTCTTCTATATTTTAATTTACAGAGACAGGGCTTTGATGAGCGTCTACGACGGCATAATAAAATTTGAAATAACAAGAAAACTAAGTAAAGAACACAAGATAATGATCCACTGTATTAGTTCCAGTGTCGGTAATAAGATTTTTTTTTTAAGTATAATAAATAACTTACAGATTTATTGCAACAACTTTAATGTATTTGATTTATTTTAGTTGGGATCGATGCACAGACTGATTTTATATTCCTTGAGTTGGTACCTCAATCCCGACGAGAAAGTGGCTACTTTTTTGGTTGTCCAAATCAAAACCTACCTACGACGCAAATAACAAGGCAAACTGATGCACGAGGCGTATACAAAGAACGAAAACGGAAACCCAATGGTGAAATTGATAGCGTGCAATGTAAAGAAAAGAAAAAACGGGAGAACACTTTGACAGAAAAATTAAAAGCATTAAAAGAGTCATTTGGTAGAACTTCCAAAGAACTGAAGAACGATATAGATAAATCAGCAGATACGTCTAGCAAACTATTGAATGATCTTTTGGAAACCCACAGCCATATAAATAGTGGCCAAAAACTACATAACATTCCAGATTCAATAGTGGAAAACCCCGTTGTAGACCTTACCAACGACTTTACCTATGAACCGGTGCAGGAAGTTGTGGTAAATGAAGATGATTATGACTATATTGACGATTCAGAAATTGATAATATTTTAAATAACATAGAATCTGAAATTTCTGGAACTCACCGCATTTCAAACAAAGCTCTTTCAACTCCAACGGTGAAGAATTTAAATCGAAACTTGAATTCAGTTCCACAAAACGACAAAAAAGAGACAGAGATAAAAAATACTACAGCCACTAAATATTGCAAAGAACCTGCATGCAGAGGTTTCGGCAAAGATTCGGCCAAACGCAAAAATATTAATAAGTCAAACTTCAGCGTTATTGATTTCATTCAAAAGAAAGCAAAATCTGATGACATAGACACGGAAATTTCAGAAAATAATGAATGTGGATTTTCAGAGACGATAAAATCTCAAATACGCATGTTTTTACAGCGCACAAATGAATCAAAACTGACATCTTCGGAAATACATGAAAGTTTTTCTAGAATAGATAACACGGAATTGCCAGTTGTTCATGTAAAGAGAAATACAAGTACAAAAACAAGTATGAACTCGCAACATATTGAGCACACTGGTGCTAACAAAACCGAAAATAAATCTGAAATTGAAACCCCTCTAAATAAATTGCTATACCAAGAGAACAGTGATCATGAATTACACCATAAATTGAACGACATTGTATATATTGAAAGTGCTCCTGTTGCAGAAATCGGGATGAAGACGCCTTATATTGAGCAATTTAATCCCAATGCCGACAATGATAAAAATGAAACCGGAAATAGTAACCAAGTCGAAATTCCAATGGAGAAACCCGAACAAGAGCAAGACATTTATAAACACAACAGTATACATTTGGAAGGTCCAAATTATTCAGTGAACCAAACCATAGAAATATTAAAAGATGTAGACGAAATAATTTCAAATAATAATCAAATTCTCATTACGGAAGAAATAGCGATGCCATCTCATACGCCTGTTTCATATGAGAATAAAGTTAAGCAAAACGACACTACTACATATAAATATTTGATTCCATATCACCACCAACTAGAGGGAACTCAACCTGAAATTGCAAATATCAATAAATTTAATATGGATTTAACTCCAATTAGTTTTCAGTCGAGCAGATTAACAAATCATGATTCAAAAACTATAAGTAATTTGCAGGTGATTGATATGAGGGACACAACAGAGAAATGCTGTGAAAACAAACGTGAACCAGTCGAAATAAAAAACCCTGAAAACGTAATTTTTCCGTTAAATGATTCTTATGCTTTTGATAACAGGCCAAACCCGAACTTCACTGAAAAGAAAAATGAGAAATATATAGTTCCTGCAAATTCATCTTTGATTCCACATCGATATGAACAGGGGAATATTAAGTATGATAACGATAATGTTAATGCATTTAGCGGTACTTTAGTCCAACCAGATCCCTTTATAAATATATTATCTAACAATGTTACACGACGTTACCCTTCTGAAGTAAACAAAAACAGAGGGGATAATATGGTGAAATGGAATATTCCCCCCTATTCTACTAGTTTTCAATGCCAAAACCCATGCATGCCAAGTTCAAATTTGGTAATAACATGTTCTGAAAACAATAAAGAAACACGAGTAAACAGATATTCTTATACATCAACAAAAATAGACGTCTGTACAAAAAATAACGCTGATCATCAAATTCGAATCACAAGAAAACTCAAGGTAGATTTAGACATAACAGAGTCAGTAATACAAGAAAAAATTAACACCAACAAAATGAATTCGCAAGAAGGAAACTTAGATGTTCAAAATGCTCAAAGTGCTAAAGTAAAGAGCCAATCTGAGAATGGACAACATTTTTTGTTTAAAAGAATGGGTGAAGACTGTTTACAGAGTTTAAATGGAACCAATGCTAATGTGGAGCTTGTTGAATCTGATGATCCTATAGAAGATGGCGAAAACCAAGCAGATATTTGTGAAAAGGATGAAAAACCAAAATATTGTTCCGAAAATAATAGTGTCTGTAGTATATTGCAAAAATACAGTAAAATTTTGAGGTAAGTAAAAAATAGAATATGAGAAATATACCGATTAAGTAGTTAGTTCATTAATCTTGTCTTTAAGCAAAATGAGATAATTTCAACTTTAACTCCCAATTTCAGCAAACCGGGAATCAACGGCACACCTGCCATTGGTAGAATTAACATTAATGGTACCTCTACACCGCGAACTAAAACTAATCAGTCTACACCTAACGTTACCAAGTCAAGACGACCTTTTAGTATTAGAGATATCCACAACATAGATATGCCAACTGAAACTACAATTGAACCACAACCTACTACTAACAAACCGCTAAAATCATATCTGGAATGTATAAAACAGACAATAACTAAAGATAATGAAATGAAACCACCGGTTAACAAAATAGAGGCACAACATGATTTCATTAGTACCGGCCAAGATTTTCAAGTTGACGAACGAACTCACATTCAATCTCCCTTATCTGTTCTAAGCTTAGAACTGGACCCTATAGAAAACATCAAAGATGACAATATGTTTAACCCAAAGGCGCTGCTGCAATACTTTAGCGCAGACGACGGTAAAAGTGATAAGGAAATTATAGCCCCTCCAGTAGAATTCTGCGATGTATCAGCTTATTCGCCAACTATGCCTACACAGCATATTATCACAGAGGACCTTTATGAAGACGACTGTGACAGGCTTCGGCATTCCATCTGGGAGGATGAAAATAATTTAAATAATAACAATAGTGCTTTCAATGACACTTTTAATTCATCGCCGAAAAAGGTAGATACATGGACTTTATCACGGGATGACGAAAATGCATATTACATGTCACAACCAATCTCTTCTGTTCCTTGGGTACCCTCGCAAAGAACTGGCAGCTCGCAAGCGAGTTCTGGGTTTAGTTCAAGTCGTTTGGGTCAGTTTAAATTTGTTCGCAAAAAACCACTCAGACCTTGACAAAACACTGTATCAAATTGATTAATCTGTTTGTTCTTAAAATCAACGTAACTGAAAGTTTAAGGTTGATTTTGAGATAATTTGTCATGAATATGATGAATCTTTACGGCAATTGACTTTAAGTTTATGTATGAGGCAAAGTCCTGAGCACGCTGATTTAAATAAAATACTTTTGCTGGCGAGCATTTTAAAAAGAAAGCCCTGTACCCTTTATTTAATGAGATAATTTTGGGGTTTTCGTAAAGAAAAAAAGTTATCCTTATTTCTTAGGTCTGTTTTGTGACGTTTTTTCATAGGTACATACAAATTATATGGGTCGTCACAAATCTGACACAAGAAAAGTGTATGGAAAATTAGGAAAAAAATAACCATTAAAATCAATAGCGCTCTTGATTCTGAGCAAGAAAAATCTAACATTTCCTCATTTATAAAAGTGAGGGGTTTATTGAACAAGCCCTCGCACCACTCCAATATTTTTTAACTATTAAGTAGGTACTTTTATTAATTTATTAATTTCTAAGGCATCAAAACGAAGTACTTAATTGAAAGTAGAACTTGTCTAAGCTAAAATGACGCGCGCCTCTCTACTGAATCAGTTGATTTGGACGAGTGCGTGCAAATATTAATTAGAATCTCTTCATCTATTTGGGAGCGTCAACTATTCCACTATGATCGGTGTGCAACATCACGATCGGCAAATCGCATGAAAAATCCTGTGCGTAAATGCGGTGGTGGGGCGCGTCATTTTAAATTAGACAAGCTCTACCTACTAACTTCTTCAGTACCTCTACCATGAGTTTACACTAGTTTACAGTGACCGTACTCGCTAGCGACGGCGTAAATGATTTGTATGGAGAATTGTACTTCCGTAAGTGACCGCTAGAGGCGCTGTACAATTCTCCATACAAATAATTTAGCGAGTACGGTCACGTAAACTAGTGTAAACACATGGTAGAGGTACTGATCTTTTTTATTTTTTCCTTCATTTCGGTTATAGTGAACTGTGACGTCACTTCATAGCCAATCAACAACCATTTATTTATTTTAAAGCTACTAAGTAAAATACATTTGATTGAAACTTTATTAGCCTGGTTTTTTATAGGTACAGTGAACACCATAAATAAGTGTTCATTTTTATACCTTGTCGCTTTCAGTCGTTACATAATTTCGTATGGCTTTTCAAACATGACGTTAAAGTGACAAGGTACAAAAGTAATCACTTATTTATGACGTTGGCCCACCTATACCTGGGTCATTCTAAAATTTTAGGCAGAACACTCTGTTACTATTTGTATGGAGCTACCACTCTGTTACCACGCATTATTACATATATTACAGAAATACTAAGAATCTTTTTTTGATTGCGATAGTCAATAATTATCTGTGATATATTGCTGATTGCAATCATCAATCATTTCACTTAAATAACCGCAGAAAATAGACAGTGTAACCGGAAACAACTTTTTTTAGGGTGGGACAAGTTTACCTGCGCAAAATTTTAGAATGACCCACCTAGTGTTTTTATTTATTTATTATTGCAGCTGTTTTGGAATTAGGTACCTATTGCTTATCGGTGTCAACTATCCTATTATCGTATCGTCTGCTTCGTTTCGGATCCTGCTGTACATGTACATCTATTTGTTGTAAAACTTTCGCAAATAAATTATTTAGCTACATTTCATTTACATTATGTAATATTTTCATTAACATAATTTATGGCCCGTTTATCAAAAGTTACGTATATTTACACGATCCTTCTCAGTTTGTATAACTGCGTAGACGCTAGACTGCTCATGGACGCCAGTACATTGCGCGGCCGAGACGCTCGCCGCAGTGGTTACATAGCAGGACACGCAATGAATAGAGAATGAATGAATGATTGCTGGTGTTCAGGGGGGGCTACTACGAAATTCGAAAATCGACGCTTGTATCGCACCGTCACTTTCACTCTTTCGTTTAATACCTACTATTATTAGCGTGAACGGAATGGGGCGATACGAAGTTTGAAAATCCCGGGGAATGGATAGTCTATAGCACAGAAATAATAATAAAGAGGATAGAAGTGCCTTAGACGCGTGACCTTGGCGCCGCGCTTGTGACTCGCAGGTCACAAGCGCGCGACTTGTGGCTCAGTGCTATTTGAAACGTGGGTATGACAACAAGTGCTTTAAAATGGTGTTTTGCAGCATTAGCAATTGCGGAAACTCGTCCACACTGTGTAATTACACTAATAAGGGGATTACATTTCATTGGTATGTATTAATTTAATGTAATAATGCGGTTTATATCAAAATACAACTTGAGAAAATATTTCATTATGAAATATTGGTTTACACGTTATTAACACGAAACTTCATATACCATTGCTACTCATGCCCATAAAAACGCAGATCGTTTTGAATTATACGCAGCAATGTAAAGTAATTTTTGATAACCCTTCCGTCTTGCGCAAAAATTCGTGGTACGGACAAAAAAACAGGTTACGACTAGTACAGACATAATGCCGACGCGGCCAATAAATGGCGCCGTTGTGTAAATGTGGGTATGACTTACGTTGAGTGTTATTCAACGCTATCTCTAAGGCGTAAGGTTCATAATTGTTTGTAAGCAAAAATATTAGTAATTGTGTGCGTGATTGCGTAGTACGGTTCCGGTCTTTTGCATGTGTGCATTAACACAGTAAGTAGAGGGGATGAAGCAGCGACACGAGTTCCGGAAGAAAATAGGAACTAAGGCATTTCTATCCTCTTTATTATTATTTCTGTGGTCTATAGCCTAAGGTTATATTTAAATCCAGAATAAACTGTAAAGCATGCTTGTAAATATTGCGAAGCCGCGAAAGACACGTTTGTAGCTAGCACACCCATTACATGGCATGACCTACATGCATCAACATGTGATGCTCATATTCCAGAGGGGAAAAATCAAACTATCTGCGATCTCCTGGCATGCTTTGTACTGGCACACGAGCTGTGGCAGAATCTCGATAGGTACATACATTACGTCTATACCACAGAATATATAATTGTACTAAGTACTAACGTTCCTTGAAATAAATTCAAATAATTGCCTACTACAGCTAGACTGATTAAAAAAAACCTCTTTAGGCATGACGATAAAAAAAATGTCAGCTAATATTGTAACTTTGCATGTCTACAAAAAAACAAAACGCGATTTACGTGTAGAAATTACTTGATTAACAACGCTTTATACGTGCTAACAAATTAGTTACCAATATTTCTATGGCTTAATCTACTCATCAAAACAAGTCGCTTTTATTCTAACTTTTTAAAATTACAAAAAAAAACTCAAACTTTTCATACATATCCATCCAAACGGATTACGGCTGAGAATTTATTCCTTAAGTACAACAGGTTAAAAAACAATAACAAACATAATAAAAACTTAAACTATAAATAGAAAATTTGGCCTAAATCGCCGTCAATGGGCAAGGTGCCCAGAAGGCTGGCCGTATTTCCTCGCTGTATAGCGAATACTTATTCGCTGTGCGAAATAGTGGCCAGCCCTCTGGTCGCCCGAGGCCTCTATTAGGCGCGTCGACAAATCTTTGTATAGCCGACGCGCACTTGGCCCCCATGGCCCCAAGGTTTCAACGCCAAACGCCGCAAACATGTAGGCTACATGATGTAGCTAGTTCCTAGGGCGGCATATTTGCGGCGTTTGAGGCTTTCAGCCGAGGATGCCGCAGCGCCAGCGGTGACGTTGGTGCTTGGAACATGGGACGGTGCCTTTAGTATGGAAAATATATATATTTTTTTGAATTTCAAATAGTTGTTAGAATAAAAGTGACTTGTTTTGATGAGTAGATTAAGCTCTAGAAATATTGGTAGCTAATTTGTTAACACCCTATATAAAAAAAAAAAAAAAAAACAAACTAAAAAATAGAAAATAAATTTGAATAAATTTGAATTAAGAATAGTGTAATAAATAATAGTTAAAAAAAAAAACTAAAAAAATATGCTTTTATAGAAAATAGAATTTAATAAACTTTGATTAAGAATAGTGTAAATAAGAAATAAATTTATATTAATGGAAAAAAGCGTGGGGTGCATAGTGTCAATAGTTATAAACATTTTATTGACACTATGCACCCCACGCTTTTTTCCATTAATATAAATTTATTTCTTATTTACACTATTCTTAATCCAAGTTTATTAAATTCTATTTTCTATTTTTTAGTTAGATTTTCTATAAAAGCGTATTTTTTCAGTTTTTTTAAACTATTATTTATTACACTATTCTTAATTCAAATTTATTAAAATTTACTTCTATTTTTTAGTTTGGTTTTTTTTTTATATTTGGCGTGTTTTTCTAAGATTTGCGTAGAGTAATGTACTTACGAACGGCCTTTAGAGGTTCATTGATATAGCACAAAAATATAGAAAAATTAGAGCGGATGCCCGTGACTCAGTCTGCGAAGAATACGGATATAAAAATAGCCTACGACCTATTCTCAGACCTAATATAGCCAAAAAAAAATAATCAAAAATCGGTCAAGCAATTTCAGAGTTCGATAAAGAACAGTGACAAGAGATTTTTATATTCTAGGAAATATAATATGCGCTACCGGTTTGCACTGGTCTTTGTTAATAGTCGAAGCCAAAAAGAAGTAGCCGGGTCTCCACTAAGCGAGCCGCCCCGTGAGGCAAATGATTTTGTTCTACACAAAGCTCAAAATCGCACCGAAAATAGCTTCCTCGCGAGGCGGCCAGTGGAGACCCGGCTAGTGACAAAAAAATTTTTAGAGTTAGACTGTATTACGACATAGGATCGGGTAATAAAATAAGAAAAACCATTTTAATTATTTAAGCAACATCAAAATTTTATTTAATTAGAGCAAACAGTTTATCGACAAAATCCATTACTTTACGGCACTTTATTTAAAACAAAAATCATACAACTATGCAAATGTGAAATCGAAGTGTTCACAAAAGGGTGTCAATAATCTACTACTATAAGATTATGTGATTAATCACAAGAAGTAAAACCAAGACTCACTAAACACAAAATAAACGATTTGCGCCTAGTTGTGCTGGCAGTACTATTTTATTTAGTCGGTCTTGGTTGAACAGAACTCCAATCCTTTACTCTGGTAAGTCTTTTCTAACTTGAACAGTGCGATTGATAAAGGGCAGGTTGAACGCACACCATTCAATTTAAAAGAAACTCGGCGCGTGCAGAATCCTCGTCCTTGCCTCGCCGTCTCTGAAGCACTGACGACGATGCTGTACAGGTAGAAATTGTTACAACCTCTATACTTTGCATTAAAATAATGCCCATTTTCACAGGCAAGGGATCCTAACTCCGCAACCACTAATACCAGTGATATATTAATTCACTCTGACACATAGTTCTCAGCTTCCCTGCAAAGTTTTCCATCATGAATGTAAAAGAAAACCTAGACAGTGACTGGTTTAAAATACAAATAAAATCAATTTGCAATCCTGCCACTCCTCGTCATTTGCAATGTCCAACCCTTGCACTTTGTAAGAAGTTCTTTGGTTCAAGTAAGGGACTACCATCTCGGAGCTTGTTACAAAGGTAAGGTCGGGCGGTTTGTCAACAAGACAAAATTCAAAACTAGCTGAGAATACTTTTCCGTTTAATGCTCAGCATGTTAAATATTCAAAACGCACCAGACTTAACTAAACATTTTTAAATTAAATAAGAACCAGAATAAGTAAAAAGATGAGTGGCTTTACCATGATTACATTATACATTAAAAGCTAAGATTTAGTTTTTGTTTCTTGAAAATTGATAATAACCATCTTTTTAGATGTGAATGCAAAAACATGCCTAGAATAATGCTGAATATTAAACTGGAAATATTATAGTCCACACTTTTTTTTACATTTATATTTTTATATATTTTTTTTGTATTTTTTGTTTTTATTTTTATTTTTTAAGTAATTTCCACGCTGGGAAAATTACACTAATTCTATGCAAAGTATAGCTTGTATTATGTTATATGACCACTCCATACTTTGTTTCATTAAGTTTACGGGCTATGCAATTTATCCTCGCACATTGGCAGTCATAGTACAAGTGAAAAGTCACTTGTTGAATAAAATTTCATTAAAACGAAAAAACAAGGGGAATGAATAAATCTTAAACATAATTACAATAAGCTTAAAATAATCACGAGTAAGATACTGCAAATATGCCAGTTATAAAGCATAGCCCGAAGTGCTACTGGCACTGGCAACATGCCATATTCAAATGGGAAGTGGTGATTAAGATAGTGCTGTCTCAAAACCTAGCGACATCAATCCAGGAGAAGTAGCAGTAAAGAGCTACAGTTCATAAACTTTATTCTTATTTGGCCTGCGGTACTGATGTCGCGAGATGTTGACGAATTCACTTCTTGGTCATGATCTTGAGGTACTCGAGAGCGTTTTGCGCGGCCGAGGCCTGCGCGTCCTTGCTGGTGAGTCCGTTGCCGTAGCACACGGCCACCGGCAGCGTGGACAGCTGCACCAGGCACTGACAGCGACCAGTCATTGATTTTTCCTCAATATCAACATATGTTACTTCAAATGATTGTTCAGATGCGATCTCCTGCAGGAATTGGACGAAATTGAAGTCCTTGTTATTCAACGGAGTGACCTAGAAATTACATATTGCTGTTATTGTACCCATAATTAAAAAAAAATATATATACAGGACACTAACTAATCAAATCAACCAATAAAGCATTCATGTAAATCATGTACTTAAGTTTTTATTTTATATTACAACCAAAAACCAAACCCATGCATAAAATAAGTAATTAAAATTTTGCATACCTGCAACTTGGCCAGGTTGGGGCCGACAGACTGTTTGAGATGTTTGTGAAACTGCGACACCTTGTGGCTGTGACTCGTAGTCAGCGTGGAGATTTTACTATCTTTCAAGTCGGCATAACGGGCCGCGACTCCGCCCTAAAACATAACACGGATTATTAAAACGATTTAAAACTTTAGTCACCTTTTCACATCATTCCAGCTGCAGGAGCCGACCGAAAGATAGTAAAATACCTGGCCAAGTGCTAACCCTTTCAGAAGAATGACTCAGGAATGCCACCAAGTTTTATCGTGGCTGTTAATAAATTTGGAAGAGTTTACATTAGTTACAAGGGTTCACAATGGTTAGCTTCAAAATATTACTTTCATTAAACTCAACATTTATCTTTCTGTTGTATGAACGGTCGGTTCTAGGACTCGCACGGACGCGTAAAGTTAATAAAATTCGTGTTTGGAAAGTGAACAATGGAAGAAGCTAGACTTGTTAGATAAATGTAAAATTGTAAAGTGATTCAAATATTTTGTCAGTCCTCTGAGTTTTTTGTTTACCTCCTCATCAGGCTGGAAAGATTCCGGAGGGTTATCTTGCAGAGCTTGCCACATCTTGTATGCAGCTTGACGCTTCGCCAATTTCTTGGATTTGCCAGTGCCAACTTCACGACGCTTTAGAAGAGCACACACGATAGTGAACTGACGCTCATGCGGCAAACCTGTGGAAAAACGTTTAAAAGTTAATGAAGTTAGAAAAAAGTGGGTTGATTTATGTGAACAAACCAATAATACTATTTTACTAAGGCACGTCGTACAACGGCAACGACCAGATTAACTAAAGAAACTAAGTATGCGACGTTCATATGGTTTCTTTACTTAAATGTAGTCGTTGCGGCCACTGGTTGTGGTCAGCTAGTACGCGAGGTGCCTAGGATGGCCAAATAAAGTGGGTAGCTTTATACATATTAATTCAGTGAGTTGTTGAAGGTTTCTAGCCCCAAAAAGCAATGTTTAATAATCATACAACGGGGGTTTCGGTGCGGGAATGTTTGACATTAGCCAAAGAGTAGGTATTGACTTAAAAAACAGAATTTACTCTAGCAGGTTTGTACCTAATCAACTGAAGTTGGTTTTAAATAAGAATCCTGGCTATAGCATACTGAAAACTATGAACGAATTGTTACAAAGCAAAGAAATAGAACTGCGATCGCAAACTTTTCGTGCAACATTGTTTCCTTCAAAAAATTTAAATATGCACCTATTACAACTGCCGACGTAGAAAGATCGTTCAGTTCGTTGAAATGGATATTTACCCGCAGATTAACTGTTCCAAATATAGAAAAAATATTATTAATTTATTTTGAAAGTAGTGTAAACTACTAAATCTACTGCATGTAATTAATTAAAGTTTTATTATTATCTCATAAGGCTTGGTAGTAAAGCTAAAGTACTACAAGAATTAAAATACAATTCGCAGAGCAGTAGTTATTCATTAGGCATAATATATTTTCTTAGACTAAACCTATCTTTTTATTTCTACTCTTTCTCAAATCATTCCCGCACCAAAAACCCCGAAGTCTGATAATAATGAGAATGAGTGATTGAAGTTTGCCCTTGTTGCAAAACTAATTCTAATACTTTGCAGAAGGCCCTTACGAAAAAACCCAAGGTATAGAAATAAATGAGTAACTAGATCAGTTCCCCAAACATATTTGTTCCGCGCAGCAAAATTCCCAGTCGCATTTTTTCCCACATCATTTTTTCGTCACTATTGTTTTTTATTGAAGCTTATTTTCACAGTAGCGTTTTTTCCCAATTTGAATTGACACAGAAACAGTGTTGAAGGATCTCCGCTCGCGAGGAGCTCCTTTCTGGGATAAAAAGTATCTTATATAAATTAATCCAGGGTATAAACTATCTATGTGCCAAATTTCATCAGAACCCTGCTTGTCGCCTTTATTGCTACAAATATTAGTATAGTAGGTAAGGAACACTTACGCCTGTTAACATTATCATCATTCTCAGCGTGATACGACGGTGGCGGCCAAAAGCGCGACATGCAAAGCTCCTGCAGCCAACCAACAGGGTTCCCCATCAGCTTATCTTCAAAGGAGGTTACAACAGCACCACTGTTGAATGAAATAATGGATTAGTCAGACACATTGAAAATAATTTATTGAATCAGGCGTTACTTTGCGGAGGTCCATATTAATGAACTAAAACAATTACTTTGCTCACCCGCGACCTTACAATAGTTACGTTTATGCAAGAAATGTGCGTTCATGCAGTTCCTCCACCTCCACACTGTACGAACACACACAAATCACATAAACCCAACCATCACCACCACCAAGCTACACTGACGCGTTTCGAACTCAACCAGAGCTCATCTTCAGAGTTACCACAACCGTATGCTATGCTACCAAACGTTAAACTAACAAACCAAAACAAATGTTTTAACTTGTCACTGTAACTTCTCAAGTACCCACTTTATTTTTCTTATTCTCAAACTACCCCACAAAAATTAACTTTTATTGACATATTTAAAACTACCTTGAATTTTTTTGTTTATTTATTTATAAGGCATATTTAATTAATACTAACTGTTCAAATTCGACCCAAGCCGCAGTAAAGGAGAAGATACTAAATTTACCTGTTCATTAATAATAGACCCCATAGTGTTGTACCTAATTATTTCCATGCATTCCAGAGCATCCAGACGCAACCCCTTGCCGCAATAATGTAACACTTCATAAGAATCTGAATCTAACAATGAATGATTTGATTCCAACAAATGTTTTGCAAAATTCGATCTATCTGGATGCTCATTCCTATATGCCGAAACATGCTCTTTAAATCTAGTATTAAAACTTCGGCCTGTCTGTCCTACGTATATCCCATTGCAGTCATTACAAGTAAGCTTGTATACCCCCGATCTAGTTCCCTTATCTACCTGTTCTTTGTGGTTACATAGCCTAGAGTACAAAGAGTTGTTAGTCTTAAAGGCAACATTAATATTGTTTGATTTTAAAATGCCATAAATCTTATCAGACAAACCCCCGACGTAAGAGATGCTAGATCTATATTTGTTAGTAGACTGAGAAGGTAACGCAGCGTAAAGCATGCTATATGAATTAATAGATTTGGTAACTTTATGCATGAAACAAAATTATTTCCGGTTCAATGGTCTTTATTACTTACAGAGTGATGGTTTAGCTATGGGTTCACCTCTGAGTCCTTTAATGGCAGATATATTTATGGATCATTTTGAGAATCAGTATATTGTGGGTAATAGTAATATTGTGTACTATTTTAGGTTTGTTGATGATTTGATCCTATGCTGGAGAGGGAGTATGAGACAGCTTGACGTGTTTATTAATGGTTTGAATAACAAGCACGTAAAGATAAGGTTCAAAAAAGAATTGGAGGAAAATTGTTCGTTGAACTTTTTGGATTTAACGATTTCAAAATTAAATGGTAAACATCAATTTA
Organism: Archips crataeganus; assembly: GCA_947859365.1. Lineage (NCBI taxonomy): Eukaryota > Metazoa > Arthropoda > Insecta > Lepidoptera > Tortricidae > Archips > Archips crataeganus. The sequence goes on along the minus strand of OX402057.1, from coordinate 12,819,322 downwards.
AAATATACCGTAAGCCCACGTACACAGATGCTGTTATACCAGCATCTTCTAATCATCCGTGGCAGCATAAACTGGCTGCTTTCCATTGTTATGTTAATAGATTGTTGACTGTGCCTCTTTCTAAGGAACATTATGATTTAGAGTTGAGTACTATTTATCAGATAGCGATCTCAAATGGTTATACAAAATCAATGGTAGATAGTTTAGTTCAAAAGAAGCAGGCACGGTTAGTAAATAGCATGCTTTACGCTGCGTTACCTTCTCAGTCTACTAACAAATATAGATCTAGCATCTCTTACGTCGGGGGTTTGTCTGATAAGATTTATGGCATTTTAAAATCAAACAATATTAATGTTGCCTTTAAGACTAACAACTCTTTGTACTCTAGGCTATGTAACCACAAAGAACAGGTAGATAAGGGAACTAGATCGGGGGTATACAAGCTTACTTGTAATGACTGCAATGGGATATACGTAGGACAGACAGGCCGAAGTTTTAATACTAGATTTAAAGAGCATGTTTCGGCATATAGGAATGAGCATCCAGATAGATCGAATTTTGCAAAACATTTGTTGGAATCAAATCATTCATTGTTAGATTCAGATTCTTATGAAGTGTTACATTATTGCGGCAAGGGGTTGCGTCTGGATGCTCTGGAATGCATGGAAATAATTAGGTACAACACTATGGGGTCTATTATTAATGAACAGGTAAATTTAGTATCTTCTCCTTTACTGCGGCTTGGGTCGAATTTGAACAGTTAGTATTAATTAAATATGCCTTATAAATAAATAAACAAAAAAATTCAAGGTAGTTTTAAATATGTCAATAAAAGTTAATTTTTGTGGGGTAGTTTGAGAATAAGAAAAATAAAGTGGGTACTTGAGAAGTTACAGTGACAAGTTAAAACATTTGTTTTGGTTTGTTAGTTTAACGTTTGGTAGCATAGCATACGGTTGTGGTAACTCTGAAGATGAGCTCTGGTTGAGTTCGAAACGCGTCAGTGTAGCTTGGTGGTGGTGATGGTTGGGTTTATGTGATTTGTGTGTGTTCGTACAGTGTGGAGGTGGAGGAACTGCATGAACGCACATTTCTTGCATAAACGTAACTATTGTAAGGTCGCGGGTGAGCAAAGTAATTGTTTTAGTTCATTTAGTACATTGAAAATTTTAACAGACATTAAAAAAGGGTAATTACCCACAAATTACATAAAATACAAATGTTTAAAAAGTAACAGTTTTTATACACACTAATAATATAATATAATAATAATAAATCATAGAAAAATTGCAATTGACAACAATTGACCTAGCCCAAACTAATAAATACATCACCCAACCCACCACCAACCAACTGAAAATAATCCACCATTCCTATTTAGATCTTCCAGAAACTCAATTAAATCTAAATTAAAATGATGGAGGACTTTGAGATAGTGGACTCTTGATCTAGGAATGCAAATCTTAAACATCCAAAACTTTAGCAGAAACATTCATATTCTTCACACCAATATCTACCTGACCGGGAATCAAACCTGGGACCTGAAGCTTCAGGCAGGTTTTCTATCAACTAGGCTATCCTGTTGTTGAATGTAATGTGAAATTAGAATTTTTTTATTGATAGTAAAATATAATAAAAATAAATTAAGTACTTCCACATTTTTGGCGCTGAGAGGATAACGCTGTCTTCATAATAGAAAGAATTATCTAAACATTGTTTGTATGGAGGTAGTTATACATGAACTACTGAACTAATTTTTATATTAATTTAATAGTGGATGTCAGTTACAGTATAATTGTTACTAATGAGTACATACGCCTCGGGCACATTTCCATTAGCAGGAGTGTCAGCAGGTGCAGCCCCTGTTAACTTGTCCAGCAAAGCCTTTGCAGCAGAGTGCTTTGCTTCTTTCTTGGAGCGCCCGGTGCCCATGGCTGTAAACAGAAGATTATATAAATAATAAATATCACGGGACACTTCACACCAATTAACCTAGTCCCAAAGTAAGCTAGGCAAAGCTTGTGTTATGGGTACTAAGCAACAGATAAACATACTTATATAGATAGATATAATTTAATAATACAAAAAAAACTAGTAGATAATGTATAATGTAACTAAGGAATGCAGAAATTTAGGATACTTGAATATTGGGGCACTTTGACCCAATGGAGGGTAGAGTAACTTTGGCCCATTCCAAAAACTTCATAATAAGTTTTTGTGAATTCTATTTTTAATAAAACTTTTTTTTTTACTGTACTTTTTGCACCTGGATACAAAAGTACTTGCCAAGACGAATCAAACAAGCCCAAACTCGATGCAGTCATGTTCTTTTATTACAGAGTTCCTATGGCCACTTTCCAGCTCCATGTCATAATAAAATAATATTGCACTATCAACTGATTTACACATGCATGCAAAATTTCAAATCGAAAACCAGGATGTTGTTGTAATTTAATTTGCAGGAAGCTGGTCAGCTAAAACCACCCAACTAATGATGCAATAATAAAATCTGGACAGAGAAGTCAATGTACCCACCCTTTAGGGCCAAAGTAACCCATCATACAATACTTTTGGTTTTGAGTTTACAATTGTTCATTGGCATCTAGGCCTTGTTATTGATATTTTTAGATCTGACTAGGACAGTTACAGGTTTTTATTAGATACCAAAACATTTACAAGATGTGCTCATAGAAAATCTAATAAGCAAAGTAGTTGCTAACTATATACACAAAAACAAAGTGAATAATTAAACTTACCAACAAGATCAGCAACAGTAACTCTGTAACGGAAGGTAGGTTCATGGATCATGCCCTCAATCTGGACCAGTTCATACTTGGGCACCGTGCCACGACGAGCCAGTAGCTCTTGGAGGACAGACACGGGAGTCTTCATTGGAAGAGACTCCATCTCCTAAGTACAAAAAAAATAAGAATGAGGAATGAGTTGCATGATAGACACAGCAAAATCTGGTTAGTTTTAACAACATTCATCAACAATGTAATGTTTTAAACTTTTGCAGTCACCCCTCTCAATTTATGTGCTTAATAAATTAAATTACTCGCTTATCAAAGTACCTGAACAAAACTTTACAGAACTTTAACAAGACAAATATTTAAAAATGTTGGTACATAATACTCAAATTATTCAGTTATAATTTTGAAATAATAGTGAGGGTAGCAAGCAGTAAATTTATCTTATTTTCAGAATGCTATTCATGTAAGGCACTTTACTGGCAAGTACAATATAGCACTTACAAAATTCTATCACATTGACCGAAAATCTTAGTGGACAGAGATATACAGTAGATTGTACAACAAGAGCATAAAACAAGTCATTATTAAGCCCTGGAAATTGGTATTTAGGTATAAAAACCTTAAGAACTGTCACATTCAACAAAAACCTGTAGAGCATGACAAGTACATTTTTTCTAAATATGAACATACCCTTTTTGCAGCTTCATCCAAAGGCAGCCTCTCCAGGTTGTTGGGAGGCTTCGGACGGTTCTGGTAGCGGCGGCGCGGACCGTGTTGAGCGTGCTCGCCATCCGGTCCAGCGCCGTGAACCGGCAAACCGTGGACGACTCCCGGCACTCCTCCGTGCACCACTCCGACAGCCCCCACCGGGTGAGGATGCACAACTCCGCCCTCCATCTGCTTAGATCGCAACATCGTTAAAGCAAGGAAACACTCGATTATTTTTGAAGAACCTAAACTGAGTATGAACAATTCGTGGCCAAATTAATTTCGTCACATGTGACACGAACGGCGGCCATTACATTAGTTCAAGATGGCCCCGAGAGGCACGCCGGACTGCCGGTGTAAAATAATAACCCTAAAATGAATAATTTGGATATACAGATGTAGGGCTAAAAGCAAGCAAAATTATTGAACATCAATTATATCCGAAAAATATCGTAGAATACATAAATAAAAAGTGAATGAAACAGTAAAATAGGTTACGATGACAGCTTACCCTTCTTACCAGAAAAGTGAAATGTTGCTAATATTAGTATAAACGATCAGCCGTGAACGAAATAATATGCAAACAATGCTTATTTTAATAAATTAATGATAATTGGTTTGTACTGACCGTTGGAACTAATATAAATCAACGAACACCGGAACACAGCAAGCCGACACAGCCGAGCAACGCAGCGCAGGCAAGGGCAGCGGAACATAGACTAGTAACAATACTTTTTTTGACACAGAGTACAGTCTAATAATAAACAGACTAGCTAACCTAGAACCAGGGGGGGCACACTTACATATATCACACTTTTCATGCGACTACAGCGATCTCTGGTTGTTTGGTAAAGAACTAAATTAGCGGCCATCTTGGTTGACTTGTCAAACTAGTCAGTTGTCATTCATCGGCCATGGCCATGGCGTACCAAATTGTACGGTCAAGGACTTTAATTGATAGGCCACTTGCCAATGTTCGTATTTTAGCCGTATAGTGCAAATCGGGTTTAGCCGCTTATACTTCGTATATGCTGATTTGAATTAGACGGCTAAAATACGAATAGTGGCAATTGGGGATGTCTATTTTTTTGCAATGTATACTAAATCGAAAACCATTTCGAGATAAATGGTTTTTAACTCGTTTTCTGTAGTTATTTAATTTTAATATTATATAATGAATTTATTACATAACAAATAAGCAATGACCTTCATTTGACTTTGGTGTAAATTGCGTGACCGGTCCAAGTCGTACTTTATTCTGTGTGGTTAGAATTCTTCACAAATTTACGCGTGGATTATAACAACGGAGTTTGATTTGGACCCACTGCCTGACATCTAGCACTTTGACAGCGCCAGTAAAGTGACACTAGTTACAGTGTACCACCACGCAAAAAATAAATAAAGGGGTTGCCTTATCGTACGCATTTAGATAGATTTAGAAATTTGGCAGTGTGGGAGCCCTCAATTACAATCTGACGTCATCAACCAAAATAGTTTCAATAATTAATTTTGAAAAAAGTAGTGAACTAAGTGACAAAATATTGAAATTAGTTTCTTATAATTGATTTTTCTATACAAAAAAAATATAAAAACCACTGGTAATTTTTTTAGACATTCCCAATTAGCCTATCAATTAAAATTACGCGTAATTATAGCTGTACATCACTACCAACATATACATATAGATAGGTATACATCTATAGATAGTCACATTAGTTCTTCACCAGGGCGTAGGGCAGCAGCACCTTCCATACATGCATATTTGACCATAGAGTTTGCCACTCTTGTTCATATAATATTACAATACTCTTTGGTATAGGCCTAGAGCACACACAGAGGCACAGCAGCACAGATTACGTAGCTAATCTACACAGAGCAGACTGTCATGGCCGTACATCCTTCATAGACTAGCAGCGAATACCTAGTTTAAAAAAAGTACTTAGAGTCTGTCAAGCGAGTCGTGTCCATTGAAAACAGGCGGCATTTTCAAAAATCTTTTATATATCAACCCTAATCAGACTTTGAAAACTATGATTTGTACTTGTATTTATGTAGCTGCCTTTTTAACTACTTACTGCTACATAAATTCGAGTATCAATCATAGTTTTCAGTATTATTTGTGTTGAAATATAAAATATTTTTGAAAATGCCGCCTGTTTTCAATGAACACGACTCGCTTGACAGTCTAGCATATTTTGAATGGATTGACATGTAAAATAATTGAATAGTTATGTAATTCATACTAATACTAATAATATAAATGTAAAAGTATATTTCTTTGTTTGTCCTTCTTTCATGTCGAAACTGAGCGACGGATTGCCGTGATTTTTTTGTATGGTCATATTTGGAGTAACATAGGCTACTTTTTACCACGGGAAAATATCTCATTCCCACGGGAAAATACGTTTCAATATACTTTAGCGGGGGCGAAGCCACGCGCATCAGCTAGTAATATATTAAAGTATAAAACCTAACAGTTACTTGCTGGCTCCGAATGTCAAAAAATGTGTATTAAAAGGAAAAATGTATGAAATATGTACTTGAATTAGAGTTTGTCAAGCGAGTCGTGTCCCTTGAAAAAGGCGGAATTTTCAAAAATCGTTCATATTTCAACACTAATAATACTGAAAACTATGACTGATATTCGAATTTATGTAGCAGTAAGTAGTGAAAAATGCAGATACATAAATACAAGTAGGTATAAAGCATAGTTTTCAAAGCCTTATTAGTATGAAACATTTTTGAAAATGCCGCCTGTTTTCAAGAGACATGACTCGCTTGACAAACTCTAATGTAACTCGCTTATCTACCTTTAATTTATTTTAAAAAGTTGCTATGTTAGCAACACTGCATAAAAAGTTATTTTTCTCAAACATGCTATGAAATATTGACGTTATGTTCCTTAAAATACGCCACGAACTATCACGTTGCAGGTGCGGCTAGACGAGAGGTCAATAATGGAATTTCATACAACATTGCTGGCCAAGGCCAGCAAAGTGATCGTCTATTGTTTTATGTGACACAGCACCATGACGTTTAATAGGTCGACGTGGTCGACGTGGATGGATGGATGGACGGACGGATGGACGGACGGACGGACGGACGGACGGAGGGATGGATGGATGTTGATGGATGGATGGATGGATGGATGTTGATGGATGTTGATGGATGTTGATGGATGTTGATGGATGTTGATGGATGTTGGTTGATGGATGTTGATGGATGTTGATGGATGTTGGTTGATGGATGTTGGTTAATAGATGTTGATGGATGTTGATGGATGTTGATGGATGTTGATGGATGTTGGTTGATGGTTGTTGATGGATGTTGATGGATGTTGATGGATGTTGGTTGATGGATGTTGATGTATGTTGATGGATGTTGTTGGATGTTGATGGATGTTGATGGATGTTGATGGTTGTTGATGGATGTTGATGGATGGATGGATGGATGGATGTTGATGGATGTTCTTGTTCATGGATGTTGACGGATGTTGATGGATGTTGATGGATGTTGATGGATATTGATGATGTTGTTGGTGATGGTGATGGTGATGGTGATGGTGATGGTGATGGTGATGGTGATGGTGATGATGATGGCGGTGATGATGGTGGTGATGATGATGATGCATGTTTGAGAAAAACTCTATACAAGCCTTGGCCACGAACAGGGATTGCCGGCCTCGTATCTCTAGATGGCCTCGTTAACACTCGGCCATCTATAACTACTCGGCCGGCAATCCCCTATTTCGCGGCCGCTGCAGTAATGTACTATTTCTCAAACATGCTATGAAATATTGACGTTATGTTCCTTAAAATACGCCACGAACTGTCACGTTGCAGGTGCGGCTAGACGAGAGGTCAATAATGGAATTTCATACAACATTGCTGGCCAAGGCCAGCAAAGTGATCGTCTATTGTTTTATGTTGCACAGCACCATGACGTTTAATAGGTCGACGTGGTCGACGTGGATGGATGGATGGATGGACGGACGGATGGACGGACGGACGGACGGACGGACGGACGGACGGAGGGATGGATGGATGTTGATGGATGGATGGATGGATGGATGTTGATGGATGTTGATGGATGTTGATGGTTGTTGATGGATGTTGATGGATGTTGATGGATGTTGGTTGATGGATGTTGATGGATGTTGGTTGATGGATGTTGATGGATGTTGATGGATGTTGGTTGATGGATGTTGATGAATGTTGGTTGATGGATGTTGATGGATGTTGGTTGATGGATGTTGGTTAATGGATGTTGATGGATGTTGATGGATGTTGATGGATGTTGGTTGATGGTTGTTGATGGATGTTGATGGATGTTGATGGATGTTGGTTGATGGATGTTGATGGATGTTGTTGGATGTTGATGGATGTTGATGGATGTTGGTTGATGGATGTTGGTTAATGGATGTTGATGGATGTTGATGGATGTTGATGGATGTTGGTTGGTGGTTGTTGATGGATGTTGATGGATGTTGATGGATGTTGGTTGATGGATGTTGATGTATGTTGATGGATGTTGATGGATGTTGTTGGATGTTGATGGTTGTTGATGGATGTTGATGGATGGATGGATGGATGGACGTTGATGGATGTTCTTGTTCATGGATGTTGACGGATGTTGATGGATGTTGATGGATGATGATGGATGTTGATGATGTTGTTGGTGATGGTGATGGTGATGGTGATGGTGATGATGATGGCGGTGATAATGGTGGTGATGATGATGATACATGTTTGAGAAAAACTCTATATAAGCCTTGGCCACGAACAGGGATTGCCGGCCTCGTATCTCTAGATGGCCTCGTTAACACTCGGCCATCTATAACTACTCGGCCGGCAATCCCCTATTTCGCGGCCGCTGCAGTAATGTACTATTGGCAAAGCAAGTTCTTTTTTGTTATTGGCACTCATTTAAGGCCACCACAAGCCGCAGCGCGGGGCGTGCTCGTCGCGACGCCGACGGAGTGGGCCCAGCGCGTTGTATAACACTAAATTATATACGCTACGCCAAGCTGCCGGGGTTTGTCACTATATGTATGATTCAGTGTTATATAATAGGCTGGGCCCGCTCCGTTGGCGTCGCGCGCACGCTCTATGCTGCGGTCTGTGGTGGCCTTTATTGGGTTTTCGTAGTGTTGATGTACATGATAGAAAACCAGATTTATTTGGTTTCGTATTTTTTGTTCATAGTAATCAATCATAGTAGCCTACTCAAATTATTACAGCTTTTTTTTTAATGAGTCGCCAGAGGGGCCAAAGACGCGAAGTCTTTGCTGTTTTTACCCGACTGCGAAGAAGGAAGGCTTATGTGTTTGACCCGTATGTATGTAGGTATGTATGTATGTCCATTCCTATGTCCTCTCGTAACTACACAACGGCTGAACCGATTTTGATAAACGATACGTCATTGGATTCGTCTTGATAACGCGAGTAACACTAGATACATTAATTTCTAATAAAATCAAAATGGTGGGTTTTTGGCGCCAAATTGTGAGTATTCAAAAATTTTTTTTATTCAAACCTATTAGTAGGGTATCAAAATAAAGGGATTTTAAAAGAGATTACAAAAATATATAGAAGACAATGTGTTTAAATTTAATCTGGAATAGTAAATTGGCAATCAATGCATTAAAACAACGGCGTAGGTACCTACTTAGCAATAATTTTCTCTATGAAACCCATGTGGAAAATTAAGTACCTACACATTATTTCAAAATTGGTTTTGAACTTTAACTAAATAACAACGGATTCCTAATTCAAATACTCAATGAGTTACACTAAAAACACCGCCCTTCGGTGTAAATAAAATAGTAAATAAAAAAAATAAAAAAAAACCCGCCTGCAGAAATACTGAAAAGGTGGAAAAAAGATAAAATGTTCAATAAAAATAAAACGAATATTATTTATTTTTATTAGCAGTTACGTCTGCTCACCGAAACTAAGATTTAAAAGCGAAAAACTTTTTTTTTGGGTTCGAATCCCACCGGCGCACCCGGAAAACTTTTTCGCTTTTAAATCTAATAACAATAAAACGAATTTAAAATATATGTCGATGGCAGTCTTTCAAAATTTAATGCAACGCTAAAATGCAGTCGGAGGCATGGGAGTCAGTGGCTGCATGGGATTTAATGTCACTACAGGCATGCCTCCGACTGCATGAAGGTGGATTTCAGTATTTCTGCAGGCGGGTTTTTTTGATTTTTTAATTTATTATTTTATTTACACCGCAGGCGGGTTTTTAGTTTTTTTAATTACTTTTTTTTTACTTTAGGGTAGGAAGAGTGACTTGTACTCGGGAAAAATCCCTTCGGACGAACTGGAAATGGAGGGCCCAGACAGTGTCCGACTTGCACGGACTAGAAAACCCGGTCACAAGTCCCCTTCTCTATTTCGTACTAAATAACAAACTGAAATATAGATGCACAGAAAAAACCCCAGAAAAAAGACCAATGCTGGGAATCGAACCCAGGTCCTCAGCATTCCGTGCCGTGTGCCATACCCCTACACCACCACTGGTCTAGAGATTAGACACGAATCTTTCCTATACATCATACATTTCAGTCTGCTAAATCATCACCTTATGCAGTGACTAGCGCACATCCATGTTACACCCTCTATCGAGAGATTTTAACACTCCTTCGGAACTAACCGCTCACCTGGACAAGAGATGGCGCTACTGTGCAACTTTAAACAAGTTAGCTGATGATTTAGCAGACTGAAATGTATGATGTTTAGGAAAGATTCGTGTCTAATCTCTAGACCAGTGGTGGTGTGGTGGTGGCACACGGCACGGAATGCTGAGGACCTGGGTTCGATTCCCCTTCTCTATTGATAATTAATACAAAAAACGTGTGCTTTAAATTTTGAGGTGAGGAGGGGTAGGGAGGGGACTTAATCTACCCACAGTCAGGCCTCATGTATGCCACGTACTTACGCGCGATATTTACCTACCGCGGGGACGATCTCCTGCGATCGAAATTTTAGTAGGTTGTCACAAGCGCGCGCCGACGCACGTTCATTCGTGTTCCACGGAAAAACTATGCCGCCTGGACTTTTATAAGTGAAAATGGTGAAACAGGGGGCAAACTTTAATATGACTATGCTAGAATTAATAGCTAATATAACAATTTGGAAGTTCGTATCGTGCTGTCCCTCTTACTATTCTATAAATAAAAAGCTATAAAGCGTGAGCGGGATGCGAAGTTCGAAAGTTGACCTACGTATCTAGTATAACGTTAGGGTACTGTGAGCATTGCAATGTGTTCTAAGCATTACAATAAATATCCTTTTTTGTTAGGATTCCAGAGCTAAAATGGCAAAAACGGAACCTTTATAGTTTCGCCATGACCGTCTGTCCCTTTGTCCGTCCGTGGCTTAGCTTAGAGAATATTAGTGCTAGAAAGTTTGCATGGATATAATATACTAGCTATTGCCCGCGACTCCGTCCGCGAAGAATAAGGGTGTAAAAAAGAGCCTACAACCGTTGTCAAACCTACCAAATATAGAGAAAAAATTTGATAAAAATCGGTCAAGCCGTTTCGGAGGAGTTCGAAAACGAACACCGTCACTGCCGCAACCATTTGAATGTATTTAATTTTTTTTTTGCATCGGGGTGAACTTTTTTGGGCATTTGATTGTAAAATTGATTATTATTCTGAAATAGGTATGTACAATTATTTTCGTTTTGTTTACTTCTTCTTCTTCCTTAATGGCGGCCACTAGGCTTGTGCCAATATCAGTTAATTGCTCTGAGAGCGACTCACGTTGTACGGTAATTGAAGTTTTTGCAACTTGATAGTAAAATTCCAAAAACCACGTGGAGACAACTTGCGCATTAAAAAATGTCAGACACGAGAGCAATATAGAATTTTGAGATCACTGTAACAGTTAAGGTTAACCGCCGCATAAAACACTATCAGAATTATACCACAACTAGCCAAAGAAACAGAAATACCAAAATTATATACTGTCTACATCCGCCATGTTCGAATGCCACAAATCGAATCATTGTTATATTAGCTATTAATTCTAGCATAGTCATATTAAAGTTTGCCCCCTGTTTCACCATTTTCACTTATAAAAGTCCAGGCGGCATAGTTTTGTTTACATCGGTGACATTTAATGATTTCCAACGTCTGTTGTCAAAAAAAATCATTGCCATTAAATTAAATTAGTTCCACTGAAAATCCGCAACATAGCGAGTGCTAAATAGGAACTTGTCATGATTTAATATGCAGGTCAGTGCTTAAAGAGCTTTACAGACTGCAATGCAGGATATCGAATGGATTTATTTTTCCCTGAATGGCAACACTGGCATAGATAAATCTGTTACGAAATAAATATTAAGTAATCTGTGCCACAGTGTCCTGTCCTGCCTCAGCCATTTGCTGAAGCCGGGAGAGGAGCATGCATTCTCCCGCTGGGCACTGGGGGGTGCTTAGGTCGGTTCTTTATGTTTTACCCGTTGGTTTATTCCTTGACCGACCCTCGCCCGTTTCTGTACTTAGGTTGGGTTGGTGGGATTTCCTGTCATATGCATTTATCTATAACTACGGGCTTCCTTTCTTTTGCCCTGCGATGGAAGGGAGGGTCGGAGATCTTAAAAAAAATATTATTACAGCTTGCTTTGCAAATGCTCATTCATAATTAGTAGGTAAGTATTAATTATTGTATTTTTTTTACTTTGTATTATCGGCCGTACCGGTATATAGTTATGGGGTTTAGCTATTTGTTTGTGGTTAGCTAAAACTGCTTAAACTAGTAAAGTACCTGGGGGGTTACTACGAAATACGAAGTTCGAAGTTCGGATCGTGTGGTCCCTCTCACTCTCGTAATAAATACCATTAGCGTGAGCGGAACGGCATGAAACAAGTTCGAATTTCGCGCTTCGTAGTATAGGGCCTGGATGACCGAGCTTTGCTCGGATTTTTTTTTGGTGAATCGTGTTTTTTCTGTAAAATATATTTAGAGACGAATTACCTACATTCTGATGAAATATTATTTTTCGATCTTATTGACATAATAATAAAATATGAACTGGTAGGGTAAAATAGGGTACAGTTGGGTACAGTAGGGTAAAATAAGGTACAGTAGGGTACAGTTGGGTACAGTATCTGACTGTACCCTATTTTACCCTACTGTACCCGACTGTACCCTATTTTGCCCTACTGTACCCGACTGTACCCTACTGTACCCTACTGTACCCTATTTTACCCTACTGTACCTGACTGTACCCTACTGTACCCTATTTTACCCTACTGTACCCGACTGTACTCTACTGTACCCTATTTTACCCTACTGTACCCAACTGTACCTTACTGTACCGTATTTTACCCTACTGTACCCGACTGTACCCAACTGTACCCTATTTTACCCTACTGTACCCGTCTGTACCCTACTGTACCCTATTTTACTCTACTGTACCCGACTGTACCCAACTGTACCCTTTTATTTTTTTTTTTTTACGTGGGGAAATCCTCATGGATACCCACTGTCCTCGGGGGAGGACGATGGGTTATGTCAGACTCCTACTGACTAAAACCCCACAGTGTTCCCTCTCTCCGCTTAGGTAGGGGCTACGGAAACGGTTACGCCATCCGCGGCCCCCCACCGGCGGCTGCCCTTGCGGGCCCACCTCTGTTTAAGGCGCTCCGGAAACACCTGGAGCGCCTTACAACCTCGGGACATCTTTGGCGGGTGACGGACCCCCCGATCCACCACCCGATGTCCATCTGATGGAAGCGGGGAAAGCTCGCCTCACTGGGGCCAGGAAAAGACCCAAGGAATCCTTGGGCCACCCGGGGCACTCAGGCCCCGGGATACTTTTCCTCCAGGAGGCCCCCGGAGCTACCCCACACCACACCAGACCACACCTCGGCCGCAGAGGATAGGGCAAGCGGCGCACCGCAATACCGACATGCTTCCTCCTCTGCGGCCCCACCAGTGCCGTTTCGACGGAACGGCCCCGCCAGCTCGCAGGGGGTAGGGAGAGTGGCGCACCGTAATACCAACACGCCTCTCCCCCTGCGATCCCTCCACGGCCGCAGAAGATAGGGAGAACGGCGCACCGTAATACCGGCACTCCTCCTCTTCTGCGGTCCCACCTCAAGGCGCGTCCGCAGCGGACTTGTTCAGCCCGCTGGGAGCGCCCACCTCGGGCCAGCCGGCGACCCGAACAGGCCGGCCCTGGTTGCCTCTTAGCTTCACCGTGGATGAGCAATCCACGGTTACTAAGCCCCCCCGCCACGACAAGGCGGGCAACCCCCGGGGGGGACCCAACTGTACCCTATTTTACCCTACTGTACCCAACTGTACCCTACTGTACCCTATTTTACCCTACTGTACCCGACTGTACCCTTTTTTTTTTTTTTTTTTTACGTGTGGAAAATGCTCCTTATTCATGTCCCCCGCTCGAGGCAGCAGGGGGTCTTTCGGGCTGTCCCACTTTTAAGGTGGGCCTACCGAATAAAAACCACACGAGTTTCCACCTTCGGTCGTAAGTGCAGACGCCACGGGAACATAAGAGTCGTCCGCGACGCCTACCGACCACCCCGGGAATGGGGTCCCTCTTGGCAAACACCGTGCAATGTAGGTTCGGGAGTCCTCGCCCTCCCCCACTGGTGCTGCTGGCACCCGAAGGCACCACCCACCCCAGTCACGTCGAAGAAGTCAGTCGTCGCGTCCGGCGACCACAGCCCTTAAAAGGGCTACGCCGCCCCGGCATCACTGGGCTTACGCCCTCCGCCCGATGGGCTCACCCTCGCTTTCCATGACCCTAAAGGACAGGTACTTCGCTCAGGCTCGCCTCCGTCCAAAGGCGTCAGCCCGAAGGCTGGACGCCGCCCTCTTGGGCCCGCAGGCCCGTTGGCTGGCAGGGTTCACCCGGTGGCCCTCCGCCTTTGGGCTCCCCTCGCCAAACCAACACCCCCCCCCCCACCCCAGTCACGTCGAGGAAGTCAGTCGTCACGTCCGGCGACCACAGCCCTTAAAAGGGCTGCGCCGCCACAGCATCATTGGGCTTGCGCCCTCCGCCCGACAAGGCTCACCCCCACTTAATACCCATCAATTAAGACAGGCAAAAGTAAGGGCTCGCCTCCATCTTTAAGGCGTCGGCCCGAAGGCCGGACGCTGCCCTCTTGTGGGCCCGAAAGCCCGTTGGTTGGTAAGGTTTGCCCGGTGGCCCTCTGCCTTTGGGCTCCCCTCGCCAAACCAACACCCCCCCACCCCAGTCACGTCAAAGAAGTCAGTCGTCACGTCCGGACCCGACTGTACCCTACTGTACCCTATTTTACCCTACTGTACCCGACTGTACCCTACTGTACCCTATTTTACCCTTTTGTACCCGACTGTACCCTACTGTACTCTACTGTACCCTATTTTACCCTACTGTACCCGACTGTACTCTACTGTACCCTATTTTACCCTACTGTATCCGACTGTACCCAACTGTACCCTATTTTACCCTACTGTACCCGACTGTACCCTACTGTACCCTATTTTACCCTACTGTACCCGACTGTACTCTACTGTACCCTATTTTACCCTACTGTACCCGACTGTACCCTACTGTACCCTATTTTACCCTACTGTACCCTATTTTACCCTACTATACCCTACTGTACCCTATTTTACCCTACTGTACCCGACTGTATTCTACTGTACCCTATTTTACCCTACTGTACCCGACTGTACCCTATTTTACCCTACTGTACCCTATTTTACCCTACTGTACCCGACTGTACCCTACTCTACTCAACTCAGCAGGTCTAAACT
This sequence comes from Archips crataeganus, assembly GCA_947859365.1. Taxonomy (NCBI): domain Eukaryota; kingdom Metazoa; phylum Arthropoda; class Insecta; order Lepidoptera; family Tortricidae; genus Archips; species Archips crataeganus. The sequence continues at coordinate 12,804,075 of OX402057.1, read as the reverse complement.
GGGCTTTAGTGTTGAGTGTACCCTACATTTAATATTATGTGGCAGCTAGGTGTATCGTAATAACGACATTACGACACAAGTGTTGTTATGGCGAATAGATTAAGTATAGAATTTCTGCAGTCATTTATTACCTATGTTCTTATATATTTGTTCGCGACCATGTAAAAAACAGATAAAAGTAGGTACAGGAGTAGGAAAAAAATATTAATAAAATTATTAATTATTGTTCCTATTATAATTTGTCCTAAGTATAATTTGTCGTATCGTTTATTGTGTCTAAGATTGAATTGTCGAATGATTAACGTCCATAAACGAACCTAACCAGGATGTAGTCAAGATGGCTTCAATGTATTCTTTTAATCCGGTAGAGATAAGAACCGTTCTATTTCCGCTCTGAGGGTCGCGAGATTAGATACTAACGAACCTAACCAGGTTAAGCTACGGGGGTGATTTGAAAGTTTTTGGTTGCGGGGATTTGGCCCCCCATAAGCCCCTTTTATTAGCCACTGTATACCTACCACAGTTTAGGTGCTGTAAATGTAGCCATTTTTTATGATAAGCAAAATAATTCTTAAGACAGTTAATATTACGAAAATTACGTTTCTGGTAGTTCGACGTCATCAATATTAGGACGAACGAGTGGTATGCCAAACATTCTCGGCCAAAGAATTTTAGAGCAATTTACATTATGTGACACGACAGGCACCCTTACACATTGTATAAAAAATTAGGGATATTATTTAAATCATAAAAATCAAAAGCTCTCTTGATACTGATTGACTCGTGATTTTAAATAGAAAATGCCCGTGATTCAGTTTCTTCAACTGAACGTCAATTTATTTTTGAGCATTTAGTGACATGCCAGTAAATTGGCTGTGACTTAAAAGCCAGGCAACCGAGGGCTACCACCACTGTACAATTAGTCCAATTTCTTTGGTTCACATCGAAATCCTTAATGATCGTCCGAATTGAAGTGCCTTTATTCGAAAGTGCGGCACGCGAAAAAAATTAAACTTGTGTGCCATTTTCCGTAAATATTTGGTAAAGTTGCTGACTGTGTGGTTAATTACTATCAAAAATGTCTACTTCAAATAGTGAAGACGAGCAAAATATTACTTCAACCCGAAGCACGAAACGCAAGTGATAGATTGGATTTATACCTGGCGGCTTACGAAACATTCAATCAGTGGAAAAGCAGCAAAAACGCCAAGTTATATTTGGAGAACGTAATTTTAGCCTACTTCAATGAACTGACAAATAAAATACAAGCCAAAGTTATTATAGTGAATATACTTCATGTTGAAAAGCACAAAGGCCAAAAATGAAGTTGATATAAAAACATATAGTAACTTGACGGCATTCCTGTGGCATTCCTAAAGAGACGTTCTAACGAATGGGAATATTGGTCGAAAGTCAAAAGTGTTGTCACCAACCGATGTAGAAAAGTTTTAAAAGAAGCTCCGGACAGTCAGTAAGTACTTGGGAACAAAGGTCAGTTGAACTTTATAAATAATAATATAAATTTATGTAAGTATCAGCCAGCTCTGTAATTGCGTTACTGTGGCAATACGTTCCTACAACTTTACTAATTAAACTTATTTGATCTCTTTGCAGGTTGCGTTATTGTTTGGTATTACTGGTGTGTGTAGACGTCAAGAGCTCAATGATATTACAACCAAGGATGTAGAAACCCACGGTGAAATTATGTTTGTAAAAATTACAAAAGTTACTAACAATACAAGTTTGTTTTTTCCTCGCAATTGTGTTGAAAAACGTCGTATGCAACTCGTGTGCGTGCATTGATCACACACTCGGCTTCCTTACCGCGCTCGCCTACGGCTCGCGCTTACAATGATGCCTCATGTGTAATGACCAACTTAGCACACTTGTATCATACATAATGTACTATTTTACCATCTATGAGTTTAATTAAGTAATTATTTTGGTATGTGCAGATCAGCTGATTATGCCCAATCATCGGATCTAAATATATCAAAATAATTAAGTAAGTAAACTAAGTACAGTCAATTCAACCATTGAAATGGGATAACACAGGTGAGTTCGTGATCACCACGTAGCTTCTTTACCATTCTGGTGCAGTAACAACCCTGAATTTTGGCGGAGGTCACAGTAAGAGGTGCCCTAGCTAGATTGGGGGACGGGATGTCCCCCGCGGCCCCTTCCCCGTCCGATCACAACTGTACACATGTACCTAAGTATAAATAAGGAAAGTAGATGATAAATTTCTGAAAGCATTCCGATGATAACTTACTTTATGGCAGCACTGACTAAGCACTCACTGATAGGTTTAAAAATCGTATCAGTCTTTCTAAGCCATTCCTTCGAGTAACAAGTGTATTTTAAATAATTTCTTCAGAAATGTCAGACTCGAAAAAATTACTGAAACAGGCCGCAATCCAAATTGGGGCCGGCGGAACGGCAGGATTCACAGAAATATGTATCATGTTTCCTCTGGACCTTGTGAAAACAAGATTGCAGTTGCAGACAACTTCTACATCAGCGATCAAAAGCTCTGACCCTCACTACTACAATGGAGTTTTCGATTGTATCAGAAAAATGTATAGATATGAAGGGTTGAGGTCATTCTGGAAGGGTATCCTGCCTCCGATCCTTGTTGAAACTCCTAACAGAGCCGTGAAGTTTGTGACGTTCGAACAAACCAAAAGGTTTTTCATGTTTGGCTCCAGCACACCAACGCCTCTAGTGAGATTTTTACCTACTTATTCTTAACGGAAATTTATTGATTAACCGATAACTTTGCAGATTATTTTTCTAATATTGACACAGGTAAATAATAATGTGTGATAATATTATAAATCAATTTTATCATACGAATAACCACTGGCAACTGTGTTTGCAGCTGTTTAAGTTTTGTTATCAATAACTAAAAACACGAAACCAACTAAAACGCGAGGTTTAATGGTTGAAATATCGTAATTATCTTACAATTCGACATATAGTAAGCCAAACATAATATTTCAGACTTTTACCCTAGCCGGCCTTTCTGCAGGCATCGTTGAAGGAATAATAGTTAACCCATTCGAAGTGGTCAAAGTGACCCTTCAATCGAACAAGGCACTGGCGTCCCAAGCACCCAGCACGTGGACGGTCACGCGACAGATAGTCAGAGAAAATGGCCTTGGATTACAGGGAATCAACAAAGGCTTAACAGCAACAATTATGAGGCATGGTGTAGCAAACATGGTCGCTTTTGGATTCTATTTTAGCGTCCAAGGTTACACTCGTGAATATGAAGTAAGTGTTTTGTATTTTCTTTTATTTGTGGCAAGTACTTTGTGGGGAAAACTTCTTCAGTCAAAAGTTGATCTATTTGCTACTCACACAGAGTTAATGTTTGCTTGAGTCAATGCGGCTTATTGTATGTTTTGAAATGTTAATCCATACAAATGATAAACGTAATAGTTGTAATACGATAAGATTGAGACGCGGTAGAGAGTCAAGCCAAGTTTAAAAAAAGGAATTTGCGACGCGGCAGCCATGTGTTATGTAAAGCTGCGTACGGACTGCGCGCACTCGGGTACGCGTACCCGGGCTTGCGTGTCCTGGAACGCTATATCCGTACGCCATGTACGCGTGCAGTGTACGTGTACAGTACGTGTACGTGTACGTGTACGTGTACTGTACAGTGTACGCGTACATGGCGTACGGACACGGCGTTCCAGGACACGCAAGCCCGGGTACGCGTACCCGAGTGCGCGCAGTCCGTACGCAGCTGTACGCAGCTTACCTGCACCTTAGCTGTACATTAACCATTTGGAGCCATTGACCCCCTTTTTTAAATAGGTAGCCTGTCATAGTGCCCCACTGCTGCCATGGCCTAAGGCCTCCCCTCTTGACCTCCATTTTGACCCCATATTAACTCAAAATTTGCTCACCTTAAACACATGAAAAAAAAAACCTAATAAAAACTAGTCAAATCAAATATTAGGTCACCTAATGATTCGCCGACAATTTTTACGCAGATTATTGATTGGCAGACAACGTTTCGCCGAGTAACGGTACGCCGATGGATTTGTTCGTAGATCTATTGTTTTGCAGACTAACGTTTCGTAACTCAACCTTTAGCAGCTATTTTAGTTGGCATAAGAGTTAGTAAGCTGAACAACTATTGACAGAAATTCGTTTAGCGTAATAATTACTACACATTTTGAATGTTTTCTCGAACAACTTTTCGCTTTTAAACGGTTGTACTATTATTCAGTGCTCATATCAACTTTTTCAACAAATGATTCAAAATCTAAGATTATTTGCCAAATAAGTGTATATTTATTCCGCAAAATCACTATCGCGCAAAGGTCAGGGGTACAAGAGACGACCATACAATTATTGTGGAGCGTAATATTCATTTTGTTGTTTAATGTTTCCCAAATTTTTTATTGAATTTGTTATGTAGGTAGGAGTAGGAGATTTTCTAGGTGGTTGTAAAAAAAATAACTTACACCAAAGGCTACGCTCCCACATTAAGTAGCCTTTGTACCTAACCTATCCGAGTCAATTCCGCTCCGTAACGTCTTGCTCGCTCGCTTCGCTCGCTCGTTGAAAATTAAGCAATGTTTCTTACTTAGTACATACTTTTTGATAACATTATAGCCATTAAAATCAGTTAATTTTTGCTGGCGATGTTATATTAAATGTATAAAAATGCAACAGTTGTACAGTTAACTGAAACAATTCCGAAACAAAAATCGGCTAAACAATAATGATGCCACATCATAACTCTGCTTATCATGTTTCGACGAACAGTTGTTCGGTAAAATTAAACAATTACGAAACGATGTAGTTTCTGCTTTAAGTTCATTCTACAATGGATCTGCATCTGGATTAGATGGCCTGAGACCTCAACATCTAAAAGAGCTTACTTCCCCTTCAGCAGGAAATAATGGTTCTAAACTTTTGGAGTCAATAGCGAAACTATGCAATTTCCTACTAAAAGGTATGGTGAACCCATATCTCTACGGAGCATCCCTTTGCGCTTTGACAAAAAAAGATGGAGGAATTCGACCTATAGCAGTGGGAAACACATTTCGACGACTCGTTGCAAAGCTTAGATGCCGTGCTGTTAAACAAGAAATGGCAACTTACTTTCAGCCTCATCAAGTTGGAGTCGGTACTCGTCTTGGATGCGAAGCTGCAATCCATGCTACTAGGGCTTTTGCCGCTGCTCATGAAGACAGCGACACCGTGATAATTAAGGTTGATTTAAAAAATGCCTTTAATAGTGTAGAAAGAGATGTAATACTGAAAGAGGCAAAAGTTCTCATCCCTTCTTTATATCCTTTCCTCTTTCAATGTTACTCTTCCCCAACTAACCTCTTTTATGGTGACAATAAGATCCCCTCGCAAGTTGGAGCCCAGCAAGGAGACCCACTAGGCCCGCTTATATTTTCCCTAGCCATTCATAATATAATAGAGTGTATTGAATCACAGCTAAACGTCTGGTACCTGGATGATGGGACAATAGGTGGTAGTCCAGATATAGTTTTACAAGACCTCGAAAAAATTATTCCAGCTTTAAAAAATATAGGCCTTGAAATTAATCCAAGCAAATGTGAGTTTTATGCCTGTACTATAACCACAAACAACCATTTTGAAGGTTTTCAAAATTTGCTGCCGGGTATAAGAGCAATGAACAAATTTTCTTTGAATTTACTTGGTTCCCCTATTTTCACAGAAGGAGTTAGCTCTGCCCTTGACGACAAAAGACGAGCACTTGTTTCGGTTCAAAATCATTTATCACACTTATCTGGACATATTTCATTAACCCTTTTAAGAAATTGTTTTGCTATGCCTCGTATGGTCTACCTTCTGAGAACATCCCCCACCTGGTTCTATGAGCAAGAAGTAAAATATTTAGATGATTCACTTAAATTAATACTTGAGGGAATCCTCAATGTTAATTTAAGTGAGTCACAGTGGACCCAGGCTACGCTTCCTATCCGCCACGGCGGTCTAGGTGTACGTCGCGTTCGAGATGTCGGTCTTATCGCATTCTTGGCCTCTACGTACGGTACGGCGGATCTTGTTGCTCGCATCCTACCTCTTAACGGCAACAATGCTCCTGCTGTTCCGTATGTACCGGAGGCTATCGCAGCTTGGACGACAATCTGTACGAATGATATGCGTCCAGAAAACCTGTGCATCCAAAGACAGTGGGACGATATTTTGTGCAAACAAACCAACGCCTCATTAATACAGAATGCCTCCGGAGCTGACCTAGCCCGCCTCAAGGCCACAGCAACTCCAGAATCAGGAGCCTGGTTACACGCCCTTCCATCACCTCAACTTGGCACTATGCTGGACAACAATACCCTGCGTGTAGCCACCGCCCTGAGACTGGGTTGCAAGGTTTGTGAGCCACACCGGTGCATTTGTGGTTCGATGGTAGAAAATAATGGACGTCATGGCCTTAGTTGCCAACGCTCTGCCGGACGATTCTCCCGCCATCAAACCATAAACCAAATTCTGCACCGGGCGATGGTCTCTATAAATATACCCTGCCTTCTGGAACCCCCTGGACTAAGTCGCACTGACGGCAAACGTCCGGATGGCCTGACGTTGGTGCCATGGCGAAAAGGTCGTTGCCTGCTGTGGGACGCCACCTGTGTTTGTACTTTTGCACAAAGCCACATTGAAAGTACGACCAGGTCGGCAGGATCCGCAGCAGAATTCGCCGCTAAATTAAAACATACCAAATACGCCGCACTAACGTCAGACTACGAGTTCATTCCATTTGCCGTCGAAACTGCTGGTCCTTGGGGCGAAGAGGCAAAGGCGCTGTTGAGGGAACTAGGCCGCCGGCTACGTGACCGCGGAGCCGATCCCCGCTCTGGGTCGTTCCTGGTGCAGCAGATTTCCATAGCAATACAACGAGGCAACGCTGCCAGTGCTATGGGAACATTTTCCCCCGGTACGACCCAAAGCGGTTATATTAGTTAGGGTTTTTCTCTTTTTTGTAAATATATGATTGTAAATATTAGTTAGGTTTTCCTCTTTTTTGTAAATATATGTTAAATTTAAGTTATGATTGTATATTTTTCAAACACAATTGTATTGTGTATTGAATAAAGATTTTTACTTGCAAAGTCAAAAAAAAAAAAAAAAAAAATTACGAAACAAACAATCGACTTAACGTAACTCTGCGTATCGTAAACAAAAATAATAAGCGTAACGAAATAATACCAAATGTTACTCGGCCAAAAGAAAGGGCTGCCAATAGTTGTCTGTGAAAGAAAAATCTGCGTAATGAAATTCGGCGAAACGATAGGTCACCAAATATTGAGCTTCATTTTAACCTAAGTTATCGGCCTTGTGTAAATAATTCAACGTTGTTGTAGCAGAAAAAATAAGGAATCATATTTTAATGTTATTTAAGAATGTTGTTATAAGTAGGTATAGTCCAATAACTAAATTCCAGGATTATCTGAACAACTTGGCACCTCTATAATTTTGTCGGCGCAGTTGACAACCACGCATATGCTTTAATTTAATATTGAACTTTGTTCCCACTTTTTTATACTTCTGTTTTTGATGGGATAATGAACTTCTAGTGGTGTTGTATTTTTTAATTATATTTGAGTAAAGTTGATAAGAAACTTAAATAATCCAGATATTTTTGCTACAGATAGTAGCAATTAAATATAGGTAGTTAACATTCGATGCATAGGATAAAATAATAAATAGGTATAAGAGATGAAGAAAGCGATGGCAAGCGACCGCGCGTTAAACAATACGGCTTTTGGAGTGTCAAGGAAGAAGCATAAATTGATATGATACTTACTTACAGTGATATAAATTGATTGAAAGAAAGTAGTCTAAGGTTCGATCTTTTAAGGAGAGGACCGTGGGTTCAAACTCAAGCTCACATCTCTGAGTTCTGTGGAATTTTGGTCCAAAAACGTGACTACAAATTAATTAATTAATTAAATCAATTAATTTGTCGTCACTCTTGCCATCACTTTTTTCATCTCTTTCTGTCACCATCTTAAACCGTTTGACAGGAAGAAACAGTGTAAGCGATATCAACCACTAGACAATAAGTGGATAGAATCCTGATAAAAACCTCTCTACCTACTATTAAATACGATATTTCCCAAACAGGATGCTCTACGACAATTTGGTCAGAAAGTAGCCATTGCGTTCACATCGGGCGTGCTCTGTTCTTGCGTCAACATTCCCTTCGACGTGGCCAAGAGCCGCATCCAGGGCCCGCAGCCCGTTGCTGGAGTCGTCAAGTATAGAACCACCACGGGCGCCATACTCACTGTGTATCGAGAAGAAGGGTAAGTGGGCGTATTTGTAGAATATTGTCGATTGGTCTTTATTGTCAGCTTCCCCGCTGTACATGTTAGGCCGTTAGGCCTAAGTATACTTACGTTACAGTGGGCTATAGCAACATGTAAAGTAGGCATAAAGCTTACAATAAGAAAATAAGAAAGAAAGACTCATTACCATTACAACCATCGTTGCTTAGTTATATTCTAAAACAGCGATGTATTCAACGGATTTATTTATTACATACATATCGGCGAGATAAATAAATGTAACTTCCTTACGAACTTCCAATCTTTAGCTAGGTACTTTTATTCTTTTAGGCCTTGCTTGCTTTCATTATAGGTACCTATTGGAAACTGCTTTAAATAGTTCCTAGTTATCAAGTCCCACTATATTCAAGCCCCTTCAGGTGTTGAATTTCTAAAAAAAATTTTTTTTTATAGTAAGTAAGTCAATCGCCTCACTTAATCAATCAACTCACAGTCAAGCAAGACTTCTCTCTTTAGAATATTATGTGGGTAGTAGGTAGTATGAATAATTTTATTTTTAAACATACTGTAGTAATTTCGATTTTATCTCTTGAATATTTATTGTACTTTGTACTGTGTACTTTGTACGGCTGATATTTTGATATACCTACATATTGTAATAAGTACCTCGTAATGATAACCTATCTGCTCTTTTATTATCAAGTTTACCACAATGGCTTTGAGGATACTAGCTTCACCCACGAGTTCATTTATCCAAAATATGTTTTATAGTTATAAGTAGTTACTTATTTTCTTTTTTTTTTCAGATTTAGAGCGTTATACAAAGGCTTAACGCCTAAAGTGATGCGGTTAGGCCCTGGTGCTGCGATAACGCTCGTCGTCTACGACTACATTACTTTGTTCTTAAAAAAGATGCTCGAAAACTCACAGACATCTTTATTTACTTAGAATTAGGTACAAGATTGAAACATGAGATCGATTTTTTTTAATATCTTTATTTAATATTACATTTTGTATCTTATCTACATTGTGTATCTGTCATAAGCTTGCATTAAATATACAAAATACCTACTAAGTCCGCAAAGTACCTATAATACAAACTTAAATTAGGTAGTGAATAATTAAATGTCATGGCAAGAATAAAGTTAAGTTTAAACATCAGTCTGAGATTATTAGATTTAACTACACTAAGGTTATGCAATTATGCATTCTTTGAAGCGGAGGGAGACGTGAAGAATCGACCAATTTAATTTTTACACTTGGTTATGCCCGCGTCCTCATCCCCATGAAAGAATGAAACATAAAGTTATCTATTCCGAAATTCTAGAAAACCCCAACTTTGTGTATGACGCTTGAGATATATAACTATATGTTTTCAAATCGCTCTAGTGGTTTAGACTGTACGTTTGTCTAACAGTTAGTGATAGGTATAGATTTCAAACTTGGGACGGGATGAGATGTGAATTTAAGCAAAGATTATCGCTGCGATATCATTTGGAGTTATAGGTCCCAGAATGTTAATGCTTGAACAGACCAGTCTTAGCTACAGCAGCATGCCACCATTATTTAATCCTTGAACAGACCAGTCTTAGCTACAGTAGCATGCCACCATTATTTAATCCTTGAACATACCAGTCTTAGCTACAGCAGCATGCCACCATTATTTTCATTATTTTTGCAAAAAGAAAACAACTGAATAAGATACTATTCCACTCGTAATGAAATTATATAGAATTTTGTAAATTTAAGTTTGTCATAAAGTTTAATTCATTTGGCTAAAACATATCCATTCCAAGATAACATTACATTACATTTATAATGTTAAAAACCATAAATTTTATGTCGGGCGATCAATTAACTTACACCATGGTATCTATTCTGTGGGCAAGGAGGTTTCCGTTGGAAGCCCCGGCTCACTGCAGGTTGGCCATTCCTCCTCTGCGCTTGCGCTTGTTGCCGTCGCTCCTTCAGCCTCCTGATCATAAACCCTGGCAACGGCGCATAGCCTGCAGCAGTCTCCATCATTTCTTCTTCCTCTGGTTGAACTTGTACTCCCTTCGACTCTTCAACAGGTTTTGATTGTACCGTTACAATGAAAATTACAATGAAGATCAAGGCGAATAGTTTGGTAGCCATTTTTTGTGGTATTTTCTTTGGATGTCTCGAGGTCTGTTGGTGGCGGCGGCTGATCCCAGTGTAACCCGGCCGGAGGACGTGACCATGTTTTATAGGGAGCGTGTGTTTGCGTGTTCGGGTGACACACATCGGGTGCATCTGTTCAGCGTAAAGTTGTCGGAAGCGTAACGGGTCATACAGTGGTCATACGGCCATTTCCAATTAACACGTCCTCGAAACGCTATGTGTAGGCCAGTCGAACACTTGAATATAGGTCGGTACTACTTTTACACGTAGCTGTAGGTCGCACCCCAGGTATTTAAAGTCCCATCATCATCATCTCAGCCATACGACTCACTGCAAGGCACAGGCCTCCTCTCAGAATGAGAGGTCTAGGGCCATAGTTCCCACGCGGGTTACACTCTAAGAGATAAATAGGTAATATATTTTATCTATTTATGAGCAAAAGATCTATAATATTATTTAAACGATTGTCCTAAACTAAAAGTATGTACTTACATAAAAAACTAATACTAAAACATGTCCTGGAAGTGAGTCAGAAGTTAAGCATCCACTGGATCGGAATCGGAGCGTACGTACCGTACGAGGCGTCGGTATTTAATAGTTCTGAAGATACTGGCAGTTACAATCTTACATTTGTGAGTCTAGAAGAGATTGATTACTTCATGTTCGATTACGACTAAGCACTTCTGTTTTGAACCATAAAATACATAAAAAGTAGTACTTAGTTGATAAGTATAAATTAAAATTTTTAAAAACCCCCAATGCAATTGTCACTCGTATGCTTGAACATTAAGTTAATGCCCATTATACGTCTAAGATCCCTTCCGCAGCTTACAAAAGAGCTGATAACTTTAAAACCGCTGAAACGATTTTAAATAATTTATTGAATCAGGCGTTACTTTGCGGAGGTCCATATTAATGAACTAAAACAATTACTTTGCTCACCCGCGACCTTACAATAGTTACGTTTATGCAAGAAATGTGCGTTCATGCAGTTCCTCCACCTCCACACTGTACGAACACACACAAATCACATAAACCCAGCCATCGCCACCACCAAGCTACACTGACGCGTTTCGAACTCAACCAGAGCTCATCTTCAGAGTTACCACAACCGTATGCTATGCTACCAAATGTTAAACTAACAAACCAAAACAAATGTTTTAACTTGTCACTGTAACTTCTCAAGTACCCACTTTATTTTTCTTATTCTCAAACTACCCCACAAAAATTAACATTTATTTACATATTAAAAAAAACTACCTTGAATTTTTGTTTATTTATTTATAAGGCATATTTAATTAATACTAACTGTTAAAATTCGACCCAAGCCGCAGTAAAGGAGAATTGAAACGATTTTGATGAAACATATCTAAGAACCATCGCCAAGACACCTGCTTTCTATTAAAAAAAAACCGCATCCAAATCGGTTCACCCGTTTAAGAGCTATGATGCCACAGACAGACACACACACATAGCGGTCAAACTTATAACACACCTCTTTTTGTGTCGGGGGTTAAAAAATACAAATACCAAAAGATTCTCCATAACAATCTTGAATAAATACCAATGATCGTCATTGTTTACTTAAAACAAATTCCGTCACTCCACTCACATCTACTAGTGGATGAAAAAAGTTAGATTGACGTAAAATTTTAAAGGCCTTCAATTGATATTTTATAAAATGACATGCAGATTTTTGTCTTTTACGATAAATTTACTACACCGGCAGCAACAAATTAGTTAGTAATCAGATTTTGACCGTATACATACGTGACTTTGTATGTTAATAAAAAAAAACATAACGTTAATTCTTCTTAAAGTAAATACCCCAGTGCCCGACGGTGCCCCAATAGCCGACACTTTCAATCTTAATTTGTAGCAATAAAGGCGACAAGCAGGGTGTCCATTATTGAAATTAAAGTGTCGAACACTGGGGTATTTACTTACTAATTTTTAATATTATAAACCCGGACGTTTGTATGGACGTGTGGATGTTTGTTACTCTTTCACGCTAACACAGTTTGACGGATTCTGGTGAAACTGGATTAACTTATAGGATAATTTTTATCCCGGAAAATTGCATGGTTCCTGCGGGATAGCAATAAACAAATTATTTTCAGACTGAGTCGCGGGTAACAGCTAGTATAAGTATAAACATGAAGTAAGTAAAGTAAGACTAGACTATAAACTGATCACCGTCACACGCCGCACATATTCCAGGTGTATGTAATGTACCGTGGTACCTACCGATAAAGATGATTCACGTTAATTTCTTAATGTCAATATTGACTTATGATGGATGACTATTGGCAGTAAATTTTTAACCTAAACAAAGCCTGAATTCCCCGAATGAAGGAGTTAATCTCGGTTTTGTTTACAGAGTGACTGTATAACGTGGTATAACTGTACAGTGACTGTGGCATGTTTACGCACGGTGCACATTGTCTAAGACAAGTGTTTGCCCGCGGCTTTGCCGTGCGAACTATTAGATCTGACAGTTGATTAAGATTTCAATCCATGTCCATCCTTCTTCATGTATTATGTTTATGTATGATACGTAGATGGCGGATGACATTGGTTGAAAAGTACATTATGTAGTTTTATTGAAAGAATTAACGTGACTGGACCTAGTCATCTACCTTACCTACATACTACTGTCTATTGGGTTTCTACCACTCCTGCTGGCTCGTGCTGAGGCACCGACTTCAAACAGATTAGTAGAAAGATATTTTCATGATTTTTGTTTGTAGTCGGTTTAATTTTTATTTTACAACTTTTTTTGGCTTTTTGGTTTTTGGGTGTTTTTTGAAGGCGGTTTTATTTTTTATTTAAAAATTATTTTACAAACGTATTTTTATTTTTTGCTAGGTAGTTAAGTATTCGATCCATAAGACCGAATTTATATATAACATATTGATGTTGTGGTAATTGTTTATGATCAGGCGAGGCTCTTGCTTGGTTGTTTTCCTGTGATATTGTGCATAGTAAGCTACTGCAGGTTCATTTGCCATCATCAAATTGCACCAAAATCACTAAGTATATAGCAGCAGATGAAACGATCTGAAAAATAAGATTACATTTTACGTTATTGTGAAATTACTGTAGGTACTGACTTGAAGAATTTGTCTTATTTTACTTACATTTTTACCTGCCTACCTCATTTTTCCGTGAATTTGAAGATTAGATTGGCGATTGGCCAAGTTGATCGCGTTTATTAATTAAGTATATACTTACATTAAATAGCAGCGAGGTTTTTAGTGGAAAAATGCCATAGATTGTAATTCCGGCGTCTTGAAATTTCATTAAAGCCGCAAAGTGTTCAATCTGTTAGTAAAGTCTCTTGTAATTATGTTGTCGCAATTTATACAGTGTGTCCCGTAAGTTGCAAGACAAGAATGATGGGCAAATTAGCCTGCATATCCAATACTACCTACTTAAAGCTAAAGAAAAAGAAAACTAGTTATTCTCCCAGTTTTTACAGTCTAGTCGCCTTAATAACAATTATAGCAAATGGTAGGATCGATAAAAATATAATTGCGAAAGTGTGTCTGTCTGTCTATCTGTCTGTCTGTCGGTCTATCTGTTTCTTCTTTAGACTTGAGTTATCCGTATTTTTTACTATGTACACGCTTAACCTCTCGGATGCCGTAACGCAGATGTGCGCCAGATGTAAGGCTATTTTTTGTTTTTATTATTTTAATCTGCAATATTGGTAATACCTATTTGAGACAAACGAGACTAAATGCAGGTTTTTCTTTTTTTTAATTCACGACGTTCGAGGCAGTTAAAAGTCTGAACTGAAATAGATAAAGTTTGGCATGCAGATAATAGTTCGAGACCCTGGGAAGGTCTTAGGATAATTTTTATGCCGGAAAATTACAAAGTTCCCACGGGATAGCGATAAATGGATTCTTTCAGAGGGTGTAGCGGGCAACAGCTTGCTTATGCATTATAAATCTATTGGTTATCACTGTTCAGCCAGCCAGACTAGTTCCAAACATATCTGCCCATCATTCTTTAAGGGGGAGATAAGTGGGCGGGTCACCAACCAAATATAAAAAAAATACCTAAAGCAAAAGTGGTTACTGGTTTCAACATATTTTTATTTCGATTATTCTGATTGTTTTATAAAGTTTACCCGCATTAAGTATTTCTGTTGTTGTACCTACTGATATAAAAGAGTACCTTTTAATCCTACTTACTTCTAAATGAAGCGTTATCTCTTCATTTAAATCAGTCGACGACTTATACTGTGTGATATCTTCGTTTATATAGGCTGATATATCGTAAAGAGTGCGGCCAATTTTATTTGCCTGCAAAAATAGAATAAAACAGCACGCAAAGTATAAATTATCTTAATAATAACACCTTAATTTAATAGATTTACCTGCAGTTTTATTAAAGCGCTTGAATAACCTAAAATGTGAAATTTGATCAGTTGGTAAGAGATCCAAAAGCATTCTTCAATGACGTTGTGTGTTGTGAAGTCATCTTGGAAAGTAATTCCGTGGTATAGGATGTGTGCGTCGCATATGAGGGAGTGGAAGCCTTGCATTAGGGTGAAAAGTAGCGGAGCTTGGAACGCTGCGTTGACTTTCCGTTTAACGGCCAGCGCGCGCGCATACACGCCCCGGAGCTGAACCAGCGACTCCAACGATGACCCTAACTTCAATCCCACGTAGTCGTTCCCCATGCCCCTCACCATTCTCATGTGCGCAATCATCGCGCAATGCTGCTCAATATTTTTCAGTAAAGCTACAATCATTACGATCATGACGAAGTAAAATGCCAACACTGAAAATTGTATCATCTCCGGTAAGTTAAAAGTCACAACTTTCAATGCCTTTTTGTATATGGAGACGGTTTCTGTGCATGTTATCGCTAACTGCACAATCAGCATTAATAATAGAGACACGAGAACTACACAGTTCACTTGGACTCTCAACTGCCCGAGTATGCCATCGCTGGTGGTACTGTGTAACAAATCTGCCCAGCAGCTATCAATTTCATTTAGAATGTTGATATACGAATTTCTATGGGTAAACGCGCAAATATAAGCAATTATAGAAACCAATAACATAAGAACCATGTTAATTATAAAATTTGTTAATGTCATCTTATTTGCCGTAAATGAGTTGTCCCTACTAGCGACACTTAATTCTAGCAAATGGAGACAGAAAAAAACACAAAGGTTTACAGTAATTATCAAGGTACATGTCAACTTAATAATGGCAGATTTGAACACGATGGTGCGTTTCTTCTCTCCGCTGGAAAATTCGATGGAACTAGGAAACAATCCGATCACCGAAAGTAAAAAGTACAAAGGTTTGAAAATTTGCAATAATCTAAGTTCTTCATTCTGACGTACAAAAGGCGAAAAATATCTTCGTAAAAAAGGAAACATCGTAAAATGATTCCAATAATACAAAGCCTATTGCTTGTATGGTGTCAGTGATATAAATGGAGTGATAGTATCGGTATCTAGCACAATTAATTATTTACAGAGTGTAGTATCTATCAGTGCTATTGCTATGTAATATCTACGAGAATACCGTTGTGAATTATAGTGATTTTTGCTGGTGGCGTTGTTCGCGCCGTTTTTTGACTTTGATTGGATCAGTCGGTAGTATTCGTTATAGTTAGGAGATCGGTGATCGAGATATTAAGTAGGTATCGACGGCAGCAAATAGTAAACGGACAACTGCGATTGTAACAAAGTTCACTTTTGTTTTCTTCAAAAACCATTTAAGATGACTTTTTGTATGATAAGTAAGTATTATATTTTTCTCAGTATATAGTATAGGTAATTTATTGAATCAGGCGTTACTTTGCGGAGGTCCATATTAATGAACTAAAACAATTACTTTGCTCACCCGCGACCTTACAATAGTTACGTTTATGCAAGAAATGTGCATTTCTTGCATAAACGTAACTATTGTAAGGTCGCGGGTGAGCAAAGTAATTGTTTTAGTTCATTTATAGTATAGGTATTTAAGATTTTACGAGACTTACTTGAAGACCTCTACGGATAATAATTAAAATAGCTCTATAGGTAAGTACAAGCGGACATGTTAGCCAGTTGTCCGTTAATTCGTTGGAATAGGTACCTACCGTCAATTAGCAAAATGTGAAAAAATATTTTAGTCGGCTTTCTCGTTCTTCGATGTGCTGGTAGTCTACCTACATGAAAGCACTAAAAACGCTCTAAGATAGTTTTTTAGCCTGATACAGAAGGTTATGTTATGTATGTATGTATGTAAACTCTTTATTGTACAAAAATAAGGAAAAAAAAAGAAATATATTATTGACAACCGTTGAAATGCATGTACAAAGGCGAAGTTATCCCTTTAAGGGAACTTATCCCTTTACCAGTCAACCCAGTGTTTATACAGGTTATATAAGTATTTTAAGTTCTTCTAAATAATAATTTTAAATATATTTTCTTAATCTGATAACACAACTACTCAAGATTGTTTTACAATTAAAACAAATGTAAAAAGTAACAAGTTGCGAATACCACAATAAAAAAATAAGTGTGAAAGACGTTTTTCAAAAATACAGAATAATCGAAATATTTCGAAACTGGGGACATATTTACTAGGTAATCTATAAAGCTGGAGAGTTTGTTTGTTTAGTTGAACGCGCAAATCTCAGGGGACTACTGGTTCGAAGTGAAATTTTTTTTTGTGTTGAATATTCCATTTATTGAGGAAGGCTAATTATTATGGGCTATATAACATCACGCTACGACCAATAGGAGTAGAGCTTCAATGATTAACGCGGACGAAGTCGCGGGCACCAACCAGTTTTTCTAGATTTGGCGGGTGACTTGCCCACCCTACCTCCCATTTAAATGTGTCGTGGAACTTATGGGACACTGTTTAACACCACGTTAACAAATAAATATATATTTTTTTAAATTAAGATTTTAGTACGCGCACTGCCTAGATACTTAAGCCAGATAACAATTTTATATCGAGTACTTGAGAGTTCAATGAATGTAATATAAATAAATGTGGGTAGATGTATCTGAGAAGCCGTGGTGGCCTTGCGGTTTGACCTATGGCCTCTCAAGCAGAGGGTCGTGGGTTCAAATCCCGGCTCGCACCTCTGAGTTTTTCGGAATTTATGTTCAAAATTACATTTGTAATTTACCATGAGCTTTACGGTGAAGGAAAACATCATGAGGAAACCTGCATACACCTGCGTAGAAATTGTATGTGGTGTATGTGAAGATCCCAATCCGCACTAGGCCCGCGTGGGAACTACGGCCCAAGCTCTCTCATTTTAGGAGGAGGCCTGTGCCCTGCAGTGGGACGTATATAGGCTGGGATGGTGAGATGTATGTACAATTGTCGTTCAAATACTTGTAACAACACGTTGGAATGTGCGGGACGCTTCTTGGTGAAGGTGGTTACGGTACGCAATATAGGTACTAGGTATGCAAGGATTTTTTCGTAACGGCTATTGAACCCTACTTATCCTGGTCGTGTCCGACACACTCTTGGTCGGTTTTCGTTTATTGTCGAGCTTGTAGATTTTAAAGTTGTAAAAATAAAAAACCGTTTAGAAAATCGTGACATAATAAATAATAACAAGACAAAATGTACGTGAGCATACTCAGTGCAACGCATTGCACACTTCACACCTACTATGTCTTAGGTATGTGACACGTGTGAAAATCGGGACAATAAGTAGCCTATGAGTTATTCGAGGCATCCCGCTCTCTAAATACATACCTGATTTCATATAAATCTATCCAACCGTTATAGGGTGAAGCCAGACGAGTGTAATTTTTTGAGTTGTGAGTCGCTTAATTTAGGTCGCGTAATTTTGGGTTGTGATATTTGTATATTTGTGTAAAACTCATTTCACTCGTTTCGTCGTCGTGTGAACAAAACAGGAGTTTTGTATGAAACCGAATGTAGCCGAAATTACGAAACCGAAATTAAGCCGCTCACGATTAAAAAAGTTACGCTCGTCTGGCTTCATGAAGGAGTAACAAACACATATAGACGCACGCATTCATGATTATTAGTACAAACCAGTAAGTGGAAGCTGTGCTCAAGTAGGCAGTACTTAATTATGTTGACTTAAAGGTCTCTGAAACCAGCCCATAAAATTAAAAAAAAATACTCAAGGGGTCAAAAAAATACTAATGGCGTTAAGCGACATTTTTGTAACTTTACAGGAGAGCGTTTTTAAGTTAAAAATTGAACAAAATTCGTAGTTTTTGAATTTCTTAAATGATTTTGATTATAAATACACAGATTTTCTTAGAATTTAATACCACTTCTGATGTTTAAAATATTCATTTAATAAAACGAGAGGATAACGAAATAAGTGTCGCTTGAGTCAAAAATTCTTCTACCTCTTATTTTTTTGAGCAAGGAAAAACGACTTAAACGACATTTCAAGTCTTTTTTGGAATACAACTAAATGATTTAAGAAACAACGACTAGGAAAATTAGCGCAAGGCTAAATGACTTAAGAGGATTGTAACTGTAGTTTTCGTGTAAAGCTAAAAGGTTTAACTCCCTTGTTACGAGTGCAATAGATTACGGCTAATATGCTCAAAGTCCCATTACATTAGTTTTTAAAAGCAGGAAAACTAGCTTATGGAACGATCACTATTCTGGTCGTATTAATTTAAATCCCGGTAATTTAGAATTTTATTTGAGATTGGTGTTTGAAACCAATATAAAAACTATCAACATGAACATTGTAGAAAACAAAAAAAATAAGATAGAGAATAAAATGCAGAAAATGACGTGAAAAAATATTTTTTATTACCGACAATGATTACCTCAGTCAGCCAATTGTAACAAAACTTAACAAAAATACAATTATCAGTATTTTAGAAACCATTTTTTTTATTATAATCTATACCTCAGTCAGCCAACTATAACAAAACTTAACAAAAACACAATTATTAGTATTTAAGAAACTAATAATTTTGACGTACTAAAAAATAATCTTGTACAAGAAAGAGACTTAAACGAAATTAAACTTTAGGTTGAGACTGATTTTGTAAGATTTAGAGGCTATTCACTATCACCAAAAAATCTCCCTGACGATATGGGACCGACTGAAGCACTCCGCGCGAGCGCACACCTACTATTCGCGAGTAGATTTTAGATTACAAAAATATTTTAGGTTGGTCTTAAACGACGTTGATCAACTGCTGTTATAGTAAAACATATTTGCTGAACGCACATTACTTACTCATTGTAGTGAAAGAAACCCGATTCAAGAACAAAAATATTCTTTATGTCTTAATTTATGTGACAGCTTTCTTTTAAAATAGGAAATAATAATTTAAATAACCAGTTCACCTAATATTGGAGAAAGGCTAATTGCTTTAAGTAGCTTTGTTAAGGTAAAATAGACTTAAGGTCAAATAATTCAAACGGCGTGTTTTGTTTATTTTTGTTGCAGGCTAATTGATTCAAGCGACAAGTTTCTTATATTTTTGTGGAAAGACATTTGCTTTAAGCGACTAATTTCATACATTTCGGTCACAGGCTACTTGCGTTAAGCGACATCTATTTGTGCATTACGGAGCAACCTAAGTAATTCAACCAACCATCAGCTTTTGAAATAGAATATGGAAAAAAGCTTTAAAAACCATTTGGCTTCCATGAAGAGAAAGGATAAACGGTTTAAGTCATTGCCATAGTATTTTTATATAGCTCAAGTCAAACGTGTTAAGATAATAACTAATTTTTGTGTCGCTTCAGTCAGCAGTGGAGTGAAAAACAGCGTCCAAATCTATTTGCATCAAGCGACAAAAAATAGCTCTGATTGACGTGAAAACCGGCTCAAACGACGCGGAAAAATTTGCTGATTCCGAATATGTATATAACTCAATATCGCCCATAGTGTCGCTTAACGCCATTAGCCTTTCACCCCTCGAGTCATAATGTGTAGTGATGCGTGAGTGCAATATAGTCAGATCCACAAACATACAGGTACACATTTCACCGCTAAAAGTATCTCCTCTTCTCTAGAATCTGTTGTCTGTTACTAGAGTAGTGAGTAGACAATATTTTTGAGCGATCAGACGTATATTAATAACATTACATATTAATAATATTTAAGAGAATAGAATATATATATATATATATATATATTTTTTTTTTTATTTTTTTTTCAAACTTTGCATTAGTGTAGGTAATTCTCTAAGCTGAATTGAACTATATTGTATTGCATGGAATTCTTTAAAGCAATAAATGACTGAATACTGAATACTGAATACTGAATATGTATTTTTGCAGCTGACTGTACTTATAATGGAGTATTTTGGGTATTTGTACATTACAAGTACTTATCATGCGATAATATCGCGAACGTTTTCATCGAATGTAACGATAACTATTAGAGAAAATGTCGAACAAGTTATTTGCTTGAAATTGTATCGCACAGAACATGTCAATCTACATACATAATTTATGTTTATACTACTGTATGTTCTTACCTACTAAACATAGTTTATTTTATAAAAGCCTACATACTTACGTATAAAGTGATATGAAGTGTGATTTAAATAAAAGGTTACACGTGGGGTATACAGCAGGGTTTCCTGGCAATTTTTTTCCGCAAATGGGTACTTCTTATCAGCTCTACATAGTAATTTTATGCTTTTTTTTAAATTGCACCCATTCCTTTTGAAAGTAAATGAAGTGCCACAAAAGAGACGGATCTACATAACTAGATAAAACAAATTGCTATCTAATGAACTGAAACAATTACTTTGCTCACCCGCGACCTTACGATAGTTACGTTTATGTAAGAAATGCGTGTTCATGCAGTTCCTCCACCTCCACAAGGTCCACAAGGCGTGAAACCTACTCTTGAACTCGTAGTTATCCGAGTATCACATAGCTGATATTGTTCGGTAACTCAGTCCAACAGGCGCCTGTTAAGGCCATTAACATAATAATGGTAACAGCGCCATCTATACCGTACGTAAAGTTCTATTTATTCTGTTCGATAACTTCGATACAAGTGTTTCTTCCTTACTTAATTAGCAAATGTAGTAGTTACATAAAGATTCCTTCAGATGGCGCTATTATAGGTTATAAAAACGAAAGCACGTTAGTTTTAAGACCTCTTGGACCTCTCGCTGTACTCATAGCAACATTATAGTTATACAGTTATTTTATTCTTTTATTTGGCCGCCATTTTCACCCTCACTTCAACAGCGCCTATTTCATTTAAAGTGTAGTTATTATAAGCTTTTGTGCTTAAATGCGCAAATGCAGAGTTAAGACACTACCAACTAAACAACCAACGCAACATAATTCACTTCAGTAATCTCGACCTCCGTTAGCGAGTTCTCTAATCTAATTTCTAACATATAAAGACCAAAACCATAGACATTATTAGAGCTATTATAAAGGTGTATGCTGAATTTAAAGGGCTAGATTTTATAACGAGTGCTAGATTTCTTATTCCGCTGGGCAATTCGATGGAGTGGGGACACAGCCCGAGTACCACAAGTACAACGTAAAGGGGCTTGAAGATTTCAAGTAAATTTAATTCTTCATATAGGGGCGAAAAAAGGCGAGAAATATTTTCTTATGTATGATTGATAAAAATTGCGTCTTGACGCAAAGCTTCCAAAGGAAACAATGCATTCGGACGTAAAGATTTTTCTGGGTTGAGACTCTGAGTGATCCACGTGATCAATAGTTAAAAGTGAGAATTGGACAAGTCTAAGACATGCCATGGGAAGGTACTCATGAGTGTGATATCATCTTGTTTTAAATTATTCAGTGTTCATGGCTCAAGGTCAGAGATTCATATCACTTGCTGCATCACATTGTTTTTGCATCTGCTTGATTCAATTCAATTAAATTTTTAAAACATAGCTATGGATGCTGCATATTTCGATTTTCGTAAAGCATTTGACCTTGTCGATAATAATTTACTACTACGCAAGTTATATCGGTTTGGTTTTTCCCCGGGTTTGTTAAAGTATTTCAGCAGTTATTTGGGGGACCGGAGGCAATATGTTCAGGTGTCTGGCTACGAATCTCAAGAGTATTATACTAGTCGGCCCGACTCTATTTTTAATCATGATAGATGATCTTCCATCAGTTGTCAAAAACACCAAATGCCTCCTGTTTGCGGATGATGTAAATTTATTTCATGCAGTTAACTTGCCTTCAGATTGTAATGTATTACAGCGGGATATTGACGCTGTAATGGGTTGGAGTCTGGAAAATAGATTGTTTTTTAACACGGATAAGTGTAAAGTAAACGTTCAGCAGGTCAAAAAACTGTCTTGAGTGGATCTACTGCCTGGATCAAGAGCCCATAAAGCACGTCTTCTCTATTAGTGACTTGGGTCTCAACCTCGATACTAGACTTGATTTTCATGAACACGTAAATTCAATCGTCAAGAAAGCTAGTAAAACTCTGGGATTTATAATGAGAACGGCATCACAGTTTTCCGGCACGAATGCATCTATCACGTTATACAATGCATTCGTGCGAAGTAGACTCTAGTATTGTTCGATTATATGGGATCCATTAGAACAAAAGTATCAGCTCACTCTAGAGAGACTTCAACGAAAGTTTGCCAGATACCTCTACAAGAGGAAATTTGGATATTATCCGTTCTTGTACCCATCCCTTTTCGTTTCGGGGATGGTTGGTCTTACTTAACTCTCTCATTTATAGACGCAAAATGCACCTACTAATGCATAACTGCTCACTATTCAGAGGCGAGGTAGACAATCCCTCTGCTCTTGAACGCATCGGCTTGTCGGTCCCCGAGCAGTGTTCGCACGCGCGGCGTCGGCCCCGTCGGCTGTTCGCGGCGCCGGGGCTGCTGACGCAGCGCGCCCGCAACGCGCCCGGGGTGCGTGCGCAGGCGCTGCTAAATCGTTAGTCCAATCCCAAGATGCAGACGTGTTTGCAGACAGGTGGAGCCTATTATTTTGTAAAATTTGCTGTTATTGTAATATTTTCTTTTAACAGTTAGTTAGTAAGTTAGTTTTTAAGTTGCTGTACTAGTGTGTAACATTATAGATGTTTTGGTTATCTAACTGTAAGTCTATAATTGTAATTTTTATTAAATAAATAAATAAATAAATGGAGCTACTATCGATGATTCTGCGAATGTCGAGGTTGAAAAAGACACTTTCGGTGGGCCATTTTTGGTAGCTTGCATCTGCTTGAAATGTCGTTTCATTACCTTCATCGTCAGTTGTCATTGACGATGAAGGTTTTCTGACAGGTGGAACATCGCTAAATGGCGTTAGTATGGTAAAGTCTGTTTGATACGTTACAGTCGTGCTTGAGATTGGCTGATTTAGATATGAACTAATCTCAAACATGACACAAAAGTCAAATGGACCTCACGATACTAGCCTGTAAAATCCTCATTGCTCTATGATATTTATTTATTACTAGCTGTTGCCCGCGACTCCGTCTGCGAAGAATAGGGGTAAAAAAATAGCCTACGACCTATTCTCAGACCTATCTAATATAGACAAAAAGTTTCATTGAAGTCGGTCAAGCCGTTTCAGAGTAGTTCGATAACAAACACCGTGACACGAGATTTTTATATATTAGACTAGCTGCATGTTGCCCGCGACTCCATCCGCGAAGAATAGGGGTAGGTATAAAAATAGCCTACGAACTATTCTCAGACCTACCGAGTATGGAGAAAAAAGTTTAATAAAAATCGGTCAAGCTATCGGATCTCGGGTAAACACCGTGATACGAGATTTTTATACAACGTACCCACCAGGTTTCCGCGAGAGTCTAACCACGCATTCCTGAGGCCATATGGAGTAATAAATGTTACGTGAACCTAGGTCAAATTATTCTTTTTATTCTTTATTTTTTCATGCATAATAAATACGCAATCCCAGCACCTCCACCACTTTCATAGTAAAATTTTAACATAACAAAGGAAATATCTCAAAAACTAAGCATGTTTCGACCTAGATTCAGATAACATTTATTACTCCATATGGCCTCAGGAATGCGTGGTTAGACTCTCGCGAAACCTGGTGGGCACGTTGTATAATAGATTTAAGTATTATATAGGTATATATATTTCGATCGATTATGCTGCTCTTTTATGTCATCGATACTAGCACCAATATCATAGCATTTATCACTGACATATCTTTTCTTACTAGTGATGATGTGGTCCGACCGATTTCGGTCACGGCGACCGCTTCAAGAGTTTTAGACTCGCTCGTGTGCTCGCATGTGGCTTGTGTAGCCTATCTTATTTGTGAAGATCTTCGCACATTGCGGGCATGTGAGCACACCGTTAACATAATTATATTGAGTTAGCGCAGGTGGTCGGGCTTTTAACTCATCGCGCTTGGTGTCGAGTTCGGCGCGCCGGTGGAGCTCAAACTCACGGACTTTGGTTCTAACCAAAGCCCTCCACTCGGGTCTTAGGGCGGCATGCTTTTCCCACTGAGAAGACTCTATGCCACATCTCTTCATGTGTCGCTTCAGCACATCTTTATACCTGAGGAGTTGTCCTCCATGCTTGCGCTTGCCCTCCTCAAGTTCTGAGTAGAAGATGTGCTTTGCGACCCTCTGCTCTGCCATCCTTGACACGTGTCCGCACCACCGAAGCTGTCGCCGCATGAGGTAAGCCTCAATGCCACCTACATTGGCTCGTCGCAGCACCTCGGTATTCCGCACGCGATCAGACCATCTGACGTTCATAATTTTACGCAGACATCTTAGGTGGAATCGGTCTAGCATGCGGATGTGACGACGGTACACAATCCAAGTTTCCGCAGCATACAGGATGTTAGGCAGAACGACCGCCATGTATACTGAGATCTTCGTACTTAGCTTTATGTTGTGTGAGCAGAAGACCTTGGTATCCAGTTTGCCGAATGCTGCAGCTGCAGCTCCGATCCTGCTGTTGATCTCTGCATCAAGGTTGCGCCCGGATGTTAGAGTGCTCCTCAGGTAGCGAAACTTATCGACCTGTTTCAGCTCGTCCTCGCCAAGTTTGATTTTCAGCGCCTCGTGACCGTCAATGTCTAAAGACATCACCTCCGTCTTTTTGACGCTGATTTTTAGGCCGAATTTACGGCAAGATTTGTCTAAATCGGACATGAGCTGTTGCAGGCTGTCTGGGGATTCTGTCACGAAGCATAGGTCATCTGCGTAGATGATCTCAGTAACCATCGCGTGTGAGACTTTTGTGCGGGCTTTTAGCCTCGCCAGATTAAACACGCTGCCATCGGTGCGAAAACGGATGCGGATACCTTTTGGAGAGGCCCGTAAGACCTCCCGGACTACGACCGCAAAATACAGCGCGAACAATGTAGGCGCGAGAACGCAGCCTTGTTTGACCCCACAGGTCACGGGGAAAAACTGTGATTGTTCGTCGTCGACAGCGACGCAGCACTGCATGCCATCGTGGAGGAGTCTGAGAAGTCTCATAAACCTCTCCGTGCACCCTATCTTCTTCAGCACTATCCAGAGGGCTTCTCTAGGCACGCTGTCAAAAGCCTTCTCAAGGTCAACAAAGCACAGATACATGTGACGGCCCTGCTCTCTGCTTTTCTCTTGCAGTTGACGCACTGAGAAGATAGCCTCAGCTGTGCCTCGGTCAGGTCGGAAGCCAAACTGGGTTTCAGGCAACAATGTTTCTGATAGTCTCATCAGGCGGTTTAGGAGTACTCTGGCAAAGACTTTTCCAGGGACTGATAAAAGCGAAATACCGCGATAGGAACCACAATCAGAGCGGTCACCCTTGTTCTTATATAGAGCCCTTATGCGCGAAACTGTAAAGGTTGATGGGACCTGTTCTTTATTCCACATAAGATTAAAAAGCTTCCATATTTCCAAATGTAGTTCCTCACCGCCGTATTTAAGCAGTTCTCCTGGTATAAAATCAACGCCAACCACACGCTTGTTCTGCTGTTGTTTTATTGCGAGGACAATCTCGCCTTGTGACAACGGCTCATCCAGCTCGCTAGATAAGGGGAGTTGAGGGATCGAGTTTATGTGTTTCAGATCTGCAGACCGGTCCACATTTAGCAGAGAGTTGAAATATTCCGCCCAACGTTTGAGTATTTCTTCCTTGCTTTTGAGAAGGCCATTGCCACTAGCAGGTTTAAGCGGCACTTTTGCAAGTGAAGTCGTACCAATCAACTTTCGAACCTCAGCGTAGAATTCCCCTAGCTGGTTATTGTCCGCGAGCCATTGCATTTGACGAGCTTTGTCCTGCCACCACTTGTTCTTTGTTTCCCGAGTTAGTCTGCGCAGCTCCAGGTCACTCTCTCTGATCTCCGCAATACCACGTGGGCTCGTTCTATGCTGCCTGAGGAGACGCCGGTCTTTGTCACTTGCCTCCCTCAGAACTCCATCTTTCTCATCGAACCAGTCCTCATTCTTACGGACTTTTAGACCCAAAGTATTCAAGGCGGTGTCTAATATGTGAGAAGATAGAGTCCCCCAGTCAGCATCAACATCAACGACCTCCGTGTCGGTGTGCGGCAGCACGGTTGCCAACGTTTCGACGTATTTTACCCTCGTCCCGAGATGCTTTAGCCCATCCAAGTTTAGACTTGGCGGCTTTGACTTGGCAGCCCTACAAGGACGACGAAGGCGAAGACGCAGTTTAG
Source organism: Archips crataeganus (assembly GCA_947859365.1). NCBI lineage: Eukaryota > Metazoa > Arthropoda > Insecta > Lepidoptera > Tortricidae > Archips > Archips crataeganus. The sequence goes on along the minus strand of OX402057.1, from coordinate 12,777,005 downwards.
TGACTACAAGCCGATGATCCGTCCAACAGTGTGCTCCACGCATGACGCGGGTGATTAGGACTCGGGAAACATCTGTTTGCCTCAGTATAGCGTAGTCTATGAGATGCCAGTGTTTGTATCTTGGGTGCATCCACGTATTTTTGTGCTTGGCGGGAAGTCTGAACATAGTGTTCGTGATCGCCAGGTCGAGTTGTGCACAAAGATTAAGTAGCAAGTGTCCGTTTTTGTTCATGTTGCCTACTCCGTGTCTGCCCAGGACCTTAGGCCAGGCTGCAAAATCCTAACCTACTCTGGCATTAAAGTCCCCTAGTAAGAGGATCTGTTCCCTAGGACGTACGTGTTCAATACAGTGAGTCAACTCCTCGTAAAATTGTTCCTTAATGTCATCAGATTTGTCTAGCGTAGGTGCATAGACACTAATGACAAAGGTGGTTATTATTGTCGAGTTGTAGGCGCAAAGTTGTAATTCGGTCTGAGATGTGCACCGGGAACTCTTGCAGCTGTTTAACAAGCCGATTCCTGATCGAAAACCCACGCCTGACCGTCGCGCTTCGGAGGCTGCGAGTCCTTTCCAGAAGAAAGTGTATCCGCCACCGTGCTCCACCAGCTCTCCTTCGTCAGCGAGATGTGTTTCGCTGATAGCAGCCACATCTACGTCATAGCGCGAGAGCTCACGAGCTACAATGGCGGTCTTTCGCTCAGGACAGATGTTCTCTTTGCGGTCAAGGAGTGTTCTTACATTCCATGCGCCAAAGGTCAAATCCAGTTTTATGGGTGTTTTAATAATAATAATAATAAGCATTTTATTTCGGACGGTGTCCATAGGGGTTAGTGTACAAAGGAAAGAACTTAATACCTAGTGTTAGTGCTTACACCTACTAAAAACATTTAAACATTAACTGGGTGCGTGTAGCTTCGTCCATCGCTCGAGCAAAGACGAATCCCATCTGTCGGATAGCGCCGCCAAGATGCAGTTCGGGCTGCCGCGCCATCGGCTCAGTAGGGGTTTTAGCCGTGTTTATTTTATTCTTATTGTGACTTCGACCGCGAAATTAAGGATGCGGAGGCAGCCGCGGTTACTACCATCCTTGTAGGCTGGGGTGAGCAATTTTTAGGGCACCTTTTCTAGCTCTCTCCAAGGCTGAGCAAGCAGAGCAGTGCTACCCTAAATAGGGCTGCTCTGTCACCCCGGGTGCTGCCGAACCCACTCTGTCCCCCCAGTTCAGAGCGGAAGCGACCACGGTGATCTGAGACCACCCCCGGAGCCGCCTATGTGCAGGCCTCAGAAAAAGCCCAGTCTGCATCAAACCGAACCTCTCTACTTCAGCCCATCGCCACAGGACTTTACGTCCTCGGAGTCCAATTTGTGAAGCAGTCATCTGCGCAGGAACATTTTAAGTGCATAAGCGGTCGCGCAGTCGCAGATGCCCTCTCTCGTCCTCATCCCCCGTAGCCCAGTGGAACGGAAACCGCTACGACTGGCGGAGGGTTCGGATGCAGTCTCTAGCCGGCAGTCACTTCTGATCTCAACTGCCGCCCTAGGCCATCAACATTGCCTTGCTAACTCGCCGGGTCCGCCAGGACTCGGTGCTCATCAGCATGAGCTGCCTTCCCCGCCGAGTTAGACTTGTGCACATGCGGGAGGTATCCGCGTAGAAACCTGTCTGCCGAAGCCTACCAGCGTCCAGCGACCAGCGTCGGCTGCAAGGCCGACATCATGCTGAGTTGGGACCATTTCGTGACAATATTTATTAAGTATCTGTTTCCGATTTCTCTTTTTGTATTTGTTTTTTTTTCTTTTGTCACGAATAAATGTTTTTCTTTCTTTCTTTCTTTCTTTCCTACCAGGCCTTCTCACCGGGTTTAGCCCACGAGCCGACGTGGTGTACCGGGGTGTGGCCGTCGTGTGCACAACGACTACTTGGAGCCACCGGTGAGAGTTTGTAGAATGCCTACCAGTACGATTTGCCTACCCTACGGGTCGGCTGCAAACCCTGGAGCACCCTACTACACCCCAACTTCTAACTAGTAACCGAATACGAAAGGCATTAATTCTTTATTTTTGCGATAAGGCGGAGCAGGCCACAGTACTAGGGGCGTTCAATAAAAAGTGAGAATGAGTATGTTATATACAACTTTTACTAAATGTCATTTTATTTTTCGACATAGTCACCTTTTAGCATAATACACTTAGTATATCTTTTATCTAAACTTAAAATTCCATTTTTAAAAAAGGACTCATCTTGAGTACTTAAAAAATCTTGTACTGCAGCGACTACCGCGTCGTCTTCTTCAAATTTCTGGCCTCTTAGGTATTGTTTCAATCTCGGAAATAGGTAGAAATCACTGGGAGCGAGATCTGGTGAATACGGAGGATGCTTAAGGATATCGAACCCAGCATCACGAATTGCAGCCATTGCAACGGCGGACTTGTGTGCCGGGGCATTGTCCTGGTGGAACAGCACAACTTTCGAGAGTTTACCTCGCCGTTTTTCGCGGATCTCATTGCGCAATGTTGCTATTTGTTTGGCGTATAAAGTGCCCGTAATAGTGGCTCCATGCTCGAGATACTCAATCATTAATACCCCTTTACCATCCCAAAAAACAGAGCCCATGACCTTACCGGCAGATGGGCTCACCTTGAATTTCTTCGGAGTTGGAGATGATGGCCTTTTCCATGTCATAGACTGCAGTTTCGTTTCAGGGTCGTAATGATGAAGCCATGTTTCGTCCATTGTTATAAATCGCTCCAAAAAAAGTTCCCGGTCTTGCTGCATCAGGTTCAAAGCTTCTTGACAAATCTCTAGTCTAGTTTGTTTTTGCGTGTCAGTAAGCATTCTTGGTACCCAACGCGTAGATCCTTTTTCATACCCAATCGTTCATGTAAAATATTATGCACGCTCCCCGTTGAAATCTTTACATTTTCAGCAATAAAACGAACTGTGACACGACGATCCGCCACAACTGAGTTTTCGACTTTTTTCACAATTTCTTCAGTTACTGCTGTAGTAGGGCGTCCGGAGCGGGGGTTGTCCATTGTCGATGTTCTTACACGTCTAAATTCGGCGCACCAACGTGCGACTGTCGAATACGGAGGAGCATTAGACCCTAAAGTGTCCCGCAAATCCAAATTGACTTGGTCCGTAGAAACATTTTTCAAATACAAGTATTTGATAACGGCGCGCAGTTAAATTTTCTCCATTTTCGCTAACGTACTCAATAGCATTGCAAAGAAATTTCCGTATATTTTTTTAAACAAAAGACAGTTAGTTTTTTTTTCATAGCAATCAGCTAGATAGATTAGCTTTACCGGCCAGTATTTAATTTCGTAATATTAAAAGAGTTTGCATCTCATTCTCACTTTATATTGAACGCCCCTCGTATGTGCGACCGGCGGCGTGGCGAGCATTTACCTAATACATGGCGTGAGATGAGCGATTCGAGTGCAATCGCTCACTGAGCCATCTATAGTGCATGGCCGTCGCGTGGCTGGACCATAATTATAAGGCCCAAAAAACCACCAGCATACTCAGCGGAACATATTCGTAGGCAAATTGCTAGTGCTAGTGTAAATATTTTTTACAGCACACTAAATATGCTGGTGTGTACTGTAGACACTGGCCACCAAGACCGTATCGCTGTTTCGTAAATTTGAATTTGTGTCTTCTAGAATTTGAATCAAGAAACGAACAGCGGATAGCAGACAGTCTGGGCAGCCGTTCTTGGATAGGTCTTGCAAGTATGATGTTGTACTTTTACAGTTAAACTTGAAATATCTGAATCATTTTAAAAAAGTGCAAGTTTTCATTTAAATAGTTAGAGTCAGTTATTTTCAGCTACGCCACTCGTTAGTTCTTTTCAGCTACACCACATCACAGTACTATGCATGTGACAAAATGGGATTAAAATGAATAAAAAACAACGAAATATCATGTTACTTTATTGAGTCTAATTTTAAACAAATACGGCTTACTGTGCATACCTGCATAGTAAGCCGTATGTACAGGTGTTTGAAAGCTTAGGTTATGGTAGCCTAATGCCTAATATAAGCCATTGAGACAATTTGCAGCCGAAGTACAAGTATGCACATCGATAACTATTACAGAAACTTTATTGTAGTTATTTGTCAGGATTCTGAAATTATATAGCGTGAAACATATCAATGAGGAATCAAATTTATTGAAACTAAGAATACAAATGTAAAGAAAAAATAACCATAAATAAAACTTAACTATATACTAAATTTAAATAAAATAAAAAGTTCCCAATCCGCACTGGGCCCACGTCGGAACTACGGCCCAAGCCCTCTCATTCTGAGAGTAGGCCTGTGCCCTGCAGTGAGACGCATATAGGCTGAGATGATGATGATGATAAACTAAATACTTAACTTAAAAACTTAATACCTACTAAATTAAATCTAAAAAAACCGGCCAAGTGCGAGTCGGACTCGCGCCCGCAGGGTTCCGTACCATTATCTATAAAAAATTGCGGTTTACGATTTATGACGTATTAAAAAAAACTACTCGTTCAAACCTATTTTCGGTGGAAGTTTACATGGTAATGTACATCATATACCCCACACGTATGGGTTTGATGAGAAAACCGGTTGTCTGTAAAGTCGGTTTACGGACGATAGTTTAACGTGACAACGTCATAACAAAACATTCAAAAAACAACAAAAATTAAACCAGGCGGTCACCCATCCAAGTACTGACCGCGCCCGACATTGCTTAACCTCGGTGATCGGAGGAGAACCGGAGTTTTGTCAAATATCTTGAAAACGGTGCATCCTACGGCAAAAATCAATGAAATTTTCATCCCCCGCACCCCTCAGTAAGTAAGCGATGACCTATCGGCGATATTCTTGTCCAAGAAACGAACAAAAGATAATCGCTCTTTTGTAACACTGCCGGCGAGTACTCTCTCTTCACTAGTTGATCGCAACGATACAAACTGTCAACGATAAAACTCGCTCAGTGACACTTCGGCGATGAACGCTTGGCGATCGGTACGCTTATTATAAGTTTTACTTTACCAAAATACTTCACGATCGCGTTTACGTAAAAAAATCAATTACTAGGGAAACATGGACAGCGCAACCGCGGCCGCGCGTCCATGTTTCCATAGAATTGAAATTTTTACGTAAAAGCGATCGAGAAGTATTTTGGTGAAGTAAAACTTATACTAAGCATACAGAACGATCATTCTACTGCGTACAATCGCCCGTCGCACTCGAACACTCGCTTATAGTCGAGCGACAAAACTATCGAAACTACATACTCGCTTCTCGCCGCTCGCCAACTCGTTTCTAGTTTCTAGTTCAACTCGTTTATCGCTCGTCACCGGTGGTGGGACCAGTGGCTTATGGAAATAAATTTTCAAAAGGTTGTATGTTTTCATCGCATGAATTTTTCATATTATTAATTTCACTTTCATACATTCACGCGTTTCTAAAAAAAGGGATCTTGACTAACAGAAAGATAGACAGACGGACGACGAAGTGATCTCATAAGGGTTACTTTTTCCTTTTTAAATACGAAACCCTTAAAACATGCGAAGCTAAGCAACTGACCACTTTAGCAACAATAGTTTACATTCTAAAATCCGTAGTGAACTGATAATTACATAAGTGAAAAATTTAAAACAGTAAAACAGCAGGTAATATATAAATTAGTTGGCTTTATTCAACTGAACTAAAATTACTACGTACGTAGTTGCCGATGCAAGTGCCTGAAAAAAATAAATTTTGTTAGGTACTTATACCTACCAAAGTTGTTTTATTCTATAGTATTTTCATTGTTGCATAGTGCAGGTGACATTTGACAAACCGTTTCGTTACACTAATAACTGTATATACATGGCGAATAATTTAAATTGCACTCCGAATATCTCTGGGGTTAAACATTTAACCTTAAAAAAACTTTTTAGCAAAAAATTAAACCGCTGAAAAAACTGAAAAGCGAAAAATAATACCTTTTTTGTTTGACCTTAATCTAGGTACCAATTTGAAGTCGGTGTCAGCACGAGCCAGGAGGAGTGATAGAAGCCCGTCAGGTAGACTAGACGACTACAGGTCCACTCCTCCTGGCTAGTGCTGAGGCACCGACTTCAAATTGGTACCTAGATTAAGGTCAAACAAAAAAGGTATTATTTTTCGCTTTTCAGTTTTTTCGGCGGTTTAATTTTTTTGTTAAAAAGTTTTTATTTTATACTTTTTTCCCACCCCCGGGGTAGTTTTTTCTTTCCAAATTTATATAATACCAACTTCAAGGTATACCCTATCCAATAAAAAAAGAATTATGAAAATCAGACTACTCTGTAAAAAGTTATGCCTGGTCATACAGTACAATCAGTGACTGAACAATCAATCATCTCCTGTTTTCCTACCCTTAGGGTAGGAATATTTTTTCCAAATTTAAATGGGACTCCCTTGGAATACGCTTTCCAATAAAAAAAGAATCATCAAAATCGGACTACTCTGTAAAAAGTTATGCGTGGTCATACAAAAAAAAATGGTTTTAGCGATTCGAGTTTTAAAGGTTTTACTTCTCTAGTCTGTGGTTTTGACACCTGTCACCCGCACCATGTTACAGTGAAATAGTACATTACTACAGAGGCCAAGAAGCCCGAGAAGTAAGGGGTTGCCAGCCGAGTAGATTTGATGGCCGAGTGGTACACAAGGCCGGCATGATACGAGGCTGACAACCTCTGTTCCGGCCGAGGCTTGTATAGTGCTTTTCTCAAACATGCAATGAAATAAATAAAAAACTTCAAGAAAACAGTAAACCTATAAACGACATGATGCTGTGTCACGTGAAACAATAGACGATCGCTTTCCCGGCCTAGGCCTGCAAGTCTGTATGAAAATCCATTACATGGCACTCGTCTAACCGCGCCCGCAACGTGATACGTCCCGGCCTATTATTTGGAACGTAAGGTTAACATTTCATTGCATCTTTGAGAAAATACTATAACAGCTTAAATCTATGGCTTTGTATCCAATCAAATTTTATTATAAAACTCCACACATTACATAATAAGAAATGTCTTAATCATGAAATTGAGGAATATGAAGACATCTAAACTCACGTTAAAGATCAATGATTCCGTCAGAGCAAAGAAACCATAGATGCTAGTTTCAGTATCTTGAAAAGTCATCGAAGAAGTAAAGTATTGGACCTGTTCAAATATAAAAAAATATTAGCATAGCTACTAATAATAGTGGACATTTAAAAAAAATGATTATCAATACTTAGCTACTTGCAAATAACTTGAGGTGTCTTTAGTGATATTGACCGGGATGCGATGAAGAGCTCTGCCAATTTTATCTCTCTACAAAAATTCAAAACTTCAGAACGTGTACCGTATATAATGAAATGGTAATGACGTGAATTACAAATACACTTTTTACAATCTGGATTGTTGAGCTATTTGCCACTGTTCATAATTTAGGAGAGTACTTAATACATACTCATTGTAAATGTTTCATTAAAAAAGCCGATTGGCATTAATTTGCGAACTGTAATCAATAGCTCAAGAACTCCGTGTAATCCGTGTTGTGACTGTACCTACCTGTCGATTTAATAATGCACCTGAATATCCTAATACATATAATTTAGTCACTTCGTACCACATCCAACAGATCAAGTCAAATGCTTCGTAATGAGAATAGTCAGTTTTGAAAGCTATAATGTGGTATAACCTGTATGTGACAAGCACCAACAAGTGGAATGTCTGCGCTAGAATGACTAGCAGTGGCAGTTGGAACGCTGCGTTGATTTGCCGCTTGACGGCCAGCGCGCGCGCATACACGCTCCGCAGCTGACGCAGCGACTCTGACAACGGCCTTGACTGCCATCCGATACGATGGTTCCCTATAGCCCTTATTCTATTATTCCGAAGGAGTTTCTGAAGATGCTCCTCAATTTTTTTCAGCAAAGCAACAATCATCAAAATTATTGCAAAGTACAAGGCTACTAGTGTGGACTGTAATACTGTTGGTAAAACAAAAGTTGTAGCTACCAATACCATCTCACTGGCGGGGGTAGTTTGTGCCAAAATTAAGAAACTAACGGAAGAGTATACGACCCAAAAAGAGAAAAGTGAAAGAGTTCCAAGAACCACGCAATTTACTTGTACTCGTAATTGTCCGAGTATAATATTGCTGATACTGTTCGGTAACTCAGTCCAACAGGCGGCTATTTCATTTAAAGTGTGGTTGTATAAGCTTTTGTGCTTAAATGCACAAAAATAAATAGTTAATGTCCCTACTAATTCAGTAATCATCTCAACAAAGTAATTCACCTGAGCAATCTCCACCTCCTTTAGCGCATTATCTCCACTTGCGGTGCAAATATCTACCACAATAAGACTAAAACCAACAGAAATTCCTAAAGCTATGATTATGGTGTATACAGAATTTACAGGGCTAGATTTTATAACGAGTGCTAGATTTTTTTTTCCGCTAGTGAATTCGACGGAGTGGGGAAACAACCCGAGTACCGAAAGTACAAAGTAAAAGGGTTTGAAGATTTGCAGTAAACTAAGTTCTTCATAGGGGCGAATGAAAGGTGAGAAATATTTTCTTATGATTGTAAACATTCCGTCAAGTAAAAATGCTAAATAAGTAAGTATGATTTAAAACAGTCGAGACGTAGAGTGTTCTCTGGCCTGAGGTTCTGAACGAATGGTTGACATGTTCAATAGTTAAGTGAGAATGTCGTAGGACATGTTACGAGAAGGTACTTAATGGTGGTGCGATATCATCGTATACTAAATTATTCATAGTATCCATTACTGTCGAAGGACCCATGTAACACGAAATTAGACAAAGATCCATATCGTTTACTGCCCCAGTCTAAAGTCTACTACTTAGTCTAAAAACTATTTTTTCTCAAACATCCAAGGAAATGTGGTCCTTATAGTCGTGACAATAGAACACGAAGTATGCCATTGTATAGCAGTTGAGGAAGATTCGTTCTAATTTCAAATTAGACGACAATAATGGAATTTCATACAAACATTGCTGGCCAAGGCCAGCAAAGAGATTGTCTTTTGTTTTAGTGGGTCGTATTTTCTTTTATTGACTATCAATGACATACTGCCAATTAAGAAAAATTTAGTTTGTGAATTTACTTTTTAATATCTTACTTGGCTAGATTTAATAAAATAAATAAGGATTGGCGTTTATTGTTAACAATTTATTAAAATAACCAATTAATAAGGTCGTAATTTTTTAATAAATATAAATCATCTCAAGATTTTGCGTCAAAAACATTAACTGGAACAGCTTACAAATAAATTGCTGGAAAAAAAATATTTTGGCGGGAATAAAAAAAAAAACAATTTGAATTAAATATGAATATATAAGTTGAACATTCGTGTCATTTCCTTGGATTTATTTGAGAAAAGCACTATACAAGCCTTGGCCACGAACAGGGATTGCCGGCCTCGTATCTCTAGATGGCCTCGTTAACACTCGGCCATCTATTACTACTCGGCCGGCAATCCCCTATTTCGCGGCCGCTGCAGTAATGTACTATTATAGCCCACTAAGTAAATGTACAAATATACAGATGCAGCGACATTATATGTAATTAGTACTTTTGAGACAAAAGTGGGCTTTTTGCCTTTTAAAGTTATTAAGTATAATATTTGAATATAACGAGAACGACATCTTGTAACAAATTAAAATTAAAATAAATAAAGAACAATGTAATATCATGCTATTTTATTGAATGTTATTTTAAACAAATACAGCTTTCTGTGCAGATACAGGTGTTTAAAAGTTAAGGTATTAGTTTGAAAGTTATTGTAGATATATTATTTTTAGATTTTTTTTTTAGCTGAAACACTTTTAGGTACTATTAATTATTCTTTGGCTGAAGTTTGATACATTTTCTGAAATATTTTGAAAAATAGATTTTTATAAATAAGTGTATTACCAAAATAGTTTAAATACTACCTTGTACAATTTTTAAAACACTTTTCTCTGATGCGTTACCATAAACTTAAATATTAAAAAAATATATATATAAAAATAGAACCGCCTTCAAAAACACCCAAAAAAATTAAATAAAAATTTAACCGACTATAATGACCATGAAATAGTACATTGTTGTAGAGGCTGGAAAGTAAGCAATAGATGGACGAGTTTGTTTGAGGGCCGACGCGTAGCGGAGGCCCTCGAAAGTACGAGTCCATCTATTGCACTTTTGGCCGAGACTAAACATTGTGCTTTTCACGACTAATGCGAGGAAATCATTATCATCATCATCATCATAATCATCCATCCATCCATCCCGTCCATCCCGTCCATCCTGTCCATCCCGTCCATCCCGTCCATCCGACCATCCGTCCATCCGTCCATCTATCCCGTCTATCCAGTCCATTCATCCATCCCGTCCATCCCGTCCATCCCGTCCATCCGTCCATCCGTCCCGTCCATCCCGTCCATCCCGTCCATCCTGTCCATCCGACCATCCGTCCATCCGTCCATTCTGTCCATCCCGTCCATCCCGTCCATCCCGTCCATTCCGTCCATCCATCCCGTCCATCCGTCCATTCCATCCATCCCGTCCATCCCGTCCACCCGTCCATCCGTCCATCCTGTCCATCCCGTCCATCTGCCCATCCGTCCATTCTGTCCATCCCGTCCAACCCGTCCATCCCGTCCATCCCGCCCATTCCGGCCATCCCGTCCATTCCGTCCCGTCCATCCCGTCCATCCTGTCCATCCCGTCCAACCCGTCCATCCCGTCCATCCCGTCCATCCCGTCCATCCCGTCCAACCCGTCCATCCCGTCCATTCCGTCCATCCGTCCATCCGTCCATCCATCCCGTCCATCCGTCCATCCCGTCCATCCCGTCCATCCGTCCATCCGTCCATCCTGACCATCCCGTCCATCTGTCCATCCGTCCATTCTGTCCATCCCGTCCATCCCGTCCATCCCGTCCATCCGTCCATCCAGTCCGTCTGTCCGTCCGTCCGTCCGTCCGTCCGTCCGTCCGTCCGTCCGTCCGTCCGTCCGTCCGTCCATCCATTCATCCATCCTTCCATCGCATGCAGCAGACTGTTGTTTGTTGACTGTTGATTGGTCCAATAATGTCGTTTCAGCACGCCAGGAATGAAATTCAGAAATTATCTTTCAAAAAGTCGTATCGTATCTGTTTGAAGTCGGGCCTCAGCACGAGCCAGCAGGAGTGGTAGAAGCCCAATAGATAGTAGGTGCTTATGTATAAAGTTAAATTAGTTACTAGGTCCAAGCCTAGTAGGAGTGGTAGAAGCCCAATAGATATACTAAGTGCCAGATAACGCTGCCTAAAAGTTCATTGCTACGAAAAGGTAAAGAACCTTTGGCAACCATTTTCGTACTTAACTTAATTTTTAATTTATTGAATCAGGCGTTACTTTGCGGAGGTCCATATTAATGAACTAAAACAATTACTTTGCTCACCCGCGACCAATAATAATAGCATGCTTTACGCTGCGTTACCTTCTCAGTCTACTAACAAATATAGATCTAGCATCTCTTACGTCGGGGGTTTGTCTGATAAGATTTATGGCATTTTAAAATCAAACAATATTAATGTTGCCTTTAAGACTAACAACTCTTTGTACTCTAGGCTATGTAACCACAAAGAACAGGTAGATAAGGGAACTAGATCGGGGGTATACAAGCTTACTTGTAATGACTGCAATGGGATATACGTAGGACAGACAGGCCGAAGTTTTAATACTAGATTTAAAGAGCATGTTTCGGCATATAGGAATGAGCATCCAGATAGATCGAATTTTGCAAAACATTTGTTGGAATCAAATCATTCATTGTTAGATTCAGATTCTTATGAAGTGTTACATTATTGCGGCAAGGGGTTGCGTCTGGATGCTCTGGAATGCATGGAAATAATTAGGTACAACACTATGGGGTCTATTATTAATGAACAGGTAAATTTAGTATCTTCTCCTTTACTGCGGCTTGGGTCGAATTTGAACAGTTAGTATTAATTAAATATGCCTTATAAATAAATAAACAAAAAATTCAAGGTAGTTTTAAATATGTCAATAAAAGTTAATTTTTGTGGGGTAGTTTGAGAATAAGAAAAATAAAGTGGGTACTTGAGAAGTTACAGTGACAAGTTAAAACATTTGTTTTGGTTTGTTAGTTTAACGTTTGGTGGCATAGCATACGGTTGTGGTAACTCTGAAGATGAGCTCTGGTTGAGTTCGAAACGCGTCAGTGTAGCTTGGTGGTGGTGATGGTTGGGTTTATGTGATTTGTGTGTGTTCGTACAGTGTGGAGGTGGAGGAACTGCATGAACGCACATTTCTTGCATAAACGTAACTATTGTAAGGTCGCGGGTGAGCAAAGTAATTGTTTTAGTTCATTAATTTTTAATTTATCATTTTGTTAATTCGTCGAGCTGAATTATTGCTGATGTAATACGGCCGCCCCTCGCACCCCCGCCCAGCTCACACATGGTACTGAAATGTAATTAACTTTTAGGCAGCGTTATCTGGCACCTAGTATAGTAGGTATGTATAAAGTTAAATTGATTACTAGGTGCACTCCTGCTGTTCGATATTCAGATACATATCCGCTCTAAGATTTAAAATATTAGTAGGATAATGTGACTCGTGTCGAGAGTAGCCCTAGTCGATCGATACCATTGCTTGTACTTTGAAACAACCAACAGCTTTGCTAACTGTAACTGATTATTTGAAATCATGTAAGTTATATACTTATTCGATTTACTTCATTCGGAGCAAACTAACCGAGATAAAGGTTCAAACAAAAAGACATACTACATGTTACATACTACTACATATATACTATAGATGTTATAAACATTTATCTTTATTTACCTACTAGCGACCCGCCCCGGCTTCGCACGGGTGTAACTTTGAAAAATAGGTGTGAAAAATAAAGAAAGTCTATAATTTAAGGTGGTAAGTTATATTTACCTCTTTTTCCCCAAACTACACGCACACGAAGTCGGGGCGCGTCGCTAGTTTTATGAATAGAATTTCGACCCGTACATTTAATTTAAACGATCGTATTCTGTTAATCACGCCAACTGTCAAACGACTGGCAGTTATGTCAAACGCCATAAGGTTACATTAGAAAAGTTATTATGGACGGTAATTTTTCTTATATTTTCTAATTTTCCGCGCAATTTTCTTAATTTTTTCTTTCATAAGAACCTTCTCCTGACAATGACGAACACAACAAAAAAAGAATTAGTGAAATCGGTCCAGCCGTTCATGCGTGATGCCGTGACCAAGGGAAATAGGGATTCATTTTTATATACTAGGGGCGTTCAATAAAAAGTGAGAATGAGTATGTTATAAACAACTTTTACTAAATGTCATTTCATTTTTCGACATAGTCACCTTTTAGCATAATACACTTAGTATATCTTTTTTCTAAACTTAAAATTCCATTTTTAAAAAAGGTCTCATCTTGAGTACTTAAAAAATCTTGTACTGCAGCGACTACCGGGTCGTCGTCTTCAAATTTCTGGCCTCTCAGGTATTGTTTCAATCTCGGAAATAGGTAGAAATCACTGGGAGCGAGATTTGGTGAATACGGAGGATGCTTAAGGATATCGAACCCAGCATCACGAATTGCAGCCATTGCAACGGCGGACTTGTGTGCCGGGGCATTGTCCTGGTGGAACAGCACAACTTTCGAGAGTTTACCTCGCCGTTTTTCGCGGATCTCATTGCGCAATGTTGCTATTTGTTTGGCGTATAATGTGCCCGTAATAGTGGCTCCATGCTCGAGCACCCTTTACCATCCCAAAAAACAGAGCCCATGACCTTACCGGCAGATGGGCTCACCTTGAATTTCTTCGGAGTTGGAGATGATGGCCTTTTCCATGTCATAGACTGCAGTTTCGTTTCAGGGTCGTAATGATGAAGCCATGTTTCGTCCATTGTTATAAATCGCACCAAAAAAAGTTCCCGGTCTTGCTGCATCAGGTTCAAAGCTTCTTGACAAATCTCTAGTCTAGTTTGTTTTTGCGTGTCAGTAAGCATTCTTGGTACCCAACGCGCAGATACCTTTTTCATACCCAGCGTTCATGTAAAATATTATGCACGCTCCCCGTTGAAATCTTTACATTTTCAGCAATAAAACGAACTGTGACACGATGATCCGCCAAAACTGAGTTTTCGACTTTTTTCACAATTTCTTCAGTTACTGCTGTAGTATGGCGTCCGGAGCGGGGGTCGTCCATTGTCGATGTTCTTCCACGTCTAAATTCGTCGCACCAACGTGCGACTGTCGAATACGGAGGAGCATTAGACCCTAAAGTGTCCCGCAAATCCAAATTGACTTGGTCCGTAGAAAAATTTTTCAAATACAAGTATTTGATAACGGCGCGCAGTTAAATTTTCTCCATTTTCGCTAACGTACTCAATAGCATTGCAAAGAAATTACCGTATATTTTTTTAAACAAAAGACAGTTAGTTTTTTTTTCATAGCAATCAGCTAGATAGATTAGCTTTACCGGCCAGTATTTAATTTCGTAATATTAAAAGAGTTTGCATCTCATTCTCACTTTATATTGAACGCCCCTCGTATATAGATAGAATAGATAATAGATAGATGAGGTACCGAACATCAAAAAAATATTAGTTGGCTCGGTTAGAATAACACAAAAAATAAAAACAGTTCTCTGATAAAATTCATGAATTATGTTAGTTTATTTGGAAGGATACGTACTTATGTTTGTTAATGCATGGCAGCCCTGGGCTTTATAGATAATTAAATATTGTAATGAATGGCACCCTTCACTCTTGACTCTCTAGCTTGCTCTAGCTCTATTGCATTGTGGTTTGTTTATGATTTAATTGTTTATGGCATAGTGTATAAGAAACTTTTGTATGTTTGTCTCTTCCGTTTTTTTCTGCACCGCATCTGGACAAATCTGAAGAAGCTGTGTTTTCTATTGCCAAAGTACTACTCCGTTCGGGCTCCTCCAGCCCTTTTAATAATGTTTACAAGCATACCTACATTATATACTTAGTATTACTTAGGCGTAGGTACACATTTTATGATGCGTAGTGTCATCGGTGCTGCGGGAGATAATCACTTACGTACTACTTGTTTTTCATTGACGTATACCTACCTACATAACAATCTAAATGCAAGTTCATTCACCACTGTCAAATTGCACCAATATCACCAAGTACGTAGTGGCTGATGCCAGTACCTGAAATATAAAATAATTTTATATTGTTGTTTTACTGTACCTGTCAGAAGTTATTTCACTTTCCTCCAGAATAAAAAAATACTGCCCTCTTAAGGTAACAGGCGGTATCTCAAAAAAAACTCATGATTATGACTTAATTTTATCATCTCATACACGAACTGTAAAGCTGCACGATATTTAAGTAACTCAAAGTTAACACTAAGTTTTTTTTGAGGAAGGCCGAATAGCTTATGCACGTAATAAATTGTATTAAGGAAATATACTCACATTAAATAACAGTGAGGATTTAAGTTGAAAGAGGCCATAGATTGTCATTTCGCTATCTAGAAATTTCATCATAGACGCAAAGTGTTGAATCTGTTAGTGAAATAAAGTACATCCTGTTAGGTGCTTAAAACGGGAAGTTCTTGTATTACTACAGGGTGGAAAAAACCAAAACACCACGTAAGAGATACCTATAATTAGCTTAGATTTGAAATGAAATGAAATGTTAATAAATAAATAATAAATAAAATAAATAAATATTACGGGACAATCTTACACAAATCGACCTAGTCCCAAACTAAGCAAAGCTTGTACTATGGGTACTAGACGACGATAAACATACTTATATAGATAAATAAATACTTAAATACATAGAAAACATCCATTACTCATGAACAAATATCCGTGCTCATCACACAAATAAATGCCCTTACCGGGATTTGAACCCAGGACCTCTTGCTTCGTAGGCAGGGTCACTACCAACTAGGCTAAAGCGGTCGATAAATAGGTACGAAAATTAGTCCATACTAGCTGTTGCCCGCGACTCCGTCCGCGGAGGATAGGGGTAGGTACAAAAAAATAGCCTACGACCTATTCTCAGACCTACCAAATGTAGAGAAAAAAGTTTCATAAAAATCGGTCAAGCCGTCTCAGAGGAGTTGACACGAGATTTTTATATATTAGATGAGGAAAAAAAAATAGCGATTATCAAATAGGCTCAGATACAACTCGACAGCACCCTGTCCAGGCACTTAATATGCAGGTCGGTGCTTAAAGAGCTTTACAGACTGCAATCCAGGAAAATTAATGGATTTCTTTTTCCCTGAGTGGCAACACTGGCATAGGTAATAGATCGCTCGCTTTTGGCTCGAAATTCGAACTTGTGATTTTATTTTGCTTAATATTTTATAATGCACACACCCAATATCATATTTTCTCAAGTTTTTTGCGATTCCCAAGGTTAAAGAATCGAATTGCTTTCAAATTCCAGAGAAATAATGCGTTGCTTGGGAGAAACGTGTCAAAATGGTGTTGTAGAGCGCCATCCTGCTCTGTCTCGTTTTTTTTTTCGTTCTGGCCGTTCACTTTTATATTATAGACTAGCTTTTGCCCGCGACTCCGTCCGCGTGGAATTAGTAATTTGGGCAGCTTATTTTTTTTTTATCCAATTTGCTTTTTCATCAATTATGGCTCTCCTTAGTTCCTTGATATAAAAAAAATTACCCGCCCCCGCACCCCCCCGCACACCCGCGTTCACATTCAACACCGTGCACCGTACTCCCAAGTCAAGCGTGCCTATAGAAGTTTTACTTCAAAAACCCCCGATTTTGAAACATTCTTCCGCTCCGCTCCGCTCCTATTAATGTTAGCGTGATGATATATAGCCTATAGCCTTCCTCGATAAATGTGCTATCTAACACTGAAAGAATTTTTCAAATCGGAGCAGTAGTTCCTGAGATTAGCGCGTTCAAACAAAAAAACCTGTTCGATAAATTCTTAAAATAGACGTATCTTTCTTATTTGTGAACCGATTCAAATGAAACAAACACTAAATGTTAATCCAAAAAAATACCAACATATCAGTGAAAACCGCATCCTTTTAGGTTCAGCCGTTTCTGAGATTAGCGCGCACAAACGCACAGACAAACAGACAAACAGACAATAATTCTAAAAATCATTGTTTTGGGTTCTATTGTGGTAATAAATAGCCCTAGTGACAGTTTTTCTCAAATATCTTCAATGTACAGACACCGACTTGTTACAGATTTATTATATGTATAGATTTATGCACAAACAATTAATTAATAAATAAATTATGCAGAAAATTCATTTTATTTGCGAAAATAATGTACCTACTGCGCGAGTCTGAAGACAGATAAGGAATGAACGAATGTATAGGTATACTGACAATGGTTAGGTGCTTCATTTTTTACCCCACTTACTTCCAAATGAAGTGCTACCTCTTTATTTATGTCAGCCGAGGATTTACATGGTTTAATATTTTTGTTTATATAAGCCGAGATATCATAAAGTGACCGGCCAACTTTATATGCCTGTAAAATAACAAAAATATGTATATTAGGGCTCAGACTGTATTAGCTTAATCAATAATCACGATAGTAACTTAACACATTTACCTGCAGTTCTAATGTAGCGCTTGCGTAACCTAAAATATAAAATTTCGCCACCTGATAAAAGACCCAAAAGGATTCCACAACCACGTTAAGCGTTGTGAAGCTTTTGTGGAAAGCAGCTATATGGTACAAGCCGTGCACATCGCAGACGAGGGAGTGGAAGCTCAGCGCTAGAATGAACAACAGAGGAGCCTGGAAAGCTGCGTTGACGTGCCGCTTGACGGCCATCGTGTGTCCATATACTCCCCGCAGCTGACGCAGCGACTCTAGCGATGAACCAAACTTCAATCCCACGTTGTCATTCTCCATAGCCCTCACCATTCTCATGCGGGCAATCATCGCGAAATGCTCCTCAATATTTTTCAGTAAAGCAACAATCATCAGGATCATGACGTAATAAAATGCTAACGTCGTAAATAGTAATATCTCCGGTAAGTTAAAAGTTATAGTTACCAATGCTTTGTTATACTTAGAGACACTTTGTATGAACGTATTCGTTAACTGCACAATTAACATCAATAATAGAGACCCGAGAACCACGCAGTTCACTTGGACGCGCAACGGCCCGAGTATAACATTGCTCCTAGTATTGTTTGATAAATCTGCCCAACAGCCGGCTATTTCATTTATAATATTAATGTACATTCTCCTACTCATAAACGCGCAAATATAAACAATTACAGTAACTAGTATCTCAAAAACCAAGTTAATACTGTAATGAGCTAAAGTCATCGCATCTTTTGTAAAGTAGTTGTTCTTATTAGCGACACTTAACACGTGCATGTGAAGACCAAAAAAAACGCAAATTATTGCAGTGAACAGCAGCGTAGCTGCTAAATTAATTGATGAAGATTTGGATACGACGGCGCGCTCCCTCTCTCCGCTGAGAAATTTCATGGCACTAGGAAACAATCCGATCACCGAAAGTAAAAAGTACATAGGTTTGAAAATTTGCAACAAACTAAGTTCTTCTTTCTGACGCACAAAAGGCGAGAAATATTTTCGTAACAATGGGAACATCGCAAAGTGATTTCCTTTGTTCGGTGGCAGTGACATAAATGGAGTAACAATACTAGACCTATCATTACCTACTCGTACCTCAATTTATTATTTAAAGATCATAATTATCTATTCTACTGATGTGTAATAAAGAAAAACACCACTGTGAGTAATGATGATATAGGTAATGCCACGAGAGTTGAGGTCACAATGAAATATATGATTTCACGGGATGACCGTAAAAGTAATAAAAAAATGAAGTTGAAAAAATAAGTACAAAAAAAGATACTTCATAGCTAACTTGTTTAAAGTTGCACAGTAGCGCCATCTCTTGTCCAGGTGAGCGGTTAGTTCCGAAGGAGTGTTAAAATCTCTCGATGAGGGTGTAACATAGATGTGCGCTTGTCACTGCATAAGGTGATGATTTAGCAGATTGAAATGTATGATGTATAGGAAAGATTCGTGTCTAATCTCTAGACCAGTGGTGGTGTAGGGGTATGGCACGCGGCACGGAATGCTGAGGACCTGGGTTCGATTCCCAGCATTGGTCTTTTTTCTGGGGTTTTTTCTGTGCATCTATATTTCAGTTTGTATTTAGTACGAAATATATGATTTCACGGGATGACCGTAAAAGTAATAAAAAAATGAAGTTGAAAAAATAAGTACAAAAAAAGATACTTCATAGCTAACATCTAGTTCAAACAAAACAAAAAATAAAATATTTTGATCCATTTTATTTCAATCAGGCAAATTTTTTTGTTGCGAATATTTCTTATCAGTTTCAAATTGTTTTATTTCAAAAATAGGTTAAGTATATGAAAAAAGAAAAATTATAATATGCATAGTATTGCGTAGGTATTTCATCATAAGATAATATAACTCACATTTTCATTCTCTCACTCATTTCATTTATTCACTACTTTTTTGTAATCAGTACTTTATGTAGGTATGTGTGTAATCAAAATCATTCGCCTCAACTCTCGTGGCGTTACTATACTAAGTAGATTTTTGCTTGTGGCTTTGCTCGCGCCGTGTTTGTTTTTGTTTGGAACAATGTCGCTGGTGTTCGTTAATTAGGTATTTTATTAGAGGCTATTTGGTGATCGAGATATCTCCTTTTATTAATTGATTCTTACGATCTAAACACGTGTGGTTATTTCGCATTACTTAATTCTTGTAGGTATATTATTTGTTTATTTAATAATTTACTTACTTAGGCTATAATTTTTTTTTAATGTGGTTTGCTTTATGTAAAGGAAAAAAGAACCTTTCTAGGTTCTAATCATCCATCCACAAACACGGTGATTGGCAGTTTAAGGGTTTCCAAAGAAAAAAAAAAATTTGAATCCCTAGAGATTGAAAAGGAGCTTTAATCCCGATATGCAGAGACTAAAGTAACATATTATTATATATTAACGACGTATAATATTAACGACCGCTTTAGCCTAGTTGGTAGTGACCCTGCCTACGAAGCAAGAGGTCCTGGGTTCGAATCCCGGTAAGGGCATTTATTTGTGCGATGATCCCCCTAATATTTATTTATTTATTTATATTAAGAGCACGAGAAGTGAAAAAAAAAATTAACGGGATCAAAAACTATTTCAACCCTTTTGTAGTATTGTTACATGGTGTTCATAATTTTCTTTCAAATAAAAAATAAATAAAAATTATATGAAATGTATAATTAACAGTAACATTAATAAGCATTCGAAAATAATTTATTTAAGTTACAAGTCCGTGTTTGAGTAAAAGTAACTTAAAATAAATAAATGAGTCAAATGTAGCTACACCCGATGGATAAAAATTGTATTGACCCATCTTGTATTGCCCAATTTCACAAGTACACACTTAATAATGGCTTATAAATAAATAAATAATAAATTCAACACTACAAAAAATCTTAAGATAAGGTGCACCTTTTGCTTGTTTTACACTGACGTATAAAATAATCTTGCTGCAAGTTCAATGACCATCATCAAATTGCACCAAAATCACCAAATACATTGTAGCTGATGCAACCACCTGAAAAATAAACGACTTGTTAGTCTTGTTACGTCGTTGTTTCACTGTGCCTGCTAGCACTTATTTTGGGAACGTAGGTATCAAAATATATAAAGTTTAAAACGAATAATGGACGAAATACATAATGGTAAAATTACATACTTTAACACGGGGAAGCTCGGGAAGCGGCGATTCAACCAAACCAGACGTTACGTTAAGAAGAAATATTTATTAACTACTATACAAACAAACAAAGTAATACTATAACTATCAGAATGCCTATTACACTAATATTAACACTAAGACGTCTCACAGGGGTGAAAGCGTATAGCGTGTAATATAAGGTCCCTAGAGTTCATTGAAGATACGTTCGATTCCTTGAACCTCATTATTCCGGGTCAACCAAACGTTAGCGCGATCTAATTTGACCGGTGGCGCCATCTCTTGGCGCATCGGGAAATATTGCGTGTGGTGACTGCCGATACTACAGCTTAAAGGGGTTACCTAGCGCCATCTATGGGCAGCTTTAGTAAATATTGTGTTACAGATCTCCCCCTCTGTCCGCGAAGTCGCCTCGACGAGGGAGACAGGACTGTATTTCTATTGACGTGCTCTAGTCGGTGGCCTTCCACGAGGCCTAGTTGCTGTAGTCGGAGTTGTCTTCTTACAATTCTCTTGTTTCTTTGGCCTGCCTCTCTTTCTAATTGGGAGCGTGGGTTCTGGGATGTCACCGCCTTGGGGTCGATACCGAAACAAGGCTGAAGCGTGATAGATGCCAACAGGGTTGTTCGTATCGGTACTTGCGATTTCGAAGGAGCTGGGGCCGTGTCGGCGCACAATAGTGTACGGGCCATCGCGTCGGGGGGCCAGCTTTGAGCTAAACCCTTGGTTGGCTTTACTCAATACGTGAGTGTTAACCAAAACGAGGTCTCCTGGTTGATAGTCAGGGCAAGGTTGTCTCTTCTTATCCACGTATTCCTTCCTTTTCTCCTCTTTATCATTCTGTATCTCCCTTGCTCTATTCAATGTTTTTGCCATCATGAGCAAACGTGGAGTCACCTCTTTGATGAAGCAGTCATTCTCTACTATTTCTCGTAGGTCATGATTCACGTCGTCCGGTGTTCTCAATTTACGGCCGAACGTAAGGAATGCGGGTGTATAACCAGTCGAGCAGGATTTCGCCGTGTTCATGGCGAAGCGGATACTGGGCAACTTCTCTACCCATGCTCGGTGGTTGTCTCCAACAAGGATAGCCAACTGAGTCTTCATGTCCCGGTTTTTTCGTTCGCACGGGTTGGTCTCGGGATGACACACTGGGGTGAAGCCATGTTGGATATTGAGGCAATAGGTCAGTTGCTGCATGACACTGCTGACGAATTGGGTACCGTTATCGCTGAGAAACCTACGTGGAGTGCCATATCTCAGTATTATCTCATCAAGCAGGACCTTAGCGCATTCTTCTGCGGTGGCTCGTTGCAAGGGAAATAATTCTACCCATCTTGTAGCAACATCTTCTATTATGAATATCCAGTTGTAGTTACCTGCAGTTTGGGGCAATGGCCCGAATAAATCAAAGGCTACCACTTCAAAACGTTGGTTTTGGGCCATCGTTTGGAGTAAACCAGCTGGTTTTTGATTAGTAGGCTTGTAACGTTGGCACTGAAGACAGTTGCGAATGTATGTTTCGACTTGCTTCCTCATGCCATTCCAAAAGTATCGTTTCATTATACGATCGAGCGTCTTGTCTGTGCCATAGTGTCCAGCAGTTGGGTCATCGTGATATGCAGCAATAATACTAGCTTGTTCTTGTTTGGGAATTAATAATTGACTGCTTTCGACTTCGGCCTCTGGACTGTAGCGATATAACAGTCCATTGTTCATTATATAGCCTTTACGACTCCAATATCTAGCCTCTTCTTCATTATTATTTTCTAGGCTCTGCACTATTTTCGCAATGTCTGTATCCTTGTGCTGTTCCTCTCTTATAATTTCTTATAATACCGGGCCAACCGTCCAGACGGCGACTTCAGGGACATGAGCCATCTAAGAGCCTGGTGGTCAGTCATTATTGTTATTTTACCACCTTCAACGTAGCCTCTGAATTTTTCAACCGCCCACACAACCGCAAGGGCTTCACGCTCTGTCGTAGAATAGTTCCGTTCCAGTTTGGTCAGAAGCCTACTCGCATATTCCACAGGATGTTCTTTATCACCCTCCCCCTGCACGAGAACTGCTCCAAGAGCATAGCTGCTTGCATCTATTTTAATTATACAAGGCTTGGTGTGGTCGGCTTGGGCTAAAATCGGGGAGGTCGCTAAGAGCTCACGAAGTTTTGTAAAAGCGGTAGTCTGCTCTTCTTCCCACTTCCAAGTTGCATTCTTTTTGGTCAAGCGCGTCAATGGCTCTGCGACTTTCGCGAAGTTGGGTATAAATCTCCTATACCAAGAGCACATCTGGATGAAAGTCAGCAAGTGTTTCAAGTTTCGTGGAGGCGGCGTGTCCAGTATAGCACTAACTTTTTCAGGGTCCAACTGCAGCCCATCAGGGGTAATATAATGACCCAAATATTTTACTCTAGTGCAGCAGAAGTTACATTTTTCACGGTTCGCCGTCAAGTTGAACTCCCTGAGTTTGTCAAAGACATCTTGCAGATCACGGAGGTGGTCCTCGAAAGTAGTTGACATGACAATCAAGTCATCCAAGTATACTAGTAATTTGATATCATTGAGCGTGATACGAAAGCGATCCATCATCCGTTGGAATGTGGCTGGGGCATTGCGGAGTCCGAATGGCATTCTTCGGAATCTATATATCCCGAACGGTGTAAGTAACAAATGCAGTCTTATCCCGATGATCTTCTTTGACGCTGATTTGCCAATACCCAGCACGAAGGTCTATCGTACTCATAAAAGGGGTAGGCTTGGCACCGTGGAGCAGGTCGTCAATCCTTGGCATAGGATACGCGTCGGGGGTGGTTATTGCGTTCAGCTGTCTATAATCAACGCAGACTCGTACACTGCCATCTTTTTTGGGTATCATTACAACGGGTGCAGCCTATGGGGATGAACAGGGTTCGATAACATTTTCCGCTAGCATGTTAGCTATTTCTCTTTTGAGAACCTCAGTCTTAACAGGAGATAGACGATATGGCGGCACTGAGATCGCCTTCTGGTCTCCTGTTTCTATGGCTTGCTCGAAGCCTTTCACTGGTTCTCCATTAGGTGAGAATACGGTTCGATTGTTGTCCAGAAATGTTGTCAGTGCCTGGATGTCGATTGATGCTATTGAGGTCCTTCTTTTTGCTTGATCCAGAAACAGTGCTCTATCATATTCATCCAAATCATCTTCTTCATCGTAATTCTGAAGGCTGGTCATAGCGTCCCGATACAGGGCCTCCAGGATTGGTGATCGGTTGACTGGAAATGTGCTATGAGGCCTCTTCTTTGTTGTAGCAGATGCGTATGCTGAGTCCAAGGGTACTGGAGGGCAATGTGGTCGCGTACTGACATTTTCAGTGTCGCTTGCTTCCGGTAGAGAAGGGGACAGGGATACATCATCGGTGTTCATCACGGTAGCAATATCTACTTCGTTGAATGTTGCGAAGCTTTCCTGGTAAAGCTCGAACTCTTCAAAAGGTTCTTCTATGAAGTGCCAGGTACATTGAGGCAGATTGAGTACCATGTGGGCATCCATTATAAACCCAACTCCAAGGAGAGTGCGATTGCTTCGGGACTCTGGTAGAACCAAGAGAGTGGTCATAACTGTTCGATTGTATATTTTTACCGGAGCTCGGGTAACCAGCACAGTCTGCCGTTTCTGAATACCATCAGCCAGTGTAATTCCAACTCCCAATTCTTTAAAGGCGTAACCTTCTTTTCGTAGTTCGCAGTATAAGGAATATGATGCAATACTTGATTTAGCGCACGTATCGAGATATGCTGCTCCGGACTTTTTA
Source organism: Archips crataeganus (assembly GCA_947859365.1). NCBI lineage: Eukaryota > Metazoa > Arthropoda > Insecta > Lepidoptera > Tortricidae > Archips > Archips crataeganus. The sequence goes on along the minus strand of OX402057.1, from coordinate 12,752,432 downwards.
CTGATATGAACATAAATTATGGGCCGATCTCTGGCGTCGGTTGTTGTATCGACGGAGCTAAATTGGACCTCCGGTTGTTTTTGTGCGTGCCTGCTGGAGTGACAGGTTGAGCAGTTGCCTCTCACTACTCCAGGGGCACCACAGCCGTAGCATTGCACCTTTGGTGCCGACGGTGACGGGAATTGTGTAACAGCTTCGGTCCTTGTCGGTGCTTTCGCCAAATTGTTCTTTTGGGCAGCTAGTTTTCTGCAATTCTCACTGACATGACCGTAGTTCTTACAGTACCTGCAGCGTGGCTTGCGCGTTAATGCTGAACCGTCTTCAGACTTTTGTTCATTTGGCTTAATATTTCTTGAGCATACTTCATTTTTCTTCTCCGAAAGGACAAGCTCTGCAGCGAGAGCTGCCTTCGATAGGCCCTTAAAATCTTTGACCGCAGCTCGTGGTACTTTTTCTCGGATGTCTAGGCGTAGCAGACTGTAGATCATGTCAAGTTGTTGAGTCTCTGTGTGGCCTGGCTTCGGTAATTGAGAGAATAGCATACGCTTGCGTCGTATGAAGTCTTCAGTTGACATTCCTTGCAGTTGTTTCTCCTGAGTGATGTCGGAGTATAATAAGTACGGCTCGCGGATAGGTGCAAAATTTTCTCGTAGACGTGTTTCGAAATCTTGCCACGAAGTCACGTCGTTTTTTATTCTAAGCCACCAGACTCCAGCTTCGCCTTTGAGAAGAATGGGAAGTTCATCCAGTGCTGTCTTGTCGCCGATGTCGAAAGACCGCTTAAAGATGTTCACAGCAGACAGAAATGCTTCCACTACTTCAGCGTTTTTGTCACCGTTGTAACTATAGTTGCAGTTGGTGAAAGAGCCCTTCGTTGCTGTGGGGGCAGGAGTGAACTTGTCCAAAAATTGCTGGAACTGTTCCGGTGACAACATACTGCTTGATTTTTTCTTGATTTTAACAGTAGTCGTGCGTCCAGAACGAGTAACGTAGGTTGGTTGTTTGTGCGTGCTTCCGGAACCTCTTCCACACATTAATTAATGTAGGTGCGTCGTCTTGAGCAGCTCGTAGCAGATAGGCGAGAAACGTAGGACGCGTAGCACCCGCTACGAATCTCTTAGTCCTCGTAGCACGTAGCTGACGTCACGCGACGGGCCGAACGGAGGGCGCCACTTTAACACGGGGAAGCTCGGGAAGCGGCGATTCAACCAAACCAGACGTTACGTTAAGAAGAAATATTTATTAACTACTATACAAACAAACAAAGTAATACTATAACTATCAGAATGCCTATTACACTAATATTAACACTAAGACGTCTCACAGGGGTGAAAGCGTATAGCGTGTAATATAAGGTCCCTAGAGTTCATTGAAGTTACGTTCGATTCCTTGAACCTCATTATTCCGGGTCAACCAAACGTTAGCGCGATCTAATTTGACCGGTGGCGCCATCTCTTGGCGCATCGGGAAATATTGCGTGTGGTGACTGCCGATACTACAGCTTAAAGGGGTTACCTAGCGCCATCTATGGGCAGCTTTAGTAAATATTGTGTTACAATACTAAAATTTTCCATGAAACTAATGATTAAACAAACTTTTTTAATCGTGTAATCTACAGACTGGTTAGGTTTAGGTTAGGTTAGGTTTATTTTATGAAAATCCTGTAGAGTTGAGAATTTCCAAGAAAATTGCTTGATATCAAATGACCATTATGTATTTCGTCCATTATTACTTTTAAACTTTATATATTTTAAGACGTCTTATTTCACATCCCTCCGAGAATAAAAAAAAATATCACTAAAAATGTACTCACATTATATAACAGTGAGGATTTAAGTTGAAAGAAGCCGTAGATTGTAATTTCCGTGTCTTGAAGTTTAATCAAAGCCGAAAAGTGTTGAATCTGTTTTTAAAATAGGTACATACTTAGTTACATGTATATGTATAACTCATTTCTTTAAGCAAGTACTTGTTTGGAGTAAGAGTGTAAATATCGAACACCACATGTAGGTGGGCAACTTTTTTGATAATTTAAAATTTAATACCTTTTCTCCACAAAGGAGGGTTTCTATTATTTTTGAGAACAAATTAAGATTTATGGTCTTAATTGGGCACGTATCATAATGTATAAAATCAAAATATATACGTTTACAATATATACGTTCAAAATATATAAAATCGAAAAATATAATAGTTAAAATAAATAACAATCAGAATTCATAAAGTACGGTTTTCATAATGGTCGGAATACATACTAGGGGCGTTCAATAAAAAGTGAGAATGAGTATGTTATAAACAACTTTTATTAAATGTCATTTTATTTTTCGACATAGTCACCTTTTAGCATAATACACTTAGTATATCTTTTTTCTAAACTTAAAATTCCATTTTTAAAAAAGGTCTCATCTTGAGTACTTAAAAACTCTTGTACTGTAGCGACTACCGCGTCGTCGTCTTCTAATTTCTGGCCTCTCAGGTATTGTTTCGAGATCTGGTGAATACGGAGGATGCTTAAGGATATCGAACCCAGCATCACGAATTGCAGCCATTGCAACGGCGGACTTGTGTGCCAGGGCATTGTCCTGGTGGAACAGCACAACTTTCGAGAGTTTACCTCGCCGTTTTTCGCGGATCTCATTGCGCAATGTTGCTATTTGTTTGGCGTATAATGTGCCCGTAATAGTGGCTCCATGCTCGAGATACTCAATCATTAATACCCCTTTACCATCCCAAAAAACAGAGCCCATGACCTTACCGGCAGATGGGCTCACCTTGAATTTTTTCGGAGTTGGAGATGATGGCCTTTTCCATGTCATAGACTGCAGTTTCGTTTCTGGGTCGTAATGATGGAGCCATGTTTCGTCCATTGTTATAAATCGCGCCAAAAAAAGTTGCCGGTCTTGCTGCATCAGGTTCAAAGCTTCTTGACAAATCTCTACTCTAGTTTGTTTTTGCGTGTCAGTAAGCATTCTTGGTACCCAACGCGCAGATATCTTTTTCATACCCAAGCGTTCATGTAAAATATTATGCACACTCCCCGTTGAAATCTTTACATTTTCAGCAATAAAACGAACCGTGACACGACGATCCGCCAAAACTGGGTTTTCGACTTTTTTCACAATTTCTTCAGTTACTGCTGTAGTAGGGCGTCCGGAGCGGGGGTCGTCCATTGTCGATGTTCTTCCACGTCTAAATTCGGCGCACCAACGTGCGACTGTCGAATACGGAGGAGCACTAGACCCTAAAGTGTCCCGCAAATCAAAATTGACTTGGTCCGTAGAAAAATTTTTCAAACACAAGTATTTGATAACGGCGCGCAGTTCAATTTTCTCCATTTTCGCTAACGTACTCAATAGCATTGCAAAGAAATTACCGTATTTTTTTTTAAACAAAAGACAGTTAGTTTTTTTTTCATAGCAATCAGCTAGATAGATTAGCTTTACCGGCCAGTATTTAATTTCGTAATATTAAAAGAATTTGCATCTCATTCTCACTTTATATTGAACGCCCCTCGTACAATTAAAATGACTAAGTTCATTTTCATTTGTCTGTATTAAGTTGTTTGAAAGAAATAACAATAAAAATCCCTAAAGAACGTTTTTCATAATGGTCGAAATCCATACGGTCAAAACACATACAATCAAGAAGTGTACAATAAGATTGCTTCCACCGTATTGTAAGCATTTTGATAGTATGTTCTAGGATTGTATACTTATATTCTATGTGAAAACACGAACCTTTACGATTAAAACCGAAGCATCCCGAAAGTCAAAGTGGAACCTATTGTATTGTTTGTTCATCATCATCTCCAGTCTATTTACGTCCTATTAATGTCTATTAGTGGTGTTGCGATAGCGATAGTATATCGATCAATAGTATCGTGATACTATATATCGTGGGCTTGAAAATCAGTCATATTATTGATAGTACTATCGAAACTATCCACCATCGAAACGAACATTTCATTAGGTAAGTATATTATACTGTTGCAAAACTATCGATACTATCGAAACGCGTCGATAGATAATAGATAGTATAGATAATATCGACTCTTTTGACGCGATACTATCGATAGTACCGACCAAGTTAATAGTATCGCCTAATATTCACTATAGAATTGCAGCATGTCGATATTTTTGATAGAACTATCGCGTTATTGACTGATTTCTCAACAACTATCGATAGCGAAACTGTCGCTATCGCAACAACACTAATGTGTTTCAAGCTCATATTTTTGAGAGAGGGTAGCAAAGATAGGGTAGACATGAGATTGTAACTGGGTAGGTACATTATTTGGTCGATCGAATGAGTCTGTATTGCTGTATGATTACTGGTGCAGTGTGCTTTGTAATTTTATTGTCGGTTAATAATGTCACAGGATAGTATTCAGTTATTTCAAACTCAAAAAGGTGGACATAACGTGCAGCTAAGCATACATAGGGACAGACAGACAGCGGGAAGCGACTTTGTTATATACCATGTAGTGATGTCAATGCAATCTTTAGTATATTTAGTAAGTATGCACATTTCCATTTGGCCAAATTTTCATTTCATTTCATCACGGAAAATAACATTAAGGCATTTTGTTTTTTACCAAATGCTTTATTTAACCAAAAAATCTTCAAACAATAAAGATTTAGTACCACTAAGTACACTGTAGTAGATTTAGAAACAAGGGTAACCCTACCATTACACCACTACTAACCATTAGAGTATCTAGATAATTTGAAATGAAACAAGTATTGCTTTGCCTTTTTTCGGCGAGCGAGCGAAGCGAGCGAGCTTGACGTTTCGGGGCGGAAGCGACTCGGAATGGTTAGGTTCAAAGGCTAATGCGGGAGCGTAGCGGAAAACCTTATTTGTTTGATAAAATTTGGTATATGATTTACATTTACATTTCATAATGTTAAAGACAAATACCTAATGGAAATAATCATTTTCTGTGCTGTTTAAAAAAAATACCTAACACCGAAGGTTAAGGCGGGAGCTACGCTACGCTTCGCTCCCGCCTTAGCCTTCTGAACCTAACCTATCCGAGTCGCTTCTGCCTTAAAAGGTCTTGCTCGCTCGCTTCGCTCGGTCACTGCCAGCGAGGTACCGGTTAGGGTATACGAAAGGGTGTTTTTATATTTTTTCGGTCTTTCAGGTAAGTATAGTGTATTACACCACTACTAACCATTAGAGTATCTAGATAATTTGAAATGAAACAAACATTGTTTACTTTTCGGCGAGCGAGCGAAGCGAGCGAGCAAGACGGTTCGGAGCGGAAGCGACTCTGAATGGTTAGGGTCAAAGGCTAAGGCGGGAGCGTAGCGGAGCGAAGCTCCCACATTAGCCTTTGTTGTTAGTTATTCTTTTATTACGACGTGGAAAACCTTATTGTTTGATAAAATTTGGTATATTATTATTATTTACATTTCATAATGTTAAAGACAATAATACCTAATGAAAATAATCATTTTCTGTGCTGTTACAAAAAAAATAACTAACACCGAAGGCTAAGGCGGGAGCGAAGCGTAGCGTAGCTCCCGCCTTAGCCTTCTGAACCTAACCTATCCGAGTCGCTTCTGCCCTAAAAGGTCTTGCTCGCTCGCTTCGCTCGCTCACTGCCAGCGACGTACCGGTTAGCGTATACGAAAGGGTGTTTTTATAATTTTTCGGTCTTGCGGGTATAGTGTATTAACCTTTGATTATGTATTTCGACCATTATGGAAAACGTACCGTAAACTGGGGTTACTTTTAAATGCGGGGCTACTTTAGAAAAGAGTTTTTTACCCCGTTTCTTTATTTTTTTAGACCATCTGAGGCAGTGAAATAACTATCTTGTAAAATCACCTAACTTTTTACGTCATTTGCTCAATCGCGTTTGCGTTCTTATAACCATTTTAAATCTATCAAAGTAGCCCCAAAATTTCCTAAAGTAACCCTTGTTTACCGTACTGTATAAAAATTTTGATTGATATTTTATTTAACTTTAATATTTTATAATTTTATGTATTTTGAACGTATACATTGTAAACATAATATGCATTTTGTGCAATATGACTAGGAACCATTATGCATTGTAACTATTATATATTTTGACCACTATACATTTTAAACTTTTACGTTTAGAACTTATGTCAAATAACTTTATATTTTATGATTTTCGTCATTTCAGCTGTATGGATTTCAACCGATATGTATTTTAAATTTATACATTATAATACGCACCCTCTTAATTCGGTCTTAATTCGGAATTATCCGCGATGTCCACTAGGATCACCTAATTGGATCACCTAATATACAATTATTGTACCTGGGGGATCCAAAGAGGTGATCCTAGTGGACATCGCGGAATTATCTGTCAAAAGTGTGAAAGTTTTTGAAGATGTTTGGATATTTGGATGTTTGTTACTCAATCACGCAATAACGGCTGAACGGATTTACATAAAATTTGGTATAAAGATAGTTTGAGACCTTAGGAATAACATAGGATAGTTTTTATCCTGGAAAATTGCAAAGTTCCCGCAGGATAGCAATAAACGAATTCTTCACGGACGGAGTCGCAGGCAACACCTAGTAATACTAATAAAAAATCCTTTTTTTACCCTACTTACTTCGAAATGTAGTGAAATCTCTTCATTTATATCAACTGAGGCTTTATAATGTATAATATCTTCCTTTATACCAGCCGAAATGTCATAAAGAGTGCGGCCAATTTTATTTGCCTGCAATTTTTTTTTGAATTATCACTTAGTATTTGATATATACAAAGATTTGGATCATTATTCCAACGTTTCTTTCGCCTTACTTTCGTGGTTATATAGTTTACAAATTGGCTGTAGACTTTGAGAGCGTTTACGGTTATTTATTAGAAGTTTTACCAGATAACTAAAAACTGTATGAGTATCTTTTGCTCATATTGCAAGAATGTATCCACGAAAGTGATTCGGAACAAAAGCTCGAATAATGACTTAATGTAAAGAATAATAATGACACATTTACCTGAAGCTTTAACAAAACGCTTGAATACCCTAAAATATGAAATTTGATCAGCTGGTATATTAGCCAAAAGGATTCTTCGACCACGTTGTGTGTTGTGAAGTCATTTTTTAAAATAATGTGGTAAATGCCATGTGCTTCGAAGACGAGGGAGTGGAAGCTTTGAGCTAGAATGAACATCAGAGGAGCCCGGAAAGCAGCGTCGACTTGTCGCTTGACGGACATCGCGCGCCCATACACGCCCCGCAGCTGACGCAACGACTTCTGTGATAACCTTAACTTTAACCCTAAATAGTCGCTCCCCATTTCCTTGACCATTCTCATGCGTACAATTACACCTAAATGCTCGTCGATATATTTCAGTAGAGCAACAATCATTACGACCATAACGAAGTAAAATGTCAATACTGTAAATTGGATCATCTCAGATAAATTAAAAGTCATAGCTATCAATGCTATCTTATACTTAGGGTCACCTTCTGTCAATGTAAGTACTAACTGCACAGTCAACATCAATAATAGAGACCCTAGAATCACGCAGTTCACTTGGACTCGCAACGGCCCGAGTATGACAGCGCTTCTGATACTGCTGTGTAAACTTACCCAGCAGCCAGCCATCTCATTCAAAATATTTATGTACGACATCCTATTCTTAACCGCGCAAATATAAACAACTAAAACAACTAGTATATCAAGAACCAAGTTAATAATGTAATTAACTAAAGTTATCGGGTGGTTTGTCAAGATGTTGTCCTTACTAGCGACATTTATGTCTTGCAAGTGAAGACAAAAAAAAACGCATGATATTATAGTAATCAACAGTGTAGGTGCTAAATTAACCGATGAAGATTTGAATACTACGGTGCACTCCCTCTCTCTGCTGGGAAATTCGATAGCACTAGGAAACAATCCGACCGCCGAAAGTAAAACATACACGGGTTTGAAAATTTGCAATAGACCAAGTTCTTCATATTGATGCACAAAGGGCGAAAAATATTTTCGTAAACAAGAAAACATCGTTAATTGTTGAACTGATTCAAATGCAAAGCCGAGTGATTGTTTAGGGGCGTGTGAAATAAATAATGGAGCGATAATATCGGTAGCTTAATTTATTATTCATAGTGCTATAGATATCTATCGCTACTATTTCATCTATTACACATTTCTACTGGAATTTATTTATATCACATCACATGGAACGCCATTGTCAATTATAGTAATTAGTGTGATTAGTACAATTTTTACAATATTTCAAAAGCCTTTATTATGAATTATGAACTAAATCAAGATACAAAGTTTAAACACAATCCACTAGGCCAATCAAATAGTACCTACAAAATAATTTTCTAAAATTGCAAACAAACGACTAGCTCCTAGGTAAGTATATAATAAAACTGTAACAGGTTCAGTGTCTGTCTTGCATAGTTATTTAGAAAAACTTTAACTAGGTATATTTATTAGCGCAATAGAACCCAGTATAATACATATTTTTAAAATGGTATTTTTGTCTGTTTTTTAATCATAAGGCTTAATCTATAAGGATGTGAATGTAAAGCATCCATATTTGATATTACTCTTAAACTATGTACTATAAATAATTCTCAAGCAAACTTAGCCGTTATAGTTTTCCTTGTTAATTTGATACATTTCCTTCAAAAATTTTATACCAATAGTTTAGCTTTTAGACGGGAGGGCGGTGGGGGGGGGGGCTCGATTTAACAAAAAAAAAATGCACTTTAAAGTTGAATATTTCGCAAACAAATCACTATATCGAAAAATCGTTTTCACAACCAACAATGATTTTAAAAGACCTATCCAACGACACCACACACTATAAGGTTAGACGATAAAAAAATTCACCCCCACTTTAAGTCTATGGGAGGTACCCTAAAATAATTACTGCACATGCAAAATTACAGCTTTTTAGCCCTAAATAGTCTCTAAGCTAAGCCGCGGATGGACGGACAAACGGTCGGACGGATAGACAGACATGGCGAAACTATAAAGCTGCGTACGGACTGCGCGCACTGTACGCGTACCCGGGCTTGCGAAAAATCAAACTTCTAAGTTAAAGTCAAAAAAATATATTACGGCTGTTTATTAATAACCTCCTCCTTTTTTTGAAGTCGGTTAGTTGGTTGTTTTTAGGGTTCCGCAACTCGAAAGGAAAAAGCGGAACCCTTATAGGATCACTTTGTTGTCCGTCCGTCCGTCCGTCCGTCTGTCTGTCAAGACCCTTTTTCTCAGGAACGCGTGGAGGTATCAAGCTGAAATTTATATCAAATACTCAGGTCTACGGCCCCTTGGAGCTGTGACAAAAATCAAACTTCTAAGCCAACGCATGGCCAACGCAATCAAAAGATACAGCCGTTTATGCCGCTAATTTTCGAAACTCGCAAGGGAATCAAAACCTACAGGGTACTTCCCGTGAACTCAGAATCTTGAAATTTGGTACGAAACACCGTATTATAGCACAGATAAAGGAAAAATTGCGAAAAGCATAAATTTTTAACGCAATCAAAAGATAAAGCCTTAAATTTTATGCCGCAAATTATCGACACTCGCAAGGGAATCAAAACCTACAGGGTATTTCCCGTGAACTCAAAATCTTGAAATTTGGTACGAAGTAAGGTATTATAGCACAGATAAAGGAAAAATTGCGAAAAGTATAAATATTTTTGTCTGTCTGTCTATAACAGTAACCAATCTACAATGATCCCACACTGCGCACATTTTGCTTAGGAGCGGGGGTCTGCTAAGACTAGATGTCATAGATACATATAAATTTGTACGGAACCCTCGGTGCGCGAGTCCGACTCGCACATGGCCGGTTTTTTTGTATCACTCCTGTTGACTTGTGCTGAAGAAACATACCAGAAGAAAGTTATTTTCGTGGTTTTTTGGAGTCTGTTCAACGTTTGTCTAACATTAATTTTTTTAGGGTTTTTTAATTCATAAACCACCGATGTCACAATATCTAACTTTATTCAGAGGTATTAATTAGATCAGTTTTCATTGCAGAGAAGTAACATAATTTTTTTTTAAGTAGTTTTGTCGAACTGCACTAAAATGACTAAATATGTGGCTGACGATGCTAGTGCCTGAAAAAAAAAAATATTTTTACGATATTTTAACGGTTAATTTTCATGACCATAACTCAGGATATGACAACTAATTCAACTCACGTTGAATACAAGTGAGGATTCCAAGGCAAAGAAGCCGCAGAGGTTAATTTCCGTGAGATGAAACGACATCAAAGTTGTAAAGTGCTGAATCTGCAAAAAGATAGGTATGTTCAGTCAAGGTCATTTATAAATATATGTACGTACGTTACCAAGATGTCAAAAATATCTGTACACGTCTATGTCACCAATTATTACTCACTACCCAACTAACATTTTGGTGTCAGTTACAGGTTTTGTATAACTTTAATGTGTTTAACTGAGTTATAATTATCTCAGTTGTAACTAATAGAGTTATAGAAGAGTAAATAAAATAAATTAGCGCCAATAGTGGTATTAGAGCTTTAGTGAACGATTTAAAACAGCTTTTAGAGTTAGAATAGTGCTTTAACCTGTTTGTAGTACTTAAACCTGTACAAGAGTTCTTGCTGACTCTTGTTAACTCTTATAGTGTTATATTGACTATAACGGCAGGCAAGGGTGGTAAAATAGAGTTTGTCAAGAGTGTTGTAACACAAGATACTAGAAGTGTCAAACAACTCATTTATGTAGGTTAAAGCTGTAGAATGCTCTTGACAACAGGCGTTGTGGTTCATTGAGTGTCATAATAAATTTAAGGGAAGACTGTAGCTTTAAGAAAAAACTTCCATTTTGGATTACTTTCTGTCAACATAACCTAAAAAATATTTACACAAAATCACTTTTAAATAAGGAAAGTACCTAAATTTTCCTAATTATATGACATACATTACTTACACAATCACTAAAACTAACGAATATTAGAAAATTAATGTCTAAAAACTGATTTAGGTTATTACCACTTTTAATTGATTTCCTTTTTTTTTCTCTTTAAATCATTATTTTTGAAGGCGCGTCAAAATTGAGATGTAAAACATGATGCATTTTCACATTAAACTTGCAATCGCACTAATAATTAACCATAGATACACTTTAAGAAACCTGTTAATCAAAACTTTATTTACATTTCGTGATGAAAATGTCGCAATATGGCTATAGATAAACTGAAGCACCATTTGTAAAACATAATCTATAAAATCTATAATTTGAAGATTTTAACGCTTTAAATATCTCCTTTGACACCGAAAACGCTACAAACGAGTTATAAGGTACCAAAATACCGGTCTAAGTTCTATCTGACACCGTTATAGATATTTAATATCACTAAAGGTGTCAAGAAACTCAAATACTCAAATACTCAAATACTCAAATTTTTATTGCTTTTCCATAATGTGTGTTACATGTGTTAAATTAGGGTACAATTTAGATCATCATGGACCCTGTTGGGCACAGCAAACATGTGACGAGAGGGCAGCCTTATAACTAGATTTTATACATTTATAATTTGCATGTACCTATTTCGTATATTTACTTATATCTATTTTACATTATAACTTATCATCTAGGTATTCATTTATGGAATAGTAACTTTTTTCTAACATAAATTTTTTAAGTTTACTTATAAATAATTTTTCATTGTTTTCATTCTGTATAATATTCGGTAATTTGTTATATATTTTAACTGACATGATTTGCGTACTAGCTGAAAGGATTTTAAGTTTTGATTGAGGTAAAATTAGTCTATTTTTGTGTCTTAGAGAATATACTAAGGGCAGGTCCTGTCGTTTTTTGAAGAAGTTCGGATATTTACGTACGAATTTACATATTTCTAGTAAATACATACATGGCAGAGTAAGAATTTTTTGGTGCCTGAAGTGAGGTTTACAGCTCTCTGTGTTTTTTATATTTACAAGAATACGGATTAGTTTTTTTTGTAAGATAAAAAGGGTTTGCGCATCGGTACTATTACCCCACAGAATGACGCCGTAGCTAAGCCAGGCGTACGCATACGCATAGTAGGCGCCAAGTGCTGTGTGCAAATCAGTAGTTTTTTTTATTTCATATAGTGCATAAACAAACTTAGATAATTTTGATTTTAATTTTTTTACATGTGATTTCCAATTAATGTGTGTATCTATAACTAATCCGAGCAGTGAAAAGTGTTTTACGGTTTCTAATTGTACGTTGTTATAGCTAAAATTTATATTTAACGGAGATTTTTGGTAGGGATGGAATGACATAATTTTAGTTTTTGTATAATTTATTTCCAAATTATGTTCGGAGAGCCAGTTTGAAGTAGTATCTAATATTAGTTTTAGTTTTTGATTTATAGTGTTATTCTTGTTGTTTTCACATGTTGTGATGAGTGATATATCATCTGCAAATAATACACATGGCTCTTGCATGTTCTTTGGAAGGTCATTTATGTATAAAATGAACAAGAGACACCCGATTACGCTTCCCTGCGGAATAGAAGAATTAATTGTCTTGCACTCTGACCTGATTTTAGATATTTCACCTGTGTTTGTGTCATAAAACTCTATTTCAGTGTATTGCTGTCTTTCTTTAAGATAGGACTGAAACCATTTATGAGCCAATCCGCGAATCCCTATTCCATATAATTTGTTTAGTAGTATGTCATATTGAACTTTGTCATAAGCTTTAGACATGTCTAATAGTATTCCTATCGCGTATTTCTTATTATTTATTGTATCTAATATTTTTTGCATGTAATTAAATACTGCGAGGGTGGTTGATCTTTTTTTACGGAACCCATTTTGACATTCATCAAAAATATTGTATTTCTCGCAGAAGGCATAGACACGGTCACACATAGCTCTTTCAAAGAGTTTGGAAGCTGTAGGCAAAAGTGCAATTGGCCGGTAGTTGCTCAAATCTATTTTACTGTTCTTCTTATGTATCGGCTTGATTATAGAATTTTTAAGAAGGTCTGGGAATTCACCTTCATTAAAAGACTGATTTATCAGGTCACAAAAAGGTATAGCAAGTTGGTCGGCGCAGTATTTGAATAAGGACGGTGGGAGTTCATCTATTCCGTGGCTATTTTTGTTTTTAAGGTTCCGGATATATTTGTGGACCTCCTGAGGGTTTGTGGGGCGGAGAAACATGGAGTTTTCAGCGGGATGCAGCACCGGCCGGCCACGCGCTCGTGGCGCGGTTGGATCATTGCAATTTCTCACTTTTGTTTCGCCTACGGATGCAAAAAAGTTGTTAAATTCGTTTGATATTATTTTAGGATCTGTGATCAAGGTATTATTTATTTGTATTTTTATATTATTTTTGTCCTTTTTAAGTTTTTTATTTGTACGGTCATTTATGATGCTCCACATTGTTTTTATTTTGTTATGAGATCTTACCATTTTATTAATGTACTGTATTTTCTTTGCTGTGTTAATAACTTTTTTTAATATTTTTTCATACTTTTTGTAATGTTGTTTTAGTATATCGTTGTTTGTTTTTGTTGTTAATATTTTTAATAGTCTTTTATTTTTACAGGATTGTTTTACACCAACAGTTAACCAATATTTTTTGTATGATGATTTTAATTTTACTCTTTGTTTTGGTATACATTCGTTCAGAATATTTATTAATAGTTCATGAAAAGCTTTATAATTTTCGTTTATATTTTTTTCATATTTTATAATGTTATGCCAATTTACTTCATTTAACTTTTTCCGAAAGTTTTCAATATTTTTGAGGTTAAAAAATCTTTTTTCCGTATACCAAGTACATGGTTTCTGGCATTTATCTGGCAATTTTAAGTGGATTGTAGTTCCGATATGGTCTGAAAAGCCAAAATTTTCTGTTTTTGTGTAAACATTTTGATCAATGAAATTAGTAAATATAAGGTCTAAACACGTGGAGGCAGTTGGTGTAATATGAGTTGGGTTTTTAATGTGTTGGGTATAATTATTTTCTAACATAAAATCTAAGAATTTACTTGTTTTAGGATTTTGTTTTAAAATGTTTATATTAAAATCCCCCCCGATAATTATTCTGTGTTTACTGTATTTTTTATTAGCGTAGATCAAAATTTTCTTAAGTTGTTTATAAAATTGATCCTCCTCTCTTCTATTCCAATACATAGTTATTAGCAACACTTTATGTAGGGGGAGCTCCGCTGCACAAACTTCCAGTACGTACTCTATTGACATTTCACTGATATCTGTTACTTCTATGCTCTCCTGGTGGTGCTGCAACAGGATGCAGACGCCGCCTCCCACGCGAGTCTCTCGACAGTAGGATGCTGCAAATTTGTAACCGCTGATTTGTACCATGTCCATCTTTTCACATGAGAGCCATGATTCTGTGATGCATATTGCTTGGAATGTCCTATTGTCATCAATGTAAGCCTCTAATATGTCTCTTTTGTTATATAAACTTTGGAAATTTTGGAACATTATATTTATTTGTTGGATCTTACTTTCGAAATGTACGATTTCTAGTCTCGTAGTTATGTTTCAGGGGTTGAGTAACATTTTGGGCTGCAAAGTGTTTGTCGTGGCTTGTTATAGGTGTAGCGTCTATGTGAGTATTAATTATTTCTTGCAAAGTTACATGTTTACCATTTATTATCAGCTCGTTATTACGTATTATCGCGTGCTGGCCCTGTTTTCGGGCAGACAGCATTGCTTCCCTTAAGGTGTTTCTGGTTTTTCGAGCATTTGCATCCAAAAACTCCGAAATTGACACACCCGAGCCATTCAAAAGATGTTTTCTGTCAAAGATGCAATTTGCCATTCTCTTACTAAGGAGTTCTACGACTAGGGGTCGGTTGTTGTGTTTATTTTTTCCCACTCTGTAAAAGTCTTCTACGTAACCTAGTAAATCAAGGTTCAAAAGTTCTCGAGACATGTCTATAATTCTATCATGTACATTGCATTTCGGCTCGTCATAATATTCGACAAGGCCGTATATCACAATTTTTTTCTTATTAATTTCGGGCTTGTCATTTATATTTGACGTTTTAATTTTGGTTTCTAGTTCGGTTATTTCAATTTTTAATTTATTATTTTCTTTCTCTAAATTTTCCAGCTTAGAGTTTATCTTTTCCATATCAGTTTTTCTTAAATCATTCTGCAAGAATAGGGCATTCGTTTCTTTTTTAACTTCATTTCTCAGGCTATTTATAGCTTTATTAATTTCAATTTCTAGTACATTTTTCAGTTCCGATATTATAGACTTATTGTTTTCCTTTAATTGGTTAGAAATTAACTCGCTCAGATTTTGCAGTGTAAATTCTGTTTGTATCCCTGATGTCGGAATATCAGTACAAACAGTGTCACCAAGAAAACTCAGGTCTTCAGTAGTATTAATAATGCTATCATTTTTCTTACTTTTTTTCCTTTTTTTCCTTTTTTTCCTCTTTTTTTCCTCTCTCTATTATGACGGTGCAATAAAGTTTCAAGCGTTAACTGACGATCTTATAGCACCTTTGTATAGTTCTAGCTAGAACTATACATAGGTGCTATAAGATCGTCAGTTAACGCTTGAAACGTTAGACAGAACCACTATAACGGGTTTATACAGGCTTAAGCGTCAGAATTTTGTGCCAAAATCGAAGATATCAGGGTGGTATATCACTCTATAACGCTCTTATAACACTTCTTATAACGCTTAAGTATCTACTCAGAACCTAAATACAGGTCCACTAACGCTTGTCTTAACGCTTAAATGTTTGTTGGGTAGCGACCCGCCCCGGCTTCGCACGGGTGCAACTATATTATGCAAGTTAAGTATGAAGTATCTTTTTCTATTTATTTTTTATTTTTCAACTTCATTTTTTTTTATTACTTTTACGGTCATCCCGTGAAACCATATATTTCAAACTAAATACAAACTGAAATATAGATGCACAGAAAAAACCCCAGAAAAAAGACCAATGCTGGGAATTAGTAGCGCCATCTTTTGGTCCAGGTGAGCGGTTAGCTCCGAAGGAGTGTTAAAGTCTCTCGGTAGAGGGCATAACATAGATGCGCGCTTTATCACTGCTTAATGTGATTATAACAGACTGAAGTGTACGATGTATGGGAAAGATTCGTCGCTAACTTCTAGACCAGTGATGGTGTAGGGGTAAGCACGCAGCACGGAACGCTGAGGACCTGGGTTCGATTCCCAGCATTGGTCTTTTTTCTGGGGTTTTTCTGTGCATCTATATTTCAGTTTGTATTTAGTTTGAAACTATATTATGCATATTATACATATAAATCTTCCTCGAATCACCCTATCTATTAAAAAAAAACCGCATCAAAATCCGTTGCTTAGTTTTAAAGATCTAAGCATACATAGGGACAGACAGACAGACAGCGGAAAGCGACTTTGTTTTATATTATGTAGTGATTAGGTTGGTGATATCTACATTTGACGCTATGGCTGTGTCGATATTTATTATGCCCACAACTGTTCATTTGTCAAATTATTAACACAATGTCTTTATCTAACAAGGAAAGGTAGTCAACTGTCTGGTTCCGATTTGATTTATTTAGATAATATACTGGGGCTCTAGTGAAAAAAGGGTGAATTTCGATCGACTGAACCCTCTTTACACACAAAATAGATAAGATAATTAAATCTAAGATCCCTTCCGCAGCATACAAAAGAGCTGATAACTTTGAAACGGCTGGACCAATTTTGATGAAACATGTCTAAGAACCATCAACAAGAAACCTGCTTTCAAATAAAAAAAACCGCATCCAAATCGGCTCACCCATTTAAGAGTATAGCGGTCAAACTTATAACACCCCTCTTTTGTGTTAGGGGTTAAAAATAGCTGTTTAATTTCTGCAGACTTAACCTCTTTAGCCCCACCCAGGTTAGAAAGTAGTCTAAAATAATAGACATGTATTTTTTTAGCTACCCAATCTCAAACTATTTGGAGAAATTGTCCTCCAAAGTTACCAAAAATAACTAAAACTTCTGTAGGAATTTTTACAAGCAAATCGCTAGTTATTATTCGATTATATGTTTGAGAACATCAAAAAATAATGAGCACGTATTTTTTATATCGACTATATCAAATAAATCAAATGGGAGTCGGACAGTTGGGTACCTTTCTTTGTCAGATATATAGATCTTTTGAAAATGTAGTTTTATCTACAGGTTTACATCCTGTTGACGAATGACAATAAAATTAGACAAGAACTAAGACTTCATAGCATAAGAATTAAAAAAAAAAAACAAAAAATATATATGGGAAATCTATACATATAATAAATCTGTAACAAGTCGGTGTCTGTACATTGAAGATATTTGAGAAAAACTGTCACTAGGGCTATTTATTAGCGCAATGGAACCCGAAACAATGATTTTTAGAATTATTGTCTGTTTGTCTGTTTGTGTGTTTATCTGTGCGTTTGTGCGCGCTAATCTCAGAAACGGCTTAACCTAGACGGATGCGGTTTTCACTGATATGTTGTTATTTTCTTGGATTAACATTTAGTGTTTGTTTCATTTCAATCGGTTCACAAATAGACATTTTAAGAATTTATCGAACAGTTTTTAGAAGAATTAATAAGCTGAAGAGTTTGTTTGTTGTTTGAACTACTGCTCCGATTTGAAAAATTCTTTCAGTGTTAGATAGCCCATTTATCGAGGAAGGCTATAAGCTATATATCATCACGCTAACACCAATAGGAGCGGAGCGGAGCGGAAGAATGTTTCAAAATCAGGGGTTTTTGAAGGAAAACTTCTATAGGCACGCTTGACTTGGGAGTACGGTGGTGAATGTGAACGCGGGTGTGCGGGGGGGTGCGGGGGCGGGTAATTTTTTTTTATATCAAGGAACTAAGGAGAGCCATAATTGATGAAAAAGCAAATTTGATAAAAAAATAAGCTGTGCAAATTACTAATTCCACGCGGACGGAGTCGCGGGCAAAAGCTAGTTACAAATAAAAAAAAAACAAACACACACACGTACACACAAATAAACTAAATAAAATATAGCATAAGTAAAGACATAAGTCAGAAAGACGAAAAACATACTTTATTTTTCATAGAAATAGCATTAAGAATTACAAACTTTTGTTTTCTAATGGTATTTATATCGATAGGTTCGAAGCCTTTGGCTGGCTTTTACAGGGTTATTTGTACAAATAACCCTGTATAAAAAGCTTAGTACTTACCTGTTATACAGTCACTCAAAAATCTTTAAAAAAAGTGTAACAAAAGACATCTTTCTCAAGGTGCATTCTTGGTGTTTTTTAGGGCTCCGTACCCAAAGGGTAGAAACGGGACCCTATTACTGAGACTTCGCTGTCCGTCCGTCTGTCCATCTGTCTGTCCGTCTGTCTGTCCGTCTGTCCGTCTGTCACCAGGCTGTATCTCATGTACTGTGATAGCTAGAAAGTTGAAATTTTCACAGATAATGTATTTCAGTTGCCGCTATAACAACAAATACTAAAAAACAGAATAAAATAAATACTTAGGGGGGATCCCATACAACAAACGTGATTTTTTTGCTGGTTTTTGCTCCATATTGATAACAGCAACAGGTAGAAGCTTGAAATATTCACAGAATATTTAGTTATAAAATATATTCACTTTAAAAATAAATAATTAAATTAAAATAAACAAATATTTAAGGGGGGCTCCCATACAACAAACGTGATTTTTTGCCGTTTTTATAGATAATGGTACGGAACCCTTCGTGCGCGAGTCCGATTCGCACTTGGCCGGTTTTTTTCCTAGAGGTACTTACTTCCATATGAAGTGCGATGTCTCCATTCGAACCAGTTGGCATTTCATAAAGAGCACGCCCAATTCTGTTTGTCTGCAAGAAAAGCAAAATCAAACCGTTGACAGTAAATTAAGTGATGTAAAAAAGTCACTTAAATGATAGTTCATTTACCTGTAACTTTAATAATGCACCTGATTGTCCTATAATATAAAACTTCATTATTTGGTAGAAGCACCAACAGAAGCATTCAAGCAAGTCGTGATTATTAAAGCTATTACTGAAAATGAATCCGTTGTACAGAGCGTGAGCATTGCTGACGAGGGTGTGAAAGCTCTGCGCTAGAATGAGAAGCAGCGGCACTTGGAATGCTGTGTTGACCTGACGTTTAGCGGCCAGCGCGCGCGCATACACGCCTCGCAGCTCACACATCGCCGTTGGCAGTGGCCCCGACTCCGCCCCAACGTAATCGTTCCCCAGGCCTCTTATCCTTTTAATGTGTTCAAGTATTCTGAAATGCTCCTCAATATTTTTCAGCAAAGCAATGACCATCAATACCATGACAAAGTAAAATGCCACAAATGTAAATTGTATCAGTTCTGGTAGAATAAAACTCAAAAATTGCAACAAAATTTTCCAGGCTGAGACACTTTCTGTGTATGTGACGGCCAACTGGACGATCAGAACTATTAACAAAGACCCAAGAACTGCACAGTTAACTTGAACTCTCAGTCGTCCAAGAATTACATTGCTGCCGTTAGTGGTATTCGGCAAATCTGCCCAACATCCGACAAATTCGTTTAAAACTTTGATATACAAGCTCTGATATTTAAAAGCACAAATAAAAACGATGGTGCTCACCACTAACCGAGAGCCTAACTGAATATTGTAATTAGTCTGAATAAATTCATCTCCCGTGATGTTAATTCTTTCATCTGCGACACTCAATTCTATCATATGAAAGGCATAAAACACGCATATCATTACTGGTACTAGTAAAGTGGAAGCTAAATTTATGGTAGGTGATTGGAATGAGACCGCAAGATTATTCTTTCCATTGGGAAATTTGATGGAACGTGGAAACAATCCGAGCACCGAAACTAAAACGTACAAGGGTTTAAATATTTGTAATAAATGAAGCTCATTTTGATGGACAAACGGTGAAAAATATTTTCGTAAAAATGGTAACATGGTTGCAGAGTTCCACAAGTATTAATATACGACTGTTTTCTTTGAAGGTAAAGTGCGTTCCAAATAGTGTACATTTAGTTATGCACTAAACACTGTTATTATTTAAAGCGGTGTCAACGACTACTGTAGTATTATCGCGCCATTTACATAATAGTAGATTGTACACCAAGGGGATAAAGCACTGCATTATGTCACGGGCGCGATATTGAATCCGAGCGTATTGAGGGACTCCAGATTTAACTCCCGAGCGTAGCGAGGGGGTTTTTAGTTGATTCCCGAGCGAAGCGAGGGAATTAAGATGGAGTCCTGAGAGCAGTGAAGGATTTAAGCGCGTCCAAGGCAAAATCAGTTTTATCCCCGAGGAGTATACTCTACTTTTCTCACCTTTTGCGAGACAATAAAAACCAAGGCTACTATAGAAAAATACTCGAAATAGACCCAGAAGCACTGATTCTGACACTGACTTTGCGCCTTTCGCAGTTTTCCATTTGCTACTTAACTCCGAGCGAGTTAACTGCTAACCCAGGGTTAACAAGTGTCAAAATGTATGGAACTGTCATTCTTAACCCAGGGTTACCGATTTAATTTTTTTACCCTGAACTGTGCAAGTGGTCCTAAGGCGTCTAATTTAATGGAATCAGGAGTCAAATCACTTTCGTCACTCGATATTTTCCTAATGTTTTATCTTCTTTTGCAGTTTTGATACTTAAAATTGCAGCGTATTGAAACACTCGCGGCTTTTGTTTAAGTATTTGACTTTATTTTCGTTCGGCCGCGGAGCTGCAAATAAATGAGGTGCGGCGCGGCCCGCGGGCACCGCGGGGCTGGGCACGTTGAGCACCACCAGCACGTGCACGAGCTGCGCGCCGGCCTGCACGTGCACGGGCTGCACCTGCTGCGGCCTGCACGCGGGGCGATTTTGAAATTAGACTTTAAGTGCATACCAATAAGAACTACGAGAAGTGAGAATCACATTACTGCCCGGCGGGTTATAATGAAATCCAGTACAACATTACGCCCCGGCGAAAGCCAAGGGCTAAAATGATTTACTTTGAGAAAGGTTTGCATGATATATAATAAGGCATTGTCGAGCAGGTGATGTGAAAAGATATATTAGTCCATATTATATACCCACTCCGTTCGAAATTAAATGTCAAGAAAGTACAGTAGGAGAGTTTGGATGGGAACATAAGGTACAAAGACTATTTGAATTTAAGTGATAATTTAATTATTTTAACTATAAATAACTAAAACTAACTTTGCTTTACGATTTTCATCTGTAAATAGAAATTAAGTGTTTGTGAAAATGCAAATTATATTTAGATCTAGTGTAAAAAAGTTCAATAACCAAATCAATTAATTCTGTCAAATTGTACCAAAATTACTAAATACGTTGTTGCTGATGCGATTACCTAAAAAGAAAAGCTTTATTAATATTTTGTTTAACAGCTATTTGATGAAAAAGTATCCAATTTCCTTCAGCTATTTGTTAAACACTTAAATATTCAAAACTTACGTTAAAGATGAGTGACGATTCCAATGAAAAATATCCGAAAACAACAATCTCTGCTCCTTCAAATTTCATCAAAGTCGTAAAGTGTTGAATCTGTTGGAAAATCACATTATTTCATTAAAACTAAGTAGGTACTTAAATAAAAAAATCATAACAAGTCTGAGAGAAAAATACCAACTTCTAAATATAATGTTACGTCTTCGTCAATGTCGCTCGGGATGTTATGAAGCGTGCGTCCAATTTCAGCTGCCTGCAAGAAATAATATTTATTTAGTTTCGAACCCAAGAGATATTTAAACCGATTACTACATTGCTTTACCTGTTGTTTCAGTATATCACCCGAATGACTTAAAGCGTATATCTTGATTATTTGCATAATTATCCAAATAAAGCAACCTATCACGTAAAATGCAGTTAATTCTTCATGGAAAGCAATTCCATGGTAAAGAGCATGAGCTTCGCAGATTAGAGCGTGAAAGCTCTGCGCTAAAATAAGCAAAAGCGGCGCTTGGAACGCTGTGTTGACCTGACGTTTAGCGGCCAGCGCGCGCGCATACACGCTCCGCAGCTGCCGCAGCGACGCTGACAATAGTTCCGGCTCCACTCCGAAATTTGTTGAGACCCATAAACTTTTTTCGTGATACAGAATTTTTATATGCTCCTCAATATTTTTCAATAAGGCCATTATCATCATAATCATGATAAAGTAAAATGCTATCAAAGTATATTGTATTAGCTCTGGTACAATACAATTCATCAACCCTAATATATTTTCCCAGATTGTGTTGGTTACAAAATAAACTAAGATGCCTTCCAGGATCGGAAAAAACAAAACAGGCCCGAGAACCACACAGTACATTTTAGTTTGTTGTTGTTTTAGAATTGTGTTTCCAACACTTTTCGGTAACTTTGTCCAACAGTCGGCCATTTCATTTAATACTTTGATGTACAAGTCCCTGTTTTTAAATGTCCAAACGTAAATAGTGATACAAACTAGTACTTCTAAAAGAATTTCGCTGATGAAAATAGTTTTAGTCATCTGGCTTTCTGCAAATGCGAGGTCCTCGCTGGTGTCATCTGGTTCTAGCATATAGAGAACGAAAAATATACAAATCACAGTAGGCACTAGGAAATTGAGTGCTAAAGTTATAGTAGCAGATTTGAATACGACAGCTAAATATTTCTGATCATACAAAAAATCGACGGAATAGGGAAACAACCCGAAAATCAAAACTATATAGTAAAGAGGTTTGAAAAAATCGAGCAATTTGAGGTCTTCATTAGGTACGAGGGCTGAAAAGTATTTTCGTAGAACTGCGAACATTGCGATGGCTGGCGCTGTATAAAAGACACGGTCTAATAATACAACTAGATTTGTTAAAATTTGACACTAGAATGCGTATTTACCTAAGTGTGAATGATGATCGTATTGTAGCATTAGCTATATATATGTAGTACATTAATTAGGGGCACGATACCATCAGTTCTGTTGACAAGTGAATAATATATTTGTTACAGTCATTTGACTACCATTTGGTAGAAAAAAGAAATTTTCACCAAATTCCTCAAGGAGATGATCAATTCATTGCAGATAATATGTTAAAATCATAACATAAAAGTTAAATGCGTTCTGAAATCGACAGAATTGTCATTTAATTACAGAATTAATTAAGTATCGTACATCGCGTGCAACATGTATGGTAGTTAATGAAATTTAGATTGCTCAGGATTTTTTTCGTTACATTGCAGTAGTGAAAATATGCATAAATACATCAAAAAAAATTTTTATTATATTCTTTATTTATCAGATAAGTTTAAATAGTAAACGGAACGGAACAGAGACACTAAATGCCGTAAATACAATAAGTAAGTGTACAGTTATACTTATATCTTTGTTTGTTTGACAACATTTCAGCAATAGAAACTGACTAACATAGAGTTTCGGTAGGTAAAAAAAAACATTTCTTAATTTCTATACTGTATCCTTGAGGTTCTTTTTTTCAAGTTCAAATGGATTATCTTTGAGCTTAGCCTTATGTATAAACTTATTTAAAAAAATTGTCAAAATCGGCCTACCCACTTTGTACATAAAAAGTTTATGAATTTGTAACTGTTTGATGTATTTTACTTAGTTTGGGACTAGGTCGATTTGTGTAAGATTGTCCCCTAATATTTATTATTATTATTTATTATTATTTGTTTTACCTGTTTACCAGAGTCAGACGTGGACAACCGAGATAACTAGTTTCATTAGATCATTAGACAATAATAATTAAACATTTCAAATGGTCCACTAGTGATGTTACACTTGCTATCTAGTCATGTCCCGGTTTACTTATCACAATTGTACCTAAATGTAACGGATAGGAGGACATTCATTACATATTTTTTGAAACAACTTTTTAATGATAACATTTTTGTGATAGATAAACCACGCCGATGATATGTTTTTAATAATGTGTTTCAACTAAAAATATGTTACATTCCTTGTCATTATCAAACCTTTTTCAGTAGTGCTGGAAGTCTCTTGGGGAGCAGCAGCAGCATGTTTTCGCGCGTAAGAAAACATTGGTCTCGTTGGCGATCAGACGATGCCGTTGAAACGAGCTTGATTGAAATAATCAAACCTCTCTACATTTTACTTTTGTTGTTGGGATTATTTCCTTGTTCAATTACGTTCCCCAAAGCAAAATATTCAAAGATAGAACAAGAATCTATAGTTATAAATACTACATGCACATTAATAATGATATCAAGTTTAAGCATAATTTTGGCTATAAACATTAATGCGACTGCATCTTTTTCTATGTCAGATATAAATTACCTGATTGAAACCGCTCTGCTTGTAGCTATTACTACTGTGAGTTACTTTAGCATTTACTTTTATAGATATCTTTACATAAAAAATTTAAATGCAGTAGCGTTGACTTGGACTGAATTAGCCAATAGTGATGCAAAACATTTACTCAAGCAATTTCGGTTTGTGATCTGGGGCTTTATACTCGGATGGTTGTTTCTACTCATTGGGGGATACACAATTTTGTCTTGTATAAAGAAATTAGGGGTGTGGTTGACAGTGTCAGTTCTACTACCAGAGATGGTGCCAAGTGGTATGGTAGCATTTTATAATGTCATGGGGCTGATGGTAGCTAGTTTGTTGAAAAACATCGAGCATCAATGCGAAATGCTTGCTGATAATGATAAGCTTAGCAACATTGGCTTCGTTAGAGTAAAACCTAAACAATTTCGGAACTCAGTAAGCCAATTGGAACTGGCCTACAAGAAGACGTTGGAGATAAAACGAGAGGTGAATACAGCCTTTCAGGCAGTTTTAATGATCATCACACTACAGGCATTTCACGCTATCCTTACCGAATCTCATGTGCTATATCGTGGACTTATAAAAACAGGCACATTTAAAGTAATCGACATAATTCACTCGTTGCACTGGATCATATACCAAACGTTGAAAATGTACGCTATATCATTTCCGGGGACGATGATAGAAAACGAGGTATGTAGAAAAATATTTTTTTAATAAGGTTTTTAATCTTTTTAACAATCGTGAAGTAAATGCAGATTTTCTTTTTCAGGAGAAAAAAATTGGACAAACTTTACTCTGTATACCTACTGAAAGCGTGCAAATGATTGCTGAAGTACGTAGCTTTTGTGTAAGATAAAAAATAACATGACACGTAGGCTAGGTAATGTAAATAAACGGTTTGTTGCAGGTACAGCATTTCTCCTCTCTAATGTCATATCAAGAAACCCAAATGACAGCTTACGGATATTTTGCCCTAGACGCTACTTTAGTGTTTAACGTAAGTATAAATAAACAAAAAAACCGGCCAAGTGCGAGTCGGACTTGCGCACCGAGGGTTCCGTACAAATTTATATGTATCTAGATCATCCAGTCTTAGCAGACCCCTGCTCTGTGCGCAGTGTGGGATCATTGTAGACTGGTTACTGATATATACAGACAGACAAAAAAATTTATGCTTTTCACAATTTTTCCTTCATCTGTGCTATAAGACCTTGCTTCGTACCAAATACGGGGGGGGTGTCCATGGGCGACGGTGATCGCTTTCCATCAGGTGACCCGTCTGCTCGTTTGCCACCTCTTATATATAAAAAAAAAAAAAAAATTCAGGATTCTGAGCTCACGGGAAGTACCCTGTAGGTTTTGATTCCCTTGCGAGTGTCGAAAATTTGCGGCATAAATAGATTGGTTACTGATATACCTAGACAGTCACACAAAAAAAAATGCTTTTCGCAATTTTTCCTTTATCTGTGCTGTAAGACCTTGCTTCGTACCAAATTTCAAGATTCTGAGTTCGCGGGAAGTACCCTGTAGGTTTTGATTCCCTTGCGAGTGTCGAAAATATGCGGCATAAAGATTGGTTACTGATATAGACAGACAGACAAAAAAAAATATGCTTTTCGCAATTTTTCCTTTATGCTTGTAACCCTGTGAGTTTTGATTTCCTTGCGAGTGTCGAAACTTTGCGGCATAAATGGTTGTATTTTTTGATTGCGTTGGCTTAGAAGTTTGATTTTTTTTACAGCTTCAAGGGACAGTAGACTTGAGTATTTGATATAAATTTCAGCTTGATACCTCCTCGCGTTCCTGAGAAAAAGGGTCTTGACAGACGGACGGACGGACAACAAAGTGATCCTATAAGGGTTCCGTTTTTTTCCTTTTGAGGTACGGAACCCTAAAAACGACCACTTGTGAGTCGGACTCGCACACTGAGGGTTCCGTAAAAAATGTTAAATCAGACAAAATACACCGTGAAATTTTAGTGGTTGTTTTCCCGAAACGAGGTGAATTAGTACGCTTCGTTGGTACCTAACCTATCGTACGATCGTACGCTACTTGTACCAACGAAGCGTTACTATTGGTTTCCGGTCATTTTCGACTTTCATTTTTCACAATTGGATTTTTGACTCTAGTCAAAATAGTAATTATAAATCCATTGTACAATCGAAACTAAATCACCTCGTTTCGGGAAAACAACCACTAAAATATACGGTGTATAAGTTAAAAGATCACAGCACTTCTACATAAGTATGTAAAACAAAGTTATTTTTACCGATCAGGAGATTCTAGAAGGCCTTAGTTTGGCCATTATGATATTTTTATCTTGACGGAATATAAGTATATTAACTGAAACAATTAAGTAATTAAGTAATTGTTTCAGTTCATTAATATGCTCGGCAAAGTAACGGCTGATTCAATAAATAGGGTATAAAGTTAACGTGGTTTTATTCCGGCCTGCGCCGAGTTTATTTGAAAATGCACGGCAAGCCGAACGAAAAGAAATTCAAATACTTAAAACAAAAGCCGCGAGTGTTTCAATACCCTGCAATTTTTAGTATCAAGACTGCAAAAGAAGATACAGTGATTTGGCTCCGGAACCCATTAAATTAGACGCCTTAGGCATTGTTAATAATCTACTCTCAGAGAAGTCGAAGGAAAAAAAAATACTTAAAAGCTTACGCCGATTACAACAATTGGAAAACTGTGAAAGGCTTAAAGTCTGTGTCAGAATCAGTATCTATTTCGAGTATTTTTCTAGTAGCCTTGGTTTTTATTGTCTCGCAAAAGGTGAGAAAAGTAGAGTACACTCCTCGGAGATAAAACTGATTTTGCCTGCGCTTAAATCCTTCCCTGCTCTCAAGACTCGATCATAATTCCCTCGCTTGGCTCGGGAATCAACTCGTGACTTTTTCATGAAAATAAATTTGCATATTTTAACTGTCTAGACTTAAAAGCTTTGACAGTTGCAAGAGACAATAACTTGTAGAACTTCATTTTTATTTCAACTTGATATCTTTACCCGTTTCTGAGAAAATAGACTTGACAGACTGACACACAAACGTACATACTGACGGACAACGAACTGATCCTTTAATAATTCTGATCTTTCCTTTTGGGGTGTGGAACCCTAATAACTACCTATAACGTCATAAAAAATCACTTGGTTTTCCACAAGTACCTACCTTCGAGTATGAATTACATATGTGAATTACTACATACATACATACTTTATTTATTGGTTTCAGACTTTCGTGGCTATAGCCACATATTTAGTTATTTTGGTGCAATTTGACAATTAAAAAAGGCGTGTGGAGACTAGTATGTAAGTATTTACCGAAACTACTTAAGAATACTTAAACATAGTTTTTGTGGTTATTAGTCTTTAATAAGTAACATAAGAAATTAATATACGACGCCACGGGGGCCTTTTTTAGACTTACCCCTGTTTCACCATCCATTGACCAAATTTATTTGACGGATAAATGTGATGCCGTCTCTGTTTGTTTTGTTCGAATAGACGGAGACGGCATCACATTTATCCGTCAGATAAAATTAATCAATGGGTGGTGAAACAGCCCCTTAATCTAGTAGTTTTTAAGTTATAGATTTTAGTTTATAGTTTACGAGTAATTTTATTAATTGTTACTTTTTCTTAATATTTGTATTCTTAGTTCAATAAATGTTTATAAGTCACCTTATCTTATCTAATAGAATTTAATTAAGTAATTTATGTAAAAATACGTGTAAAAAGAGTAACTAACAATAAAAATCAATAACTGGTATTTTTAGTTTATTTTCTGCTGATCCTTATCGTCATATTCTATGTTTTTACTAATTCGTGTTAAAAACAAATGAGATAAAAATTAACAAAGACATTCAAACACATTCTTAAATTAAATTCTTTGCTCGATATGGCTCAGCTCATCGATGAAAATAGTGCAAGATTCCTCTTAAATTAAAAATTCGTTTAGCTCAGCACCAACTTAGGATTTGCTATCGAATTGGGCAAAAATAACTAAGTACATGGAAGCGGATGCAATTATCTGAAATAAAGAGAACATTAATTTTAATTAATTTTAATTAATTATTTATGTTCAGTAGCCACACCAAGATACTATTTAAGTAAAGTAAAAAGGAAAAGTGTGAAATGAGTTGTTTGGTTAGATAAATATGCAAGTTAAATAAGTGTAGGTGTTAATTAAGTATAGAGGTTTCAACCAGTTTCGAATGATATTTTTATTGTATAGGTACCATGACTAACCATGACATTAAACTTACGTTGAACATTAGTTTAGCGTCCAGCACAAAGTAGCCATAAACAGTCAACTCTGTAGTTTGGTTCGACATCACTGTTGAGAAGTGTTGTACCTGGCATAAAAAAGATAATTGAAAAAAAAATATATATACACACCAATTGACCTAACCCCAAAGTAAGCTAAGCATAGCTTGTGTTATGGGTACAAGGCAACGGATAAACAAACTTATATAGATAGATACATACTTAAATACATACCTAAACAACAAATAAATACATACAAGACCCGAGAACAAATATTGGTATTACTCATACAATTACTCATACAAAAAAAAAAAATAAAAAATATAATTAATTATAATTTACCAGTGCCTTATGAAAAATACTTAATGCGAGATACTTACTTCCAGGAATAGTCTTGTATCTTGTTGTGCGACTGGAATGTTGTATAAACTACGATTGATCTTCTCTTCCTGTAAAATTCAAGTTTACTTGTAACCCTTTACATATGTTGGTCCATGATATTTCAGAATTGTGAAAACATAATCTCTTTTACACAAGACATACCCACCTCTTCTTTTAATAAAATTCCCGAGTACGTTATTGCATAAATTTTCATAAGTTGATACATGATCCAAATCGAGCAGTTGCAGATATCGTGTGTTCCAAAATTTTCATTTACGGTAAGCCCGTCATAGATAATGTGGGCTTCGCTCACCAGCGAATGGAAGCACTGGAAAGTTGTTACTAGAAGACATGCCTCTAAAGCCCGATTAATCTCCCGCTTTATCTCTACCACCTTAATATACGCGACCTCCAACTGCTGCAAGCTAAACGGCATCATCTCCAATTTCAGACAACTCGAAAACACCGTTTTCGCCTTAGCTATATCTCGAATATTCTTATTAATGTTCTTCAAAATAGAAGATAAAACGAAAAGTAGCACACTGTAAAAGCTTATCACAGCAAATTGAATTGTTTGTGGTAAAATAAAGGTCAAAGTTACCAATATCATTTTCCATACACTATCATTTCTAGTGAAATTCACTACCAATGGCATGACTAAAAATAAACCGAGGAAAAACATTACTAATCTAACATAACCTTGTAAATCTCTAAATATGGTATTTCTTGTTAGATCCGGAAAGTTGTTACAAGAAGAAGCAATGGCACTTAACAATTTTGCGTATGTTAGTCTATGTCTAAAAGCACAGACATAAGCCACTGTACAAAACACCAGGAAATTTGTAAGCTCCATTATGTAGTTCAATTTAGTCAGTATGACTTCAGTCATGGTATTGCTCTCAGTAGCGGCGAACACATTTCGTACGTGAAGAGCGTAAAATGCATAAATAAGTATCAAAACACAAACGCCACATAAGGAATTTAAGTAAATCGACTTCTTAGAAATTATTACGCCTCCGTTTCCTGTACTCTTCAGCGAATAAGAAAATAGCCCGAATAAAGACATAACCAGGTAAACAGGTCTAATTACTCTCATCAGACTTAGTTTTTTATCCACATGTCTGTTCTTACTGAAAGCCATTTTTCCTTTATGGTTTATTTTACGAACTGTCTCAGTAAACTGTGCACTTTAGATATTGTTTTGTTTTAAGATTTAATTTCTGATATCGCTTAAAAGCATGACCTGCGGTGTGCATGGGTACATTAGATAATTGTTAAAAATTACTTTGTATGTCGAGTTGGTCAATAATAGTCTGTAATCCGTTGCAGTAGGTACGGGACTTTCCATATTCTTATGAAACACTTTATGGTTTTATGGGGCGCATCAACAAGCGATAATATCAGTCACTATATTATTCATTGAAAGTCCGTGTCCGCGTCACGAATACCTACACGGTGCATGTTTAATAAAAGTTTCTGCCTGCGATTTTTCCAGCGTAGAATTCCTAATTATCACCACTTTCCTCGAACTATCACTTTTTAGGGTTCCGTACCCAAAGGGTAAAAACGGGACCCTATTACTGAGACTTTGCTGTCCGTCCGTCCGTCTGTCCGTTTGTCCGTCTATCCGTCTGCTACCAGGCTGTATCTCATGAACCGTGATAGCTAGACAGTTTAAATTTTCACAGATGATGTATTTCGGTTGCCCTTATAAAAAAATACCAATAAACAAAATAAAATAAATATTTAAGGGGGCTCCCATACAACCAACGTGATTTTTGGCCGTTTTTATAGATAATGGTACGGAACCCTTCATGCGTGAGTCCGACTCGCACTTGGCCGGTTTTTTCATGTTAACGATGTAGATTTAACAGTGGAACACTGACAGGTAATCAAAGCAAAACCAATTATGACCCAGTTTCAGGAGCATCTACAAGTACACAAAACTGATGTCGTTTCAGATACCTACGGATGATAGAGCTAAAAAGAAAACATTCTCATATGGGTGAGCTTTAAGCGGAGTCCAGAGTGGCGTTAGACTAGCGAGAGTGTCTGAAGGTAGCTCGAGGAACACCATCTAGTCTAGTGTTTCTGACGATCTCTTCAAAATTTATACACTTGCTACTGTAGCACCACCTATTTAACGCTTATCGAGGGCACTTTTGTATACACTGAGATAATAATAATAAATGCCTTTCAAATGACCGGGTCCCCATGGGCCCGTGATCGGAAATCCGTACCAACATAATAATAATAAAGTTTTAGATACTTGCTCTATAGTACGCAGATTTCTAAATCCAACTTCTCTTCCACTACACAGCAATCAAGAAGACAATCACACAAACACAATAATTCGACATTAACACAGTAACACAGACACTACGCAAATAACAACCTACACACACAATGGTCACATGATACTTGGCTTGTGCCCGTATCATGAACCAAAAAAAACCGACTTTACGTCGAGATTAAAACTACATAAGAATAATAATAATAATAATAATATAGGCGTAGGGATGTGACGACCCCATCGCCCGCTGGTGTTGTGGTGTCTGTCACCAGCGCAGTCAGTCAAAAGGCGTAGGGATATGACGACCTCATCGCCCGCTGGTGTTGTCGTGTCACCAGTGCAGTCAGTCATCGCAGGGCGGCTTGTGGCGAGCTGTTGGTGCGTAGCGACACCACGAACCCGAGACCTCCAGGGGTACACATACACACATGCGCTTATACACACACTCACACACAGTTACACACCCACCCCGCCTCTAGTTTGCCTTTGTTGGTCGCCTAGAGTGGAGCGCAAGAGCTAATGCTCGAAGGATGGATGTGTTTCCGTAAGTGGCGAGTTGGCATTTTGAAGTTTAAAGTCCAGGAACACCTCTCCATCCTTAGCCGTTCACACCAATGTTGCCGCCTCGTTGCCCCGAGTGGGCAATAGTTTGAGGGGCCCATTTAGTGAATGGCGAGTCACCGCCTACCAAAAGTTCAGTTTATGAGATATTGAAATGGTAGGTGTCCGTTATCTCACTCCATAGCCCGGTAATCCTGTCCACAACATCCCAACCCCATAGCCAATTCCATGTCGCTTCCTACCTGGCAATAGTTTGGCAACTGTGGGGGACTGTCCGCTAGCACATCCTCATGGTGTATTAGGGGATAGACCCCCATAGTTGCGCCCATCTCATTTATATTATATGGTACCAAAGGCCTCTTCATGTTGGCTTCGGCCCCATGTATGCCTTTCAAATGACCGGGTCCCCATGGGCCCGTGATCGGAAATCCGTACCAACATAATAATAATAATAGAGATTTTCCTCATTTAACCTCTACCCTCCATAGTTTTACGTCGTTCCAGCTGTTATGTGTTGAAGTTGTGTGAGACCATGAAGAAAGAAAAGGTAGATTACCTGAAAAAATAGTATTGTCTGTAGAGCATTATTTTACTCTTTGGTCGGAACAAAGAAGAGCTATCATGCATCTATCAAACCAAATGTCAACAAAATTCTTGTAAGGAAAAATATTTAAATAATGAAAAATTTTAAAACATAAGAAAAAATCAAAATGTTTCGCAGAAGTTTAATGGGTTTAACTCGATTGGGTTCCCGACACGGCTATGACTTGGCGAGGAAGAATGTTTCCAAGATATGCAGGAAACCTGGTTCCCACTGCTATTGCACAACCTCGTGCGGGATGAAGGTTACGATTTGTGGAGCTGGTGGAAACACGGGTATCTCTAGAAGAACTTTTCAACTTTTGTATACTAAATTTTTGTCCAAGAGTTAATTGTTATTTAAGAATACGACGACGACTGGACGATGTGAACCCAAACTTCAAGTCGTTATTAGATTAGCTGTTTTTCGCAATTACAACTACAACAAAGGGAACTGTGCAATTACAACTATCCTATGTCCTTTCCCGGGACTCAAACCATCTCTATATCAAATTTCATCTAAATCGGTTTTCAGTGGTTTCAGCATGAAGAGGTAACAGACAGACAGACATACAGGCACACCTTCACATTTATAATATTAGTATGGATAAAGAAATAAACCGTCCATTCCTTCGATCATTGTTTTCTGTGATTTTCAGGGCAGCCTCTAGCTCTTCTCTTAAAACAATGCCCACTGTTGGACGAAATCGCTCTGTACGATCAGTGTCCCACCTGCGGCTTCGGCATGGAGCTTAGCCACGTCGACACCAAGTGCAAAGTGTCCTCGTACTCCGGCCGACACATGCTGTGCGATGCGCTCAAGGTATGTACGGGCATTTTCAGAAAAAAGTGTACCCTGTACTTTTTTTAAAAACCTAACAAATTTTGGGTTCAGAATCACAAGCGCTATCGATTTAAGCAATAAAAAAAGTGTCCCTCTTTTAACTGTCAGGTTTGTGACGCAGTTAACCATACATGTTGTATGGAGCGTCACAAAACTGACTAATAAATTTTGTATGGAAAAATTAGGGATAATTAAGGAAAACGGGTAGGTACATTTTTTTCTGAAAACTCCCTTACTCATAAACGACGCATTTACCTAGTACAAACTTAACAGTTTTTTATTTCTCATTGTTACATTTGTAACATTTTACATTGGTATCTGCGACTACACGTGGCGCAGTTACAATAATCTGTGCGCCACATTTTGAAAGTTCAGAAAGCCATCCTCCTCCGCTTCCACATAAATCAACATATGTCACACAGACCCAAACTCAAACTGCAAACCACATCAGTAGTGTTCTGATGAATGCACTTCAGTCTACTGTGTACCTATATACTAAAATAAAATCACAGATAGGAAAAGATATATATAGGTAAAGATTTGCTACCCTTGGCGTGGAGTGAACGTTTTTGTTAGGCAACCCAAAGAGTGAGGGATGTGTGAATTAGGTATTACTTCGGATGGAACATCTGATGTCACGTAAAAAAATATGCAAAGAATGGGAATCGAGTTGGTATGGTCGACTACAAAGATATACGCCCAAAATTACAAAATTCTAAGTCAATAACTGGAGTACCCTATGAATCCAATACAATGTAACTCACATATACAGTGTACTGAAGATTGTATTGGATTCACAGGGTAAGGTCAGGGGCTTGGTAGGTGAGCACTTCGTACTAGACAAGACTGTATGAGGTTGACCTTTACTCAAAATAGACTCATGGATTTTCTTGTGCATGATACTTTAGCGAGTTTTTTTCTGTGTCTTAAAGGGTTCTAAGGTCGTAGTGATCGTGGTCCGCAATGCCAAAGACACGTTCGAAAACAACGCGCCCGCCATCACAGAGATAGCGCTGCAAATCTGCAACGTGAGCCCTTCGGTAAGTTACTGGTAGTTTTTAACAATTGTGTTGGAAAGGTTATCAAGGACATTGTTCATTTGTAATTCAATGTGACACTGAATCTAGATATTTCTTTATTAATTCGTATAAGCTTAGTAGGCACCGCGTTTACTTGCAGGTCTGAAACCGCAAAAAATTAACACATATCTTTCTCTACAAGTGCACGCATTAGCGACGTTTTTCAGTGACCTATTTCAAAAAATAATGCAACTTGTTACATTTTAATCGCGGTTTGTAAGCGCGTGATTCTTTGTGTCCCGTAGTAATATAATATATTCGCGTTACCTACGCGGTGGTTAATCGCATTCGGATTTTTATTTACTTTCGACTGGGCGAGCGTAGAGGATCAAAAGCTACAACACACGCTAGGTACTCGCTAGAAATCCATAGTGGTACTGAAATAAAATTAAGCAAAATACAAATCAAAGTATACGTGGTTTCGCGTTCTGAGATATGATCTTGTGCAAACTACGTTCCTCTTTGGATTGCGCATAAGATTATTTGAGCTTGATTCTGTCTGTTATAAATTAGCAACCAAATCTTTTGATGTTAAGTGGTCACCATCGCCCTTAGCTCAGGCCGCTTTCATAATGCGCTAGCAGGACAACATGCACGCCACCGCCAGTGTGCGATGTAGCTACTAGCTAGTAGCTGCATATTGCTCTCTCGTGCAACCCTTTCCTATTTTTGTTGGTGGGTATTAATGATATGAGAGCACTGGGCATGACAAGTAGCATGAAGTATGGCTTCAAGCTTGACGTAGCGTCCTCTCTTCGCCATTTCTTATGCGACACGCACTATCCCTGGTAGAACACAAAACAGTGTGTTAATTTTTATTAATTTGTTTGTTTTTATTTGAACAGGCCTTCACTATAGTAGCAACAGAGCCAGTGGAGAGCATGGTACCCATAGTGGCGGAGATACAGCGGCTGCGCGGAGTATACAATCCGCGCAAGTTGCTCGGCTGCGTGGAGCTAAACTGCGTGCGCGCAAACACGGTGACATTATTATGAATTCCTTTTTTTTGCTTAGGAATATTATGTACTTATAATATTACACTTTGATCATAGTCAAGGCTTATTTCCACGATGTTAGAAATATTGTGTAAGATACGACTGATACGTGTACTTTACTCGGTGGAGCGATGATCTTCGCAACGCGGCTGGCAAGAGCTGGATGAGAGTGGCCGAGGATCGTGCTCAGTGGCGTGCCATGGGGGAGGCCTATGTCCAGCAGTGGACGAGTATAGGATGATGATGATGATGACACAGTGGTCACGGGGCCGTGGGTTTGTTGGTGATGGATCAATAACGGTAATGCCACACGACTCGCTCGCGCATCATGTAAATCAGTATTCAATCTATTAATTAGAAAGCAACCATTTGTTTTTAATTAGTCTAGTAGGTGTCCCATTGCTAGGAATTAGTGTCCCCTTTTTCTGTCTACCCATTTCTATTCTCTGAAAAGTCTTTCCATTTTGGGTAGAAATGTTTGAAATCGCTAAAATAAAAAAAGTACTATTTTTGAACTTCAAATAAATAACGTCACACTTACCAATGTCATAATGTCTGGTGATTTGTGATACCTACTCAAATAAAATAATTAAGATTTTCATAGTATGACCAAAAGTTGGGGGTCCATTTTCAAAATTGGCGTGATCTAATTTAAATAAATAAATAAATATTAGGGGACAATCTTACACAAATCGACCTAGTCCCAAACTAAGCAAAGCTTGTACTATGGGTACTAGACGACGATAATAGTATTTTTCTCAAACATGCTATGAAATATTGACGTTATGTTCCTTATAATACGCCACGAAGTGTCACGTTGAAGGTGCGGGCTAGACGAGAGGTCAATAATGGAATTTCATACAACATTGCTGGCCTTGGCCAGCAAAGTGATCGTCTATTGTTTCATACTATGACGTTTATAGGTCTATGGCATCATAGCATTTAGCCATTAAAAAAAAACTATAAGCAATATTTTGCGTTTTGGTTCATTAAGACATTCTGCCACTACGTTTATTTAAGGTAAGATGATGATGATGTTGGTGATGATGATGGTGATGGTGGTGATGATGGTGATGATGGGTGATGATGGTGATGATGATGGTGATAACGAGATGATGATGATGGTGATGATGAGATGATGATGTTGATTATGATGATGATGATGATGATGATGATGGTGATGATGAGATGATGGTGATGATGGGTGATGGTGATGATGATGATGATGGTGATGATGGTGGTGATGATGATGATGGTGATGATAAGATGATGATGGTGGTGATGGGTGATGGTGATGATGCTGATGATGGTGATGATGATGGTGATGATGATGGTGATGATAAGATGATGATGGTAGTGATGGTGATGGTGATGATGATGGTGACGACGACGACGACGATGACGATGATGATGATGATGATGATGCATGTTTGAGAAAAACTCTATACAAGCCTTGGCCACGAACAGGGATTGCCGGCCTCGTATCTCTAGATGGCCTCGTTAACACTCGGCCATCTATAACTACTCGGCCGGCAATCCCCTATTTCGCGGCCGCTGCAGTAATGTACTATTATGCAACGGTTGTATAAGTGAGGTCTTAAAAGGCGAGTGACGTGAGTTGCGATACGAGCGAATGCGAGTATCGCAATGGAAGACGGCACGAGCCGTTATACTAGGGGTGTTCAATAAAAAGTGAGAATGAGTATGTTATAAACAACTTTTACTAAATGTAATTTTATTTTTCGACATAGTCACCTTTTAGCATAATACACTTATTATATCTTTTTTCTAAACTTAAAATTTCATTTTTAAAAAAGGTCTCATCTTGAGTACTTATAAAATCTTGTACTGCAGCGACTACCGCGTCGTCGTCTTCAAATTTCTGGCCTCTCGGGTATTGTTTCAATCTCGGAAATAGGTAGAAATCACTGGGAACGAGATCTGGTGAATACAGAGGATGCTTAAGGATATTGAACCCAGCATCACGAATTGCAGCCATTGCAACGATGGACTTGTGTGCCGGGGCATTGTCCTGGTGGAACAGCACAACTTTCGAGAGTTTACCTCGCCGTTTTTCGCGGATCTCATTGCGCAATGTTGCTATTTGTTTGGCGTATAAAGTGCCCGTAATAGTGGCTCCATGTTTGAGATACTCAATCATTAATACCCCTTTACTATCCCAAAAAACAGAGCCCATGACCTTACCGGCAGATGGGCCCACCTTGAATTTCTCCGGAGTTGGAGATGATGGCCTTTTCCATGTCATAGACTGCAGTTTCGTTTCAGGGTCGTAATGATGGAGCCATGTTTCGTCCATTGTTATAAATCGCTCCAAAAAAAGTTCCCGATCTTGCTGTATCAGGTCCAAAGCTTCTTGACAAATCTCGACTCTAGTTTGTTTTTGCGTGTTAGTAAGCATTCTTGGTACCCAACGCGCAGATACCTTTTTCATACCCAAGCGTTCATGTAAAATATTATGCACGCTCCCCGTTGAAATCTTTACATTTTCAGCAATAAAACGAACCGTGACACGACGATCCGCCAAAACTGAGTTTTCAACTTTTTTCACAATTTCTTCAGTTATTGCAGTAGTAGGGCGTCCGGAGCGGGGGTCGTCCATGGTCGATGTTCTTCCATGTCTAAATTCGGCGCACCAACGTGCGACTGTCGAATACGGAGGAGCATTAGACCCTAAAGTGTCCCGCAAATCCAAATTGACTTGGTCCGTAGAAAAATTTTTCAAACACAAGTATTTGATAACGGCGCGCAGTTCAATTTTCTCCATTTTCGCTAACGTACTCAATAGCATTGCAAAGAAATTACCGTATATTTTTTTAAACAAACGACAGTTAGTTTTTTTTTTCATAGCAATCAGCTAGATAGATTAGCTTTACCGGCCAGTATTTAATTTCCTAATATTGAAAGAGGGTACAATAGGGTAAAATAGGGTACAGTCGGGTACAGTAGGGTACAGTCGGGTGAAATAGGGTACAGTAGGGTACAGTAGGGTAAAATAGGGTATAGTAGGGTATAGTCGGGTACAGTAGGGTAAAATAGGGTACAGTCGGGTACAGTAGGGTAAAATAGGGTACAGTAGGGTACAGTCGGGTACAGTAGAGTGAAATGGGGTACAGTCGGGTACAGTAGGGTACAGTCGGGTACAGTCGGGTACAGTAGGGTAAAATAGGGTACAGTAGGGTACAGTTGGGTACAGTAGGGTAAAATAGGGTACAGTCGGGTACAGTAGGGTAAAATAGGGTATAGTAGGGTACAGTTGGTACAGTAGGGTAAAATAGGGTACAGTAGGGTACAGTCGGGTACAGTAGGGTAAAATAGGGTACAGTAGGGTGCAGTAGGGAAAAATGGGGTACAGTCGGGTACAGTAGGGTACAGTCGGGTGAAATAGGGTACAGTATGGTACAGTCGGGTACAGTAGGGTACAGTCGGGTACAGTTGGGTAAAATAGGGTACAGTAGGGTACAGTCGGGTACAGTAGGGTAAAATAGGGTACAGTTGGGTACAGTAGGGTAAAATAGGGTATTTTACCCTACTGTACCCGACTGTACCCTTCTGTACCCTATTTTACCCTACTGTACCCGACTGTACTCTACTGTACCCTATTTTACTCTACTGTACCCGACTGTACCCTATTTTACCCTACTGTACCCGACTGTACCCTACTGTACCCTATTTTACCCTACTGTACCCGACTGTACCCGACTGTACTCTACTGTACCCTATTTTACTCTACTGTACCCGACTGTACCCTATTTTACCCTACTGTACCCGACTGTACCCTACTGTACCCTATTTTACCCTACTGTACCCGACTGTACCCGACTGTACCCGACTGTACCCTACTGTACCCTACTGTACCCTATTTTACCCTACTGTACCCGACTGTACCCGACTGTACCCTACTGTACCCTATTTTTTACCCTACTGTACCCTACTGTACTCTACTGTACCCTATTTTACCCTAATGTACCCTATTTTACCCTACTATACCCGACTGTACCCGACTGTACCCTACTGTACCCTATTTTACCCTACTGTACCCGACTGTACTCTACTGTACCCTATTTTACCCTACTGTACCCGACTGTACTCTACTGTACCCTATTTTACCCTACTGTACCCGACTGTACCCTACTCTACTCAACTCAGCAGGTCTAAACTGGGCTTTAGTGTTGAGTGTGCTCTACATTTAATATTTTTCCTACTCCTGTTCTTTTATCTGGTTTTTACATGGTCGCGAACAAATATATAAGAACATAGATAATATGGCTTCAGAAAGTCTATACTAAATCTATTCGCCATAACAGCACTTGTGTCGTAATGTCGTTATTACGATACACCTAGCTTCCACATAATATTAAATGTAGGGTACACTCAACACTAAAGCCCAGTTTAGACCTGCTGAGTTGAGTAAAGTAGGGTACAGTCGGGTACAGTAGGGTAAAATAGGGTACAGTAGGGTACAGTCGGGTACAGTCGGGTACAGTCGGGTACCGTAAAAACTTACAACTTTGCCTTTTCATTATAGCTTTGCCCACCGCGTCACATTTCAGTAAAAGCGAAATATACCAAAAATAGTTACAAATACACTTTCATTCTAATCTGTGGCTTATAGTTAAACATATTGCAGGCAACACTGGCCTATTGGTTGACGCGTATCTATCTTCTGTCACGCGTGAGCTGGCTTGGAGTGCGGACGTGTTTTTTGGCGGGCCAATTAGTACGAAAAAACTTCGAGTGTATTTTAAGCCAGGAAAGTCCCACAAGTATTTAATTTTAACAGTAACTAATATTCAGTTTAAAAACGATGTAGACAAAATCTCAACACCTTATCTCTATTAATTTTGTAATTATGGTAGTGGGCAATGTCATGAACGTTTTTCGTATTACTTTTTTTCAACTTTGCCCAGCAAAATTTTACCCTTAGGGTTGTCACTAGTATGTTATATAAAATCATCATCATCATCATCCCAGCCTATATACGGCCCACTGCAGGGCACAGGCCTCCTCTCAGAATGAGAGGGGTTGGGCCGTGGTTCCCACGCGGGCCCAGTGCGAATTGGGAACTTCACACACACTATTGGATTTCACCGCAGGTTATATAAAATAAAATCCGTTTATTTCAGACAGATGAATGTGGTCCATAAAGTTTAGATTATTGTTTAATTTTACACTATTGAATCTTAATCTTAAAACATCTAGTATTATCTATTATTATTAAAATATTAATATCATACTGCACCTAATTTAGTCGTAGTCGGGTAAAGGCAATAAGAAAAATTGACAACCCTAGCATATCCAGGATTTTGTATGAAGGATGTCAATTTTTTTTTTACGACTTTGCCCACACGAGTTTGGAGGTTAAATATATCACTTAAAGGACTTATAATACGACAAAACGTTGCTATGCCTATTCTAGATTATTAGACTTTAAGAATCATGACCATAAAATTGATAATCCCGAAGTTATGAAAGTGTAAACAAATGTGGGCAATCTCGAAATTTTTTCAATATTTTGGCCCGCCTGTTTGAGGCCCGTTTTCTAGGGTACGGAAACTCATTTTAAATGTAGTGTTCTCATCTACACAAAGAAAAGTATGTCAATATGTGAGTGCCACAGATAAAGTTGCACAATACCGACCAATTGACTCTAAAAAAAGCAAAAGATCGCAAAAAGCGGGCAAAGTTGTACGTTTTTACGGTACAGTAGGGTAAAATAGGGTACAGTCGGGTACAGTCGAGTACAGTAGGGTAAAATAGGGTACAGTCGGGTACAGTAGGGTAAAATAGGGTACAGTCGGGTACTGTAGGGTATAATAGGGTACAGTTGGGTACAGTAGGGTAAAAAAGGGTACAGTCGGGTACAGTAGGGTAGAATAGGGTACAGTTGGGTACAGTAGGGTAAAATAGGGTACAGTCGGGTACAGTCGGGTACAGTAGGGTAAAATAGGGTACAGTAGGGTAAAATAGGGTACAGTAGGGTACAGTCGGATACAGTAGAGTACAGTCGGGTACAGTATGGTAAAATAGGGTACAGTAGAGTACAGTTGGGTACAGTAGGGTAAAATAGGGTACAGTCGGGTACAGTAGGGTAAAGTAGGGTACAGTCGTGTACAGTAGGGTAAAATAGGGTACAGTAGGGTACAGTCGGGTACAGTAGGGTAAAATAGGGTACAAAAGAGTACAGTCGGGTACAGTAGGGTAAAATAGGGTACAGTAGGGTACAGTCGGGTACAGTCGGGTACAGTAGGGTAAAATAGGGTACAGTAGGGTACAGTCGGCTACAGTAGGATAAAATAGGGTACAGTTGGGTACAGTAGGGTAAAATAGGGTACAGTAGAGTAGAGTAGAGTACAGTCGGGTACAGTAGGGTAAAATAGGGTACAGTAGGGTACAGTCGGGTACAGTCGGGTACAGTAGGGTAAAATAGGGCACAGTCGGGTACAGTAGGGTAAAATAGGGTACAGTGAGGTACAATCGGGTACAATAGGG
The DNA here is from genome assembly GCA_947859365.1 of Archips crataeganus. NCBI lineage: Eukaryota > Metazoa > Arthropoda > Insecta > Lepidoptera > Tortricidae > Archips > Archips crataeganus. Next base: position 12,710,669 of record OX402057.1, on the reverse strand, counting down.
TAAAATAGGGCACAGTCGGGTACAGTAGGGTAAAATAGGGTACAGTAGGGTACAGTCGGGTACAGTAGGGTAAAATAGGGTACAGTAGTGTACAGTCGGATACAGTAGGGTACAGTCGGGTACAGTAGGGTAAAATAGGGTACAGTTGGGTACAGTCGGGTACAGTTGGGTACAGTAGGGTAAAATAGGGTACAGTAGGGTACAGTAGGGTAAAATAGGGTACAGTAGGGTACAGTCGGGTACAGTAGGGTAAAATAGGGTATAGTCGGGTACAGTAGGGTAAAATAGGGTACAGTAGGGTACAGTCGGGTACAACAGGGTAAAATATGGTACAGTTGGGTACAGTTGGGTACAGTCGGGTACAGTAGGGTAAAATAGGGTATAGCTGGGTACAGTAGGGTAAAATAGGGTACAGTAGGGTAAAATAGGGTTCAGTAGGGTTCAGTAGGGTACAGTCGGGTACAGTCGGGTACAGTCGGGTACAGTAGGGTAAAATACCCTACTGTACCCTATTTTACCCTACTGTACCCGACTGTACTCTTTTGTACCCTATTTTACCCTAATGTACCCGACTGTACCCTACTGTACCCTATTTTACCCTACTGTACACGACTGTACCCTACTTTACCCTACTGTACCCTACTTTACCCTACTGTACCCGACTGTACTCTACTGTACCCTATTTTACCCTACTGTACCCGACTGTACTCTACTGTACCCTATTTTACCCTGCTGTATCCGACTGTACCCTACTGTACCCGACTGTACCCATTTTACCCCACTGTACCCGACTGTACCCTACTGTACCCTATTTCACCCGACTGTACCCTACTGTACCCGACTGTACCCGACTGTACCCTATTTTACCCTACTGTTCCCGACTGTATCCCATTTTACCCTACTGTACCCGACTGTACCCTACAGTAGGGTACAGTACAGTACAGTAGAGTCGAGTCTTAGGAAAAATATTGTATGCAACGGTGTATAATTTGGTCTTAACGGCTCGTGCCGTCTTCCATTGCGATACTCGCATTCGCTCGTATCGCAACTCGCGTCACTCGCCTTTTAAGACCTCACTTATACAACAGTTGCATAAAATACTAATGTGGCAGCTAGGTGTATCGTAATAACGACATTACGACACAAGTGCTGTTATGGCGAATAGATTAAGTATAGACTTTCTGAAGTCATATTATCTATGTTCTTATATATTTGTTCGCGACCATGTAAAAAACAGATAAAAGTACAGGAGTAGGAAAACATACTTATATAGATAAATAAATACTTAAATACATAGAAAACATCCATAACTCAGGAAGAAATATTCGTGCTCATCAATCACACAAATAAATGCCCTTACTGGGATTTGAACCCAGGACCTCTTGCTTCGTAGGCAGGGTCACTACCAACTAGGTTAAAGCGGTCGTTAAATTTGATATATTTTAATTAGGTGCTCGCGGATTTTCTGCGCGCGCCGCCCGAAACCGTGCGTGTGCCTGTGATTGGCGGCGCCACGCCCTGCACTATGGTGCCTGTGCTGTCAGCCGCCGTACACCCCTGCATCATGAGTCAGGAACAGGTAAGCAAATGGTATAACACGTTCCCTGTACGTGCCTCAAAGTAGAACCTTACTAGAATGGAATAAGAGCTTTCGTGCCCCACATATGGATCTCTGGACTGTGAACGTGTTAAAGCTAGCTAATTGACACCGTACTGACTAGTCGCAACGTGTATTCTTCCACGGTGGTACTAAGGTGTTTTTATGGTGGTTTTCCCAGTATAATTAGCAGTGATCGTAGATTTTGTAGCATTTTTGGTGCGATGACGTCAAATGGCACACGACAGCGACCTAGGGTTGTCGGCGTATATAATATGATTGACGTTTAGAATAATGTAACTATTGCACACCTTAAAAAAGATACAAAAAATACAGAATACAGAACATAAAACTTAATAAAAGTAGCGGTCTCCAAGACGAGACTTGAATCTTTATTTTTTAATTTTTATTTCATTACCATGGCAACTATCTCTACATTATTAATTTTTAAGTTATTACTTAGTTCTAAATGCCTTTGCACACCCAATGATTTCGAACTTCCCAATCCGCACTGGGCCCGCGTAGGGACTACGGCCCAAGCCCTCTCATTCTGAGAGGAGGCCTGTGCCCTGCAGTGGGACATATATAGACTGGGATGATGATGATGATGATGATTGATTTTATTTGATTCTTGGTTCAAACAATTTAATATTGGGCACTACTGACAACCCTAGCACTGCACCAAAAATGCTACAAAATCTACGATCACTTCACTAATCTACGATCACTACGATCAATTAGTATACTCTTTGGCTTTATCCATTTCAGGTGGAATGCGTGACCTCGTGTATAATGAGCGGCAACGAAGCAGTGTGCATGGCCAAGGGCAATACAGTGGAAAACGCCTGTTTGGCCGGCGCATACGCCGTCGCTCGAAACACCGTCAACGTGGTAAAGGGGCTGAAGGGGCTCGGGAAGATCGTCCAGTGCGCCTATGTGGACAGTCTGGGAACATGTGCACCATGTTGCCAGTTCTTTGCTAGCGATGTAAGGAACTTAATAGATTTTTTTCAATGAGTACATCTTGTTTTTCTTAAACAATAATAACCATTTGTTATGATTATGACAGTTCCTACATCAGAATAAACACAATAAGGCTGATTGTCACATCGACATGTAATAGAAAATAATCTTTCATATTTTAAGCCGTACAAATGACACTGAATCTTAGGAAGGGTTAAGGATTTTCTTGGTCGATGTAAAAAAATAGAGTAAATTAAACCAGTGGATTTTTAAATTAACCTTTTTGCGTAGGAGTGACAGCTACAAAGTTTTTTTTATCAGAAAATCCAGTATAATGATCTTATTTTTTTAGTAATGACCCATACTGTTGTATCTTTCGATTTCAGGTTGTTTTGGGGCCATCAGGAGTCGAAAGTAATTTAGGTATTCCGGAGCTCTCCAAATTTGAAAATTGTCTGCTATGTAACTGCCTACCGTACATCCGTAATGAGATCGCCAGAGCTGTTTGGCTGGTGAGTCTTTTCTTTGCTTTCTAAATAAAATAAATATTTTTTTTTTAAATAAATAAAATTCTCTTTTCGTAAAAGTTGATGTTTAAAAAATTCCAATGCTGAATTACCTATGGCGTGTTGCTAGCAGTAAAATGAACAACAAACAACTTTAAAAACCTTCTATAGTATCAACACCATTGCGTACAGCGGCTAGAATATTCTTTCTAGAAACATACACCCTTATCGCTATCGGTTCTAAGGATACCTATTAATGTCCAGCCCACACATATAAAATATTAATAAAATTGTAGTGTATAGGCACTCCTACTCAAATCTACGTAGCTGTGATATTGTTTCATTGGTTTAACTCATATTAGGATTAGGATTTATGTGGATTTGGAGAAAAACGAGTAGATTTTTTGTACAAAAATACTCTTTTGAGATTTTCTCTGTGACAGTTTAAAATGATACCTACTTATAATATTTTTTCAAGCAAATTGCTAGTTGTTACTGATTTGATTATATGTTCTTAAACAATCAAATCAGTTATTACTAGTAACGTGCTTGAAAAAAAAGTATTTCCTTGTAAGCAAATGAGGGTCAGTAAAGAGTAAACATCAGTAAATTAAAAGTTAAATACAATGTTGTGCCCGTGTATTCCAGGTTTACACGATGTGCTCGTCGTGTTGTTGTTCCACGTGCTGCGTGCACCCGGCTACGTGCCTCACGCCGCCGGTCGTGCCGTGCGTGCCGCCCACCAACTGGATGTGCGATCTATGCCCGGACTCGTGCCGCGACGAGTACCTAGCCTCGGTGGGTTTTGCTTTGAAGCTGTACCAGTTGTAAGATGGTAAAACCAAAGCTGAGAACAAGAGACGTGCGGCGGTGTAGAGCTCAGATCGGCACTGTTCGGGATTGATCGGTAAACGGTTAGACTTGTGCACGCGTACCCTGCACCTCTCTCACCTCTTATGCAAACTCCTGATCATGTTATAAATGAGATCGCGAGCGCACGCGCGTTAGACAATACAGCCTCATGCCGTTATCAATATCGAGCAAAAACGAGCAAAAAAATCACGTTTGTTGCATGGGAGCCCCCTTAAATATTTATTTAGTTCTGTTTTTTAATATTTTTTGTTATAGCGGCAACCAAAATACATCATGTGTGAAAATTTCAACTGTCTAGCTATCACGGTTCCTCAGATACAGCACAGACGGACAGACGGCCGGACAGCGAAATCTCAGTAATAGGGCCCCGTTTTTACCCTTTTGGGTACGGAACTCTAAAAAAGAACATACAGAAGAATTGAGAAGCTCCCCTTTTTTATGAAGTCGGTTGAAAATACGGGCGCGTTCAGATATGCATGAGGGCACAGATAAGGAGAAGATATTGTAAAAGTAATCAGTAAGAGATGACGCTAAGCGTCAGACTCGAAACATTCCAGATTCAATACTGATTCAAGAGGAGGAATGTTCATAGCAAAAATCGAACAACACAGAGAGATTGACCATTGTGTTATCGACTATCGATGTTTAATTTATATTGTCACTAGCACGACATGTTTCAGGTAATTAAATTAGACATGGGAATTTTCATAGCAGAAACTAAACGTTACGTTATTGACCATTATGTTTTATAAAATATTCTTGTTATTATATTTTGTTTAACTTCATACACACAGGTCTATTTTTTTTATTAGCGTATAGAGTCCCACCGCAGGGCAAAGGCCTCCCCCGTTACACAGGTCTAATTTCATTACATACAGTAGATAAAACATAATGATGAATGATATGTGATGAAGAGAGATTCCTCTTGACGTTTGATTTTTGCTATAAAAATTCCGCCCCTTGCTGATTATGATTGTAGTCCGTTTGTTCTGACGGGAACGTCTTTGCTAAAAGCGCTATTTGTTGTTGTATTATTTATTTATTATGCTCATATCTCGTGACAGATATGCCGCGAGATGATCCCCAAGTGTGGCTAATCCGACTGCAGCCCTGCTCGTAGCCGGCCGTACCGGGTCACTGCGCCGGAACACTCGAGTTGCTTAGTCTTTTGCTAGAACTACTGCATCTTGGCAGTCTAAAGGTATTCCAATATTTATTATTTCATATGCAGTCGAGTGTTCCGTATAAAAAATGGTACATTTCGATGTTCATTAGAGATGGTCTACAGAAGTTTCAACTATATCTAATCAGTACCTAATAGGGATGTTTCCTAGGTAAAAAATAATAATTCTTATTAGTCCGTATTTTACATTATCAAAAAATATTAGACACGTAATTTTTCTTTTGACAATTAAACAAAAAATGACGAAGATATGGCGCGTTGAAGTTCCGCGTGACGAGGCGTGACGTCACTTGTTCTTAAAACGCTCATACAAAGTGTAGGAACAAGTGACGTCACGCGAAACTTCAACGCGCCATATCTTCGTAATTTTTTGTTTAATTGACAAAATAAAAAATACGTGTCCAATATTTTTTGATAATCTAAAAGACTGACTAGTTAGGAAAGTAGCCTATTAGTAATTACAATACGAACACCGGAATTACTTAAACAACATCCTGATGGTTTTAAACGCTTTCACGTTTTGCTAAGACCGTGCGTGGTCATTGTAAGCGAACTAGTATGTTAATTTATGGTCTAAACGCGAGTACTGAATCTGCTACGAAGTACTTACCAATCGTGTATCGTGTTTTTATGATTTCCGTCAGATTTGTTTTTCGGCAAAATCAATAATCGTCTTGTTCTCAATAACGTTTCTTGTCACTTTAAATGATTGCACGAAAAACAAATCTGATGATAATTAAGTATAGAGATTATGTTAAGTGAGTAATCTGACGAATGAATCTGGTGAATGACGAATCGCATCAGATCAAAAACGGTTCAGCCGTATATCGTGAGATCCCTAAGACCTACTCGTAATGTACCTAGTTTTTGATAGAAGTATGTATGCAACTTGAATACGTACATTATCATTTTGTGCTATTTGTCGTCAGATTTGCCGCAAGATGACATGCACAGTCGGCAGCACGGAGCTGTGCTGGCGACCTCGCGAGGCCGACTACGACGCCGCCCGCGCCGCCAACCTCACGCACCAGATGCCCATGCGCAGTTGCGCCTGCAACAAGTGCAAGGTCCCGCGCAGCGTGCGCTTGGCGCAGGAAACCATCGAGAAGAATAAGGATCCTTGCCTATAGATACACATGGAGCCATATTGTCCAACGCACCGGCGCTTGCGATTGCATTCCATCACTTTCTACCTTTATCCTATTGTTTGACAAAAAGATGTAGTAAAAGGCATTGTGATCCACAGTGCGTCAGATAATACGGCCTTTAGAGAGGATAGTCTGTTCAGCTATAAATCTTATAGGCTTCTGTGGAGATTTTGCATTTAATTCTATTATTATAATGCCTGCTGTCATTTTTCTATTAATGGAATGTGCAAAGAAGAATGAATTTTGAACACGTCAAAATATAAAACGTTTTGTGATGTATCAGAAACTTGTGTAAATTCTAAACGTTGAGATGCAGCTGGCACGGCGTCAAAGATATTCAAGCTAATAGAATACACGAATTTTATTGAGTAATTCTGGCATACGAATAGCTAATCCTTGTGCTTTGTCTAAGTAGAATACTAAGTTGCTCAAAAATGTAAACTGTAACAAGGGAGCAGTGAAGTAAAACTCCGTAGAATGTAAAAAATGCAACGTCAAAAAAAGAATTTATTAGTGCGTTTATCTATTTGTCGTGTAAACACAGTAATTTAGAGTAAATAAATGAATTCAAATGTTACGAATTACTGAAAGAGCGTTTTATTTTATACCAGACGTTATCCAGCTTTTCTCGCAACGTCTTAGACGCATTTATCTGAAACGAAAAGAAGATTTTATTTCTTTTTAGTTTTATATATCCAATGGTGCGCTTTCATAGAAGCGGAGTAGACCGAAGACGTGCAAAATGACATTGAGCGAAACCCACGTCACATTATCATCACATTACGGAGGAGTGGGAGGGCAGGCGAAAATGATTGGTCAGATTCTACATGTCGATAGGTCCTTGGTATAAAGTCCAATCTACCAAAATGTAACAATAAAATTGAACTTCTCGCATAATGCCATTAGGTTGCTGGTTTTTTTTTATATTAGCATCTTTGCGCCCGTGTGTTTTTGTAGCATCAGGATTTAAAGAAGTCTCAATTATTTACATAATCTTACACCTTCATTAGATTTAGTGAAAGCAAAATATGGGCTTTTCTATTTTTCGTTGTCGGTGCTTACCTAAAATTAAGAAATTGTTAACAGGGAGTTAAAATTAGTCCGTTTGGTTAAGCACTTTTTCAAGCCTTTACAATAAAAAAAAAGTAACAAATCGGACAAGTTTAACAATGTTTAACAAGAAGTGAAGAATTGTCCGGTTTGCTACGTTTTTTTTTATTGTAAAGACTTGAAAAAGTGCGTAACCAAACGGAATAATTTTAACTCCCTGTTAACAATTTCTTAATTTTGGGTCCTAGCGAAAAATTTAAATGCCAAAATATGTTACCTTGTCAATTTTCCCTATTTTAGGCCTGCTGCAGTTATGGTCTTCTATGAATTCGATTTTGCTTTTGGTCTTCGCCGTCAAACTTTTCTGTTAAATAAGAATAAAAACCTATATTTAATATCTCCGGGGACTTAATCGCGACTATTTATTTGCTAAAATAACCTCGACCCACTACCACTCTTCCACCTCCGCCGCTACCACCGCTACGGCCGCTGCATTGTGGTGAAACGTCAAGATCATTTTAGGAATTAATATCGTCGTCGTGATTGTCCCGGGTGATACTACAGGCCTAACGCTTAACTGAGTCTATTCCTGAGGTATGGGAGCGGTACGGGAGGGGTGACAAGTGTGTTTCTGGAATCTCAAACGACGCGTAACTTCAGTCGGGCGTAACTTGTCACGCCTCCCGTACCGCTCTTATACCACAGGAACAGACTCA